>SZWC01000676.1:231587-253606 GCA_023375785.1 Penium margaritaceum | reverse complement strand
GCCTTATCGTATGCGCCATACTAGTGGTAGCCTCGTGTGAACAGTTGCTCGAGATATAGATCTCGTTGTAGCTGAATTGTTGCTACCTCAGCCATCAGACCTGGTCGGTGGCTGGATGCATCTCCTGGATTGATTTTGCCTGGCCGATACTCGATATCGTAGTCACACCCGGATTTGAGGAACTCCATCCATCGCTTTTGACGTCGACTGAGGTCCGACTATGTCTTCAAATGCTTGAGCGCATGATGGTTGTTGCGTAAAACGCATTGGCGACATTGAAGACAGCACCGCCATATCTTAAATGTGTGTATGACCGCCAACATCTCCTTCTCATGTGTGGCATAGTTGAGTTCCGGTCCACGCAACTTTCATGACGTACACGCAACCGGTTGCTCTCCATTGCCATGATCTTGTAGGAGGATCGCACCGATGGCTTGATCGGAGGCGTCCGTAGCCATTACATAGTCGATAATTGGGTGTGCTAATTACAGAGCTGGCGGCGAGGTTTCTACAAAGCGTTGAATAATAATCACCGTGCTTGTACAAGAAGTGTAGTTTAGTTGTCACGTGTGCATAAATTTCCCACCCACAAAGGAGTCATCTGCTTTGGTATCGGCAAGGATGCATGTTGGAGTACCTGTTAGCATGCCATCAAACTGCATGGTCATGCTTGCTTCAAGCTTGCTTAGGAAAAGACTCGATGATGGCTTGCCCTCAAAGTGGTGAATTCGATAGGCATGAGTGCTTCTCTGTGGCTCCATCATACCATCTATCCATTCCCACATGCAACCGGTTACCTTTCCTCAATAATGCCAAAGGCTACCGGCCTTTGAAGACAGACACGTTCAGCTATGGACTAGCACGTAAAGCCACCATGATTGATGTTTGGGAATTTCTCGTGTCAGCCTCATGTGTAGCTTCTAGGAGAGAGAGTTATGTTTCCTTTGTAGCAATGGCCAATCATGTACGATTTTCTAGGTTTTCCTTGGTTGCATAGGAAATTGGTCAAAAGCAATCACAAAAGAGGGACTCAAGATTCATGAATGGTGCATAGACTGTTGAGAAACATCGTGTCGAAAGAATCTCATTTCTTTTTAAATCATCATCACAAAACATTTATATTATACCCTTTTACTCTCCATGACTCATACCAACCCTAGATATCAGTCCACGTGTGGCTACTGGGGGTCCTGGAATTCGTGCTCATGGCCATGCTGGGGATGACGAGCGCGTCCGATCGCTCCTCCCTCAAATTCCTGATCCTCCTCATGAGGGTGTCCATATCCATGCTGACCACCATGTGCACAAGGGTGTTGCATGGATGTAAAGGCCTGGCACTAGCGTTGCCCCACCTTAGGGCGTCCCTGGCCTGCTGGGGCGTTGCCATGGCCCTAGCGTTGTCCACCTTGCTGGCCACCCCCATGGAAGCAGTCTAACCTCCGCCATTTGGGCGATGTTGGCCCCACCATGGTGCCACCCATGCCCGTGGTTCTTTTGGTTGTGCTACTACCTCTGCTGCTACTCTTAGTGCTGTTTACTGTCATTATAAACATTGTTATAATGACAAAATCACGTGTAATGTTTCCAGCCTTATTGCTAATTTGGATGATAACGTAGTGGGATGTGCTCTCTCCATCATGACGATGAAACTTCTTTGACGGCTCCAGTGCGGCATCTGCAGAGTGCTTTGGGGCGTCGCTTGTTAGAATTACTGTCGCACATCAAGTTCGACTGTTGCGTGTATTGCGATCCAAAAGGCAAACGTTCATCTTGTAGACCTTTCAAACGCATGTGACAAAATTGCACGGATTCTCCCACTCTTTTCTGTCATCCTGGAGAAAGAAAAACCAAAGTTGCGGGCTGGCCAAGCCAGTCAGAAAAGGCCATTTTTTTAGTGTCTAGTCAGGTGACACTCGTCCACCTCTCATTGTCTTGAGAAAGGCATCTGCATACTTCTGCAAGGACATGCCTCCTTACGCGTAAGCTTTCAACTCCTTCTTTGCCATCTGAGTGTTAGCCGGTCTGGAGTAGAGCTTGCACATCATTGCACAGTACCCCTCCCAACTCGGTTCGGATTGCAACTACCTCTCCTCGCAAAGCTCTGTCCATTTCTCAAAAGGTTGTTGCTTGAGGAAGAGCATCCCTTAAGCACTCCACTCCTTGTCGACATGAGCAAGGCGTAGGTGACGCTCAAGAATCTTGAGGAACGTGTTAACGTCTCCCGTCCCATCGTAGTGATCTGCCAGCTCCAATACCATGCAACCGCTGGTCGCACCCATCCTCTTGGCTCAAGGTGGTGCCGCTGCAATCCTTATCTGTTGTGCATTAGCTCGTGCCCGTGGAGTCGATCTACCGACTAGAGCATGAAGCACGTTTTTAGTAGACCTACGTATATTCTCGATGCTTGCATGTTAACAACGTTCAAATCTCTGCTCCACCTCATCTTTGGCTGCATGGACTGCCGTTCCCATGGCCACGTTCAGCACCACCCACTGATTCATGGCTTACTTTGCACGAAGGGTCTCAAGTTCCTGCTCCGCCACCTTTACCTTGTGCTTAGCAGCTGCAAACTTGCAGACCATCTTGGTTTTTTCTTCATAAAGCCTCTCATTGAATCATTGCATTGTGAACACCCGTTCACAAAGGATGGCACGTACCACATCACCATCGTACGCTAGCGCACCCATAATGGTCATGGCGAGGTCCATGTCTTCTGATGAGAGGCAGGCGCGAAGCTTGTTGAGTTGGCCTTCGATATTTACGCAACATGCAACACTACCAAGTGAGCGTTCTGCCACCACAACACTTTGTGATTTTACGCATTGGCCTCCCTCGCCTTCGGCGGAGGGAAGGGGATAGCACGCCCACCTCTATCTACATGTTGAGATGCTTACTTCACATGTGCATCCTCAGTCGTTTCCATCGATACATTTTTGTTGGCCTCATTGCATTTTCTTGTGGCATCGTGGACCTCAACTTCTTCCTCCATGTCCTGCTCGGCCTCGATGACCGCCCATTCTGCTGGCTCGTCTGGGGACTCGTCCCCGTGCTCACCACCCTCGATGACCTCCTTGAGGTTGGCAATGTTGGCTGCACCCTCTTCAGCAACCTTTGAGCCTTTGTTGGCCGGATTCGGTTGAGCATTGTGGCCAAAGTTAAGCTCAATGATCAGCTTGCGGGGTTGCCCTTCATCTTGTGGTTCGACTGCATGGCCACCTTTGTTCTGTTGCTTGTCATTAGGAGCCTTTGGCGTCTTGTCTCTTGGCAAAGCCATTCGAGACCTTCCTCCTTTTGCCATTGGCTCGCGATGTGGCTTGGCAAGATGGCTCACCGGTGCCTACATCCCGTAATGCTCCTTGGACCCCATGGTTGTTATCTCATTCGAGCGGCGTGGGGTGATATTTGGAAGACTCCCCATTACCATCCCCCTCCCATTGCCACCGAGGCCTGCTAGGTGTGGGTGTGCACTCACCGGTGCTTAGAATCTCACTCCCCTGCTCTTTTCTTTGTTGTGACATTTTACTGTAATGCAAATCGCGTCCCCATCCATCGCGTGCATTGCTTGTGGGACTCTTCTACTCTCTCCCATCTTTGCGTTCCTTAGTAAGCACAACCCTGGTTAGCTACTATAAGTTGGCCAAAATTCCCTTGGCCAAACGACGGAACAACCCCAAAGTCCTTGCATGGTGGGCCATGAATGTAAGGACAAAAATGCCCACTCGTGGAGTTTTGGGACTCGTGTACGTCAGGGACGTAACAGTGCAAAGCGATGGACGGTTCGGGGAATTTAGACAGATAGATGTTTTGTATTAAGCATTGAGTGTACATGTATCACAAGTTCCTAACAAGTCAAGCACTTGTAAAAAATGACAAGAATCACAATAAGGTATATGTTGGGCCTTAAGTGTTATGTTGAGCGAAATGTAGGTGGTTCACACATATGACGTACGGAATGATAGCCAATTTGAGGTTTTGGAACACATGGATAAATGTGGTAAAGAGTAAGTGTAATTTGATGTCAAGTGTCGAGTGATTTAAGCACACGTTTACAATGTCGGGAACTAGAATGAGGCCTATGTTGGGTCCTCAGAGAAATCGGGAGGCTTCAAGAATACCGAAGTACCTTTTTTATATAAGTCTAGCACCGTCAAGAAGTCCACTGAATAATTTCAAAAGACCGATATAGTTTGCGACATTTCTACCGACCTTTCTAGGAGGTGGTCTAACTTGTCAAAAAAAATGGAGGTCGGGACATTTGGCCAAGATTTCCTTGGCCAATTGATGTAAAAATCCTAAAGCCGACGCGTGATGGCTATGAATGTAATGAAAGAAAAACCCACTCCTAGAGTTTAAAGACTTGTGTACATCGGGGAAGTAACATTCAACGCCTCAGTCAAGCTACTCGTGCGATCTGAATTCGTGAGTGGACCCATTGAGAAACTCCACTGAGAAGTCAAGAGGATTCCAACATATTGAGGCACGTTGTCACAAGATTCTAGTGCCGTCAAGAAGGTAACCAAATAGTATTCAAACATTGATATGATTCACAATAGATCCGCTGATCACTCTACAGAGTGGTCAAATCGTTCCGTCAAGCGAAAGGTAGGTGATTCATATGGATGAGGTGTAGTACAAAGGACACTTCAAGGATTTGGGACAAATGGATGATTTCATAAAGTAGTAAGTGTAATTTGATGAATATTGTTGAGTGAGTCGAGCACGTGCATACAATTTCAAGAATGAGAATACAGCATACGTTGAGACCTTGGTGCTCAAGTTGAGAGACGCATGTAAGATATTGCCGTTAATGGCTATTATTAGAAGCTCCGCCAATAAGTCAGGGAGCTTCAACAGTATCGAGACGCTTCTTTATGTAACTCAAGTACTGTCGAAAAGTCGACTGAACAATATCACAGTATCAATACAGTTTACGAAGTTTCTATCGACCTTTTTGGTAGGTGGCCATGACAATTGGCCAAAACACCCTCGGCCAAACTGCGTAATAAACCTAAAGCCGCACAGTGGGCCATGAATGTAACAAAAAAAGCCCACTTGCGGAGTTTAAGGGCTCGTGTACATCAGAGACATAACCTCCCCCCCTTCCTTTCAGCTTTCATATTCCGAAGTGTTAATAGACGTAGACTGGTGAGGATGGTAGTAGCCTTGAATAAGATGATCAACACCTCAGAGATTGTCGTATGGCTTCCAGCTGTTATGCGTAGCGTCATAGGCATGCCACTTGACAATAAACTAGATTTTTTTCCAAGGCTTCAATCGCTGAGGATATCTTCAACTGTGTACTCCACATTGTTGTCCAATTGTGGAAGAGGTGGGGTTGTGACGTCTCTGCCAAGGAAATTTGAGTTGTGTTCCCAGTAGTGCTTGAGTTTGGTGACGTGGAAGACGGGATGTATTGCCATGTTGGCATTTAAGTCAAGCGATGACTAGGGTTCACATTTTTTTGACCTTAAATGGTCCTAACCAGCGGGGTTTGTGCTTCACAAAATCCTGTTCTTGGATTTTGATGTTTTTTGAAATGAGGAGGACATGATCTCCAGTGCTGAACATGGCATGGCTAGAATATCGGACCATTGCTTGATTCTTCACGAGGTTCTATTGCGTTTTCTCCCAAATGCTTGCAAATTCCTTGTGGTGGATGTTGCATGCGGGAATGTTGCTCTGCCTCTATAGTCCAACCGGTGTGGTGGGAAGCTTTCCGTACACCACCTTCGAAGGATTTTTTCCAGCTGCAGTGGAAGTGGCGTAGTTGTATGCGAGTTTGGCTGTCGGCATTCTTGCTGCCCAATTGGTATCCTGGGGCTCGCATGAAGAACGCAGGAGTTGCCCGAGCTTATGATTGGTTTTCTTGCTTTGCCCATCAGTTTGAGGGTGGAACGCCGTTGATAGCGAGATCCGATTGACATAACGTGTCATCCGTTCTTGTCAAAAACGACCTTTGAACCTGTTGCTCATGATGGTATGTGGCATGACGTGAAGCCACACAAACCGGTTTAGAGATATCGACGCTGACATTCTATGGTGATGGTGGTCATCATCAGAATGAAGTGTGACATGTTAAAAACATTTCCATCACAAAGAGGATGGCGTCACACCTCTTGAGAGTGGGGGGACAGGCCTGTCACAGAGTCCATGCTGATGCCAGTCCACAGTTCCACCAAAACGGGTAGGGTCTAAAGTAGGCGAGGTGGCCGCATGCAATGAGATTCTTTTCTTTGACAGGTGTCACACGTCTGAAAGAAGTCCACCACGTTGGTCTACATCTTCTCCCACCAATGGTACTTTGCCATTTTTTTAGCATTTTGTCCTTGCCGTAGAATCCACCTGGACCGTTGTCATGGCATTCCTCCAATCTCATCTTTCACAGTTCCTTGTTTGAAGGAAGGACGACCTAGCAAGTGAGTCATCGTCACCAATAAAGTTTGTTGAACCAAAAACTAGTTTTGTTGTAGCCGTCGAACTCCTTGTAACCTTTTGGAGACAGACTTCTAAGGTACGGGTCATTCATGCTGACATAAAATGGTCTGCTACTCTTGTCAACCTTCAGATTGTGCCCGTAGAGGATCTCTCACCCGAGAATTGTGTTTTGGTCACTCATTGGGCAAGTTCTCCAAACCATTACGTCGTGCAAGCCTCTGATTTTCAGTCAGAATGGTTTGCAAAGTTGACGGATTTGTTGTCATCCATCCACGGTTTTTTCTTTAACACCCCTGGTTTGGTCTGCAGACCCAGCTTTTGAACCATGTCATTGCTAACAAAACTGTTAGAAGCTCCTTCATCCAGTAACTTTCACAACCCCTCGATTGTACTTGTAGTAGTATGGCTGGTTTGTCATCCTCATACCCCTCCTCAAACTTTGCGATATGAGGTACCATCATCTGTGACGATGTGAGCTGCTCAGATGGGTGATCGGTTGCCTTGCTGTCTACTCATGGCCTTTTTTGTTTTCTCACTCACCCTTTCTTTTGTGACCCCCCCTAGTTGTCTTGTTGTTGTCGCTTTCGACAGTTGCGCGAGATATGACCCAGCTTTTCACAAGTCAAGCTGTTGATCTCGTTGATTGACGGCGTCAAACTCTATCGGATATGAGGTTTCAAATAACTAGGACTTTCCTTGACCGTAGTAAGAATTGTGGCTTTGGGGTAGGGAGCCACTGGATTCCTGCATCCAAGCACTGTAGTCGGCGTTGTCAATCCGGTCTATTGTTGCAATCATTTGCGGAAGGTCATTATGGATAGCAAAAATGGACATTGCTTGTCAAATACCTTGCTTGAGGCTGTTGTAGTAGAAACACACTATACCAGAGAGGAGGTCACTATCAGTGATGAATTTGAAAAAACGTTAAGTGTACACCGTCAGAAGGTCATCGACATAGACCAAGATGGCGGTGAACCGCTCGGGTGTCGGTAGGATGAAGAGAGAGGGATCTGCCTCGCTCTGTACATATCCCGCACGAGTCAAAGTGTTGGTGATCTCCCGATTCCAACACCGCGAAGACTGCTTGAGGCCGTACAAGGACTTGCGCAAGTGCCAGACCTTGTCTCCGTCCTCAAAGCCTGGTGGCTGAGTCATGTAAATCTCCTCATCCAGAGAGACATGGAGGAATGCATTGTTCACGTCCATCTGGTGCAGTTCTTAGTCATGCTGAGCCACTACACCGAACAGAGCTCGAGCTGAGGTCATGCGGCCGACAGGGACAAAGGTGTAAGTGTAATCGACGCCCTCAAACTGAGAGTACCCCTTCACAACCAAGCGGGCCTTGTAGCGTTCCAGTGAGCCATCCGACTTCACTGTCTTGCGAAAGACCCACCTGACCTGAATAGTCTTCCTCCCACGCAGAAGGTCGACGAGCTCATAGACTGTATGCTCTCGGATAGCACGAGCTCATCGTCGCAGCCAGCTCACCAAGCGTCAGCATCTTGTGATGAGAGAGCTTCCCTCAGGGTGTCCAGGTTGGGCGCCATAGACGGAGAGCTCTGCGTGGCAAGGGCGCACACCTCGGTGCTAGACCTGACGACCACAGGATCAGCTACTGCATCACAAGCAATATGGAACGTTTGAGTGACGAGATCGTGCCCTATGGGACACGTTGGATGTACCTCTGTGAGCTCAGTGCGGACACTCAGACCTAGGTCCTTTGTGCCGGGGTCTCCACTCGCGATGCTACGAGATGGGCGCCTGGGTGCGGGGCCCGACGCTCACTACGCTCCAAAATCCAAAGGTGGAAGACGGCCACCGGGCTCACGGGAGTAATCGGAGCTCAAGGGACGCACCTCAGGCTCAGAGACAGGCACGCCCACAGCTGGTGGGGAATGAGGCAAGGCAGGTGATGTCGTGCCAGGAGATGCGTGTGTGGGGGACACAGGGTTGGGTGTGACAGTACGAGTAGGCAAGACTGGACCTGACACAAAGTCAGGAGTGCCAGCAGGAGCAGATACGGTAGTAGGCGAGACTGTACCAGACACAAAAACAAGAGTGCTAGCACACGCAGGTACTGGCGCAGGAATAGGCACGGTAACAGAAGCAGGGGCACCTATGGGGCGTGAAACAGGCTGTACGGGCGAGGTCTCTGGACCGACGACGATGATCGCCGGGTCATCAAGGGCCGGTGACCGAGAGGTGAAGGGGGCTCGAACGGACACATCAGCCTTGTGAGAGGTGCTCGTTGGCGTAGAAGTCTCCCTCATCCGCCGAGAACCCTCACAGGTAGGAACATGTGTGGCGGAGAGTATCGAGATCAAACTGAGGTCACGGTAGGTGAGAGACTCGAAAAAGAGCGCGTTGTGTGACACAATGACGCGACGACTTGTAGGATCCCAGAAGCGCGAGGTCTTCGACCGCGGGGAAATGCCTATGAAGGCATACAAGCGCCCCTGAGGTGAGACCTTGGACCCCTTGCCGCCGTGTACGACACGGCGGCAAGGGATCCCCAGACGCGAGCGAGACAAAGGTCAGCACGGTGGCAAAACCAGAGTTCATAAGGTGTAATATGGTCCGGAAGCGGACCGTGCGGGAGGCTGTTCCAGACCCAACTCATGTAGGCGAAACCCTCAAAGACAATGGACTCAGGGAGGCCACACTCAGACCGCATATCGCGAACCGCATCCTCCATGATGCGGTTCCAACGCTCGGAAACACCGTTCTGCTGAGGGGTAGCAGGAGCAGAGACCTGGTAAAAAATCCCGTGCAAAGCCAAGAATTGGTCCATCTTGCCAAGGAACTCACCGCCGCGATCCGAGGAGAAAGTATGTAGCGTGTGACGGGACTGACACTCAGCCATTACTAGCCAGAGTCGCACCGCAAGGGCGACATTGCTCTTCTGACGTAGGCTGTAGACCCACCGCATGTGGGTAAAGTCATCAGTCAGAGTCTCAACATACCGGCCCTCATTAGATAGGGAATCGACCGGAAGAGGACCGAGAAGGTCTGAGTGAACTAGCTTGAGAGGCCGAAGCGCTCAGGAACGAGAGTCAGGGTAGGTGTATCGGTGCATCTTCCCCTGAGCGCAGAGACTGTCACTCTTGGGTGGCTTCTCGAACGAAGCCGCATCAAGACCAAGAGCTAGCTGTGTCCGAATGGGCTTCAAGGCCGTGTCGGAGCCCACGTGACACAGACGACGATGAAGTAACCGTTGGTGTTCCGGAGACAAAACACCAGTGACAAAGACCCGACCAGAGGAGGAAGGAGAGCAAAGGGAGGAGGTTTGAGGGATGCGATACAGATCATCAACGACTGAGGCACGGAGGACAACGTTGCAAGTGTTAGTGGTAGTCACAGTTGCTAAGTCTGCAGTATGCTCCACAGAGAGACCCATCAGTGTGCAGGCACGCACAAAAAGCAGGCTAAGCTCAAGATCAGGCACAAACAACACATCCGAAAGGTATGAGGGGCCAGACGGACCGTCGAAACATACAACCCCAACACCACGGACTGGCAAGGACTGACCAGAGCCTGTATGGTCGGAACGGACAGACGTGACAGGACCGAGAACAACAAAATCACTACGATGAGACATCCTTTGATGAGTGGCGCCATAATCGATGATCCAAGTGCCTTCGTCAAGAAATCAGCACGCTGCATGTCAGTGCCAACCCACATGATGGAGATCACGTGTCGCTCCACCAGATCACGCACAAAGTGATGCTCAACCGCAATGTGCTTCATGCGAGCGTGAGACACTGGAGTTCTCCGCAATGGTGAGAGCACTCTGGTTGTCGCAACGAAGCACAATGGCGGGTACTGACTGACCAAGCTCAAGAAACAGGCACTGCAGCCATACCGCCTTAGCAGCCTCTGCGCCAAAAGAAATGTACTCTGCCTCTGACGAGCTACGTGCAATGTAGCCTTACTTCCCGGTACGCCAAGACAGAGCGGTACCGCCGAGCAGGAACACATAGCCAGTACAGCTGCGTCCATCTGGGCTCCAGGCCCAGTCGCTGTCAGTGTAGCTGTCAAGGACCATCGAACACTGGCCACGAAAGCAGAGTTTGAGGTAAGGCGTGGAGACCACGTACCACACCACTAGCATAGGCGCGTGAAGGGCTCTGGCACTTGGAGCCTGTGAGAACTGCGCGAGGAGGTTGACAGCGAAAGCAATGTCAGGACGTGTAGTAGTGGCCATGTAATTCAGAGATCCGATGAGACGGAGGTACAAGATCACGTCAACTGTCTACCCCTGCTGTGTGGAATCATCCACCTTCAAGGCATTCTGCCCATCAGGTGTAAGAGGTGTGGAAGCGGTGAGCACTGCACCAAGGAGGTTGCTGAAACGCTCCCCCATGACTCGTGCGTATCGTGCCTGATGCAGCAATAGTGTCCAACGCCTCCGATCTCGCACGATCTCCATACCAAGAAACACCGATGCAAGACCGAGGTCCTTCATACTGTAGCCAATCTGAAGGACAGCCTTGGCCTCCTTCACGGTCCCCAGGGACAGAGATGCGAACCGCTTGGGTGTCGGTAGGATGAAGTGAGAGGGATCTGCCTTGCTCTGTACATATCCCGCACGAGTCAAAGTGCCGGTGATCTCCTGGTTCCAATACCGCGGAGACTACTTGAGGCCGTACAAGGACTAGCGAAAGCACCAGACCTTGTCACCGTCCTCAAAGCATGACTGGTGGACATCACTGTACAACGGGCAATGGAACAATTGGCATCAGAGGGCCGTTGAGCCGTCAGTGGGGAGGAACGACGTAGGGCACAAAGATGAGACTCATGAACCAAATAGGTGCAGTCAGGCCCATCATCATCACATGCTGACTATGCTCCCCCACACGCGTTGTCATGACCCATAGGAACAGACAGACAGACAGTCTATGGACCACCCGACGATGACAACACACTCGCACCTCCCTGAAAGCAGAGCGCCAAAAGGTGTCGAAGCTCAGTGATGGTGCGGTCGCGTGGGTCCGGATTACTGCTACTCGCCGGTGAGGAAGCAAGAGCAACTGCAGCCGTGGCCGCCACGCGTTCGGAGGAAGACGAGGATGACGAGATGGACGTGGAATGGAGGGCGTGTACAGCCTGGAGCCAATGAGTAATCCGCGCCCAGTCGAGCGGCTGCTTGCACTTGGTGTAGCGATGGGCGCCTCCACAGTTGTGACAATGAACAGAACGTCCAATACTACCACTGGATAATGACTACTGCAATGACTACTGCTCACCTCATCCACGCTTCCCTTTCTTCGTCTTCCCCTGAGCTACTACTGCAACATCCTGTGTCTGAGTGGGTGTGGGTGGGGCCGAAGAGGAGGAGGAAGATGAGGACGTGATGGAGGATGAAGAAGGAGACTGTAGGAGGGAATATGGTGGTAATGCGACGACTGCTATAGCAAGAGAAGTCTCTTTATGGGCCACGCTTGCCTCGCGGGCTAAAGTCACCTGGAGGAAGAGCTGATGCGCCAAGGGGAGAAGCTACAGAGTGGCTGAAAAGGGCTCGAGGACAACGTCACTGTACCATGTGAAGATGTGAGTGTACTCAAGGCAAACTCCAAGCATCATCGTACGGAGCGCCCACAGCTGTGAGCCTCCTCAGGTTCCAAGGCGCGTGTAGATGCGCATGGCGCATTGCCAGTAATCAGTTGCAAGCTCTGTAGGCCCCTGAAGGAGAGAGTGGAAGGTACGAATGTGTGCCGCACGACTGGCGTGCGTCTCTGCGGCCAGTAGGGATAAGGCCAGATCCCAACCTCTGCGTGGATCGCTGCCGGTGCCTGTGCCGGCCTCGCCAAGGAAGGGGCGGAAATCGACGTCGGTCTCGCGTGGCATGGCATATAGGAGTGCGCGCATTGCCTTGGCTACTGTCAACACCTGTGCTGGGTCTGTGGGCTGATACGGGCTGTGGTAGTAGAGCCACACTCCCTTTGAAGCAGCCCAGACCTGAATGGGGATCTCCCAGCAGTCAAAGCCGTCCTCATTGATGTACCGTGGAGGTGGTGTCTCAAATTCCTTGGATTGCGGCTCCGTGGGGAGAGCAACCGCAGGCTGAGGAGGACGAGGGATGGGGAAGACTCCTGGAAGCGGATAGTCACCGGGATAGTCGGGTGACAATCATATCAGAGGAAACCGAGGAGATTTGGTGCCCGTCTGCAGCTGAGGGAGGCGCTCCTGAGGAACTCGAATCTCATGATCTGAGGAGTCACCTGTGATGCCTGGCATGAATGGATCATCATCCAAGAGTTGAGGAGGTGGTGGGTCAGGTCTAGCTCCTGTCACGGGTGCCTGAGCCGACTGCTCTGTAGAGACCGCGACACCAGCAGCTCCCTTGGAAACCTGCCGTGGGACCGTGGACTGGGCACGTAGAAGCACAGTCAGCGTGCGGATGGCATCAGTCTGCTCCCGCTGTAGGCGACACATCTCATCCTGTTGGCTCCGCAGGTCCTCAATGGCCTGCGAGCGTGGGCTCAGGACCCCAAAAGAAGAGGAGGAGGGATCACCTGTCCCCTCCCCCTTATTGTCAGACGAGTTCATGTCGCCTCTCAGTATGGGTGGACAGGTCAGGTTTGTCGGATTTTGAAAGCGTTAGCGTTTCTTGAGGCGTTGAGATGCTGGCAACTTTTGACTATCTGGCCAAAAATTTGGCTAAGTATGGTGCTGATGTGAACAGGTGGTTATTGACGTGAGCACAACGTGATGACGTCAGCAAGCAGAAATGCTGACGTCAGCTTGACTCTTCCCCCGTTTTTTTTCTCTCGCGATTCTGCCCGAGCGTGCAGCCGCTTCGCGGCTGCTGTGGAGAAGCTGTGCGGAAGCTACTCAACAGCTTCCGCTCAGCTGCTGCTGCAGTCGTGCTGTCAGCTGCAGTAGTAACTACGTGGTTTTGTGCGCAGCATTGGCAGCAGCGGCTGCGCAATGCTGCTACTGCTGCTACGTGCTGCGGCTACTACGCACTGCCGCTGCCGCTCGCTACTGCTGCTGCCGCTGCTGTGCTGCTGTTATTGTAGCTGTTGCCGCTCTGCTGCTGCCACCGCGGCTGCCGCTGTTGCTGCTGGAACGCTGTTGCCGCGGCTACTGCTGCTCTGTTGCTGCAGCCGCTATTGCGCTGCGCTGCTGTTGTCGCGGCCGCTACTGCGGCTGTGAATGGCGGCAGCACTCGCTGCAGCCGCCCTCTGCTATTATGGCTGCTGCTATGACACTATTGTTGCCGCTACTGCTACTGCTGCTCTGCTGCTATGATGCTATTGGCATGGTGGTAACGCCGCTGCTACGGTCTCACGTGATGGGTGTGGGCTGTGTCCACGACGACCGGCTCTCTTCGACAGGCCCCAGTGGATCTGCTACAGCGGTGACTCTCACTGCTGGTGCTCTGCTGCGTCTCTGCTGCACAGCTGAGTGAGAACTGTCTCACTACTTTGATACCATGATGAGATGCAAGGAAGCTTCCTAGCAACTCTCCCGTTGACCAGGCGTCAGTGCCCGATCAGACGGTGACAACGGTCACAAGTTGTGCACGCAACGGCAAGAGCTTGGCTAGGGGACATAAGGCCAAGTGTTTGAATGCTTCAATAGCATTTGCAGAGAGAGAATGACAAATGACAGGTCCATGGCATAAACACCTGCCGCCGCACAGAGCGGGTGTCGCATGCGGCGGTCCAAGAGATGTCCTAAAACCGGCCCAAAACCACTGTTTTGGCCATAACTCTGCGCACACATGTCAGAATGCTATGCCGTCTAAACCTAGACGTGCAGGATCACAAGACGAACGCTACGACTGGTCACATGCATGCATCCATCATCAAACAGTGGACACGCAATGCAAAAACATGCAAATCCAGCTCATGGCCAGTGTGCCAAAAAACTCCTGCAAGCTGTAGAAAAGACAACAGGAAGTCCCGGCAGTGTCCGGGGCTCTGGAACGGTAGCCGACCAGCCACAAGCTCGTAGTCCGCCACCAGTCGTCGCACTGGTGTCACCAGGGCACACCTCAAAGATCTGCACGGGTATGGACACGGCCGAGTGGTCACAGTAGACTGTACAAGAATGCCACAAATCCTAACACCCCCCCTCGAAGGTCTATTGTGCCAAACAGTACCACGCAATGTGAAACACGGACTCTAGGCAGAGCATGATGTTGCAGACACAATAGCACAGTCAGATCCAGCGCTGCACGCATGCAGACAGCCTGTGCGGTGGCACTGACCGCTGGCGGCTTGATCGCAAAGGAATGCTGCCGATGGGGCTAAGCACGTTGACGTAGGGAGGAGGCTCCAGCGAACTGCGTGTGGGCCTCAGCGTGGGTCGGTGTTGTGACTTGTGACGTTCCTGTTGACCTGTACAGTTTACTGTGACCACTCGGCCGTGTCCATACTCGTGCAGATCCTTGATGCGGACCCAGGCGGTACCGGGGCATCATCCGGTGGCAAACTACCAACTTGGAGCTGACCGACGACCGTTCCAGAGCTCTGGACGCTACCCAGGACCTCCTGCAGTTTTTCTGCAGCACGTAGGATTTTATCGGTGGACTGGCTATGGGCCCGATTTGCATGTTGTGCATTGTGTGTCCATCGCTTGATGCCGGATGCATGCATGTGACCAGTTGTAGCGTCCAGCTCATGATTCTGCACGTCTAGGTTCAGACGGCGTAGAGTTATGACATGTGAGCGCAGAGTTACGGCCAAAAGAGTGGTTTTGGGCCGGTTTTAGGACAGATCTTGCACTGCCGTGTGCGACACCCGCCGTGCGCCGCGGTAGGTACTTATGCCATGGACCTGTCATGTGTCACCTCTCTCTGCAAATGCTATTGAAGCATTTTGACACTTTGCCTTTGTGTCGCCTAGCCAAACCCTCGCCGTTGCGTGCACAATTTGTGACTGTCGTCACCGTCTGACTAGGCACTGACGCCTAGTCAGTGGCTGTGTTGCTAGGACGCTTCCACGCATAATCTCATGGTATCAGAGCAGCGAGACCTCTCACGCTGAGCTGCGCCGCAGAGACGTAGCACCGGCAGCAGCAGTGAGATTCACCGTCGCCGCCGTATTGTGGGACTCGTTGCAGCCGTTTTTAGCATCGATATCACCACGCAGTCCTGTCCACCTCACCCGGTGAGCTGTGGCAGTCACCAGCTCCAGCAGCCAAGCCAAGCAGCAGCAGCAGAAGCACCGGGTGGCAGCAGCAGTCATTTCTGGCTGGGCATTCTGACAAGAAAAAGAAAAAGAAAAAGGAAGTAGCTCGTAGCAGCAGCTTGCAGCGCGAATCGGCGGCTGCGAGCAGCAGCAGCTCGCAACGGAAGCAGCAGCGGCAGCGAGCAGCACCAGCGGCAGCAGCAGCCGTGGGCAGCAGCAGCAGGGCGGCGACTGCAGCAGCAGCATTGCGCGTGCTGCAGCGCCAGCAGCAACAGCAGCAACAGCAGCATTGCAGCAGCAACAGCAGCATTGCAACAGCAGCAGGCAGCACTGCAGCAGTAGCAGTAGCAGCTACAACAGTGGAGCTGCAGCAGCAGCAGCCACAGCGGCAGCACTGCTGCGCAGTAGCAATCGCGACTGCTGTGCTGCGTAGTGTTGCGCAAATCTGCGCAGCTGCGCAACCGCGCAAGGGGGGTGACGAGGTCCCCCCCACCCCGCGCAAGGGAGTGGCGAGGTCTCCCCCCCCTTCCTTGGCCGCGGAGCGGCTGCATGCTCGCGCAGAACTGCGAGACAAAAAAAAAGTCGAGCTGACGTCAGCACTTTTGCTTGCTGACATCATCAGGTCGTGCTGACGTCAGCAACCACCTGCTGATGTCAGCACCATACTCAGCCAAATTTTTGGCCGGATAGTCAAAAATTGCCAGCGTCTGAACTCCTCGAGAAACGCTAACGGTTTCAAAATCCGACAAACCTGACCTGTCTGCCCATACTGAGAGGCGACATCGACTCATCGGACAACAAGGGGAAGGCGACAGGTGATCCCTCCTTCCCCTCCTCTGGCGTCCTGAGCCCACGCTCACAGGCCATTGAGGACCTGCGGAGCCAGCAGGTTGAGATGCGTCGCCTAAAGCGGGAGCAGACCGATGCCATCCGTACGTTGACTGAGCTCTTGTGTAGCCAGTCCCCAGTCCCACGGCAGGCTTCCGAGGGAGCTGCCGGCGTCGCGGTCTCTACACAGCAGTCGGTTCAGGCACCAGTTACAGGAGCTCGACCTGACCCACTCACCCGTACGCTGACTGAGCTTCTGCGTGGCCAATCCACAGTCCCACGGCAGGGTTCCGAGGGAGCTGTCGGTGTCGCGTTCTCTACACAACAGTCGGCTCAGGGACCTGGTACAGGAGCTCGACCTGACCCACCACCTTCAGACCTCCTGGATGATGAGCCATTTATGCCAGGCATGACGGACGACTCCCCGGATCATGAGATCTGAGTCCTTCAGGAGCGCCTCCGTCAGCTGCAGACGGGCACCAGATCTCATGGGATTCCTGCGGTGCGACCGTCACCCGACTATCCCGGTGACTATCCCCTTGCAGGAGTCTTCCTCGTCTCTCGTCCTCCTCGGCCTGCGGTTGCTCTCCCCACGGAGTGGCAACCAAAGGAATTTGAGACACCACCTCCACGGTACATCACTGAGGACGGCTTCGACTGCTGGGAGATTCTCTTTCAGGTTTGGGCTACTTCAGAGGGCGTGTGGCCCTACTACCACCGCCCGTATCAGCCTACAGACCCAGCACAGGCACTGACTGCAGCCAGGACGATGCGCGGACTCCTCTATGCCATGCCACGTGAGACCGTCGTCGACTTCCGCCCTTTCCTTGGCGAGCCCGACACAGGCACCGGCGCCGATCCACGCGAAGGTTGGGATATGGCCCTATCCCTGCTGGCCGCAAGGACGCACGCCACCCGTGTAGAACACATTCGTGCCTTCCACTCTCTTTGTCAGGGGCCTACAGAGCCTGCAGCTGCTAACTGGCGATGCGCTATGCGCATCTACACTCGTCTTGGGACCTCGGGAGGCACGCAGCTGTGGGAGCTCCGTATGATGATGCTCGGAGTTCGCCTTGAGTACACTGACATCTTCACACGGTACAATGACGCCATCCTCGAGCCCTTCTCAGCCACTCTGTAGCTTCTCCCTTGGGCGCATCAGCTGTTCCTCTAGGTAACTTCAGCTCGCGAGGCAGCCGTGGCCCATCAGGAGACTTCCCTTGCTGCAGCAGTCATCGCATCACCACCATAATCCCTCCTACAGTCTCCTTCTTCATCCTCCATCACGTCCTCGTCTTCCTCCTCCTCTTCGGCTCCGCCCACACCCACTCAGACACAGGGTGTTATAGCAGCAGCTCAGGGGAGGAAGAAGAAGGGGAAGCGGGGTCCAGGTCAGCAGCAGTCACAACAGCAGTCGTCCTCCAGTGGTAGCAGTGGACGTTCCGTTCACTGATACAACTGTGGAGGCGCCCATTGCTACACCGAGTGCCAGCAGCTGCTCGACTGGACGCGGATTACTCGTGGGCTCCAGGCTGCACATGCCCTCCGTTCCACGTCCAGCACATCCTCCTCGCCTTCCTCCAGACGCGCGGCGGCCACGACTGGAGCTGTTCCTGCCCCTTCACTGGCGAGTAGCAGCGATCCGGACCCACGCGACCGCACCATCGCCGAGCTTCGACACCTTCTGGCACTCCGCTTTCAGGGAGGTGCAAGTATGTTGTCACAGCCAAGTGATTCACAGACTATCGGTCCGTCTGTCCATGTGGCTCGTGATGACTCGTGTGGGGGGGAACAGTCGGCATGTGATGATGATGGGCTTGACTGTACAGATTGGATTCATGAGTCACACCTTTGTGCCCTTCGTCGTTCCTCCCCACCTACTGCTCAGCGTCCGTCTGAGGCCGAGTGTTCCATTTCCCGTTGTACAGTGACGTCCTGCAGTCGTGATCCCGGTGGCACTTGGATCATCGATTCAGGTGCCACTTATCACATGACGTGTCGTCGTAGTGACTTCGTTGTTCTCGGCCCTGTTGCGTCTGTTCGTTCCGTCCGCACAAGCTCTGGTCAGTCCTTGCCAGTCCAGGGTGTTGGGGTCGTGCGTTTCGATGGTCCGTCTGGCCCCTTGTATCTCTCTGAGGTGCTGTTTGTGGCTGATCTTGAGCTCAGTTTGCTTTCTGTACGTGCTTGCACATTGATGGGACTCTCTGTGGAGCACAATGCCGAGTCCGCGACTGTGACTGCCATTGACACTCGCAGTATTGTTCTGCGTGCCTCTGTTGTGGATGACCTGTACCGTGTCTCCCGGAATTCTGCTCCTTGCTCCCCTTCCCCTTCAGCTCGTGTTTTTGTCACTGGTGTTCTGTCTCCTGAGCACCAGCGATTGCTTCATCGTTGTCTGTGTCATGTGGGCTCCGACATTGTGTCGAAGCTCATTTGGACACAGCCCACTCTCGGTCTTCATGTGGCTTCTTTCGAGAAGCCGCCCAAGACCGACTCTCTCTTCTGCGTCCAGGGTAAGATGCATTGCTACACCTACCCTGACTCACGTTCTCGCGCACTTCGCCCTCTCGAGTTACTCCATTCGGACCTCCTTGGTCCTCTTCCTGTCGAGTCCACGTCCGATTGGGGTCGATACGTCCTGACTCTGACTGATGACTTTACTCGGATGTGGTGGGTCTATAGCCTGCGCCAAAAGAGTGATGCCACTCTTGCGGTTTGCCTCTGGCTAGTGATGGCTGAGCGTCAGTCCCGCCACACGCTGCACACCTTCCGCTCGGATCGTGGCGGCGAGTTTCTCGGCGAGATGGATAGCTTCTTCGCTGGGCACGGCATTTTTCACCAGGTCTCCGCTCCTGCTACTCCTCAGCAGAACTGTGTCTCTGAGCGTTGGAACCGCACCATGGAGGATGCGGTTCGTGCTATGCGGTCTGAGTGCGGTCTCCCAGAGTCCTTCGCCTTTGAGGGCTTTGCCTACATGACCTGGGTCTAGAACCGCCTTCCGCACGGTCCTCTTTTGGACCATGTTACACCGTATGAGCTCTGGTTCAGCCATCGTGCTGACCTTCGTCTTGCTCGCGTCTGGGGATCCTTGGCTTCCGTGTGGTACACCGAGGACCAGCGGGGGTCCAAGGTCTCACCGCGGGGTCGCTTGCGTGCCTTTGTAGGCATCTCCCCGCGATCGAAGGCCTGGCAATTTTGGGGCCCTACCCGTCGTCGCATTGTTGAGTCACGCGACGCGCTCTTCTTTGAGTCCCTCACCTACCGCAATCTGACGTCGATTACGTCGCTGTTTGTCACGCACATCCCTACATGTGAGGTTTCTTGTCGGATGGGGGAGTCTTCGCCTGCGAGCACCCCTCGCCAGGCTGATGTGTCCGTTCGAGCTCCCTCCACTTCACGGTCTCCGGCTCTCGATGACCCAGCGATCATCGCTGTCGGCCCAGAGACCTCTCCAGCACCAGCGGCTTCTACCCCGGTTCCCTTGCCTCCCTCAGGTACCCATGATCCTACACCTGTGCGTACTCCTGTGTCCGCCACTCCTCCCTCTGTGCGTGGCCCTGCCTCACCTGTCCCTACTGTCACACCGAGTCCCGTGTCTCCAGCACACGCATCTCCTCGCATGACATCACTAGCTCCTGTGCCTCAGCTCTCCCCGACTGTGATTGTGCCCATCCCTGAGCCTGAAGTGCGCCCCTCGAGCCCAGGTTACTCCCGTGAGCCCGGCAATCGTCTTGGACCATTGGACTCCGGAGCTCAGCGAGCGTCTGGCCCTGCAGCCAAGAGCTCCACTCACAGCGTCGCAAGTGGTGACCCTGGCACAAAGGCCCTAGGCCTGAGTGTCCACAGTGAGCACACAGAGGTACACCCAGCGTGTCCCGTAGGGAACGATCTCGTCACTCGCGAGTTCCACATCGCTTGTGATGCAGCAGCCGATCTTGTGGTCGTCAGACCTAGCACGGAGGCGTGCGCTCTTGCCACGCAGAGCTCTCCCTCTTTGGTGCTTGACCCGGGCACACTGAGGGAAGCCCTCTCATCATAGGATGCTGACGCTTGGCGTGCTACCTGCGATGATGAGCTTCGCGCTATCCGAGAGCATGGAGTTTATGAGCTAGTCGACCTTCCACCTGGGAGGAAGGATATTCAGGTCAAGTGGGTCTTTTGCAAGAAAGTGAAGCCAGAAGGCTAGCTGGAACGCCACAAGGCTCGCTTGGTCATCAAGGGGTACTCTCAGATTGAGGGCATCAACTACAGTGACACCTTCGCCCCTGTCGGCCGTATGACCTCAGCTCGAGCTCTGTTCGGTGTAGTGGCTCAGCATGACTAGAACTACACCAGATGGATGTGAACAATGCGTTCCTCCATGGCTCTCTGGATGAGGAGATCTACGTGGCTCAACCACCCAGCTTTGAGGACGGCAAGAAGGTCTAGCGCTTGCGCAAGTCATTGTACGGCCTCAAGCAGTCTCCTCGGTGTTGGAACCAGGAGATCACTAGCACCCTGACTCATGCGGGATATTTACAGAGCGAGGCAGATCCCTCTCTCTTCATCCGCCGGACGCTTGAGCGGTTTACCGCCATCCTGGTCTATGTCGACGACCTTCTGATCGCGTCTCCTTCATTGGAGGCCGTGAAGGAGGCCAAGGCCGTCCTCCAGACTGCCTACAGGATGAAGGACCTCGGCCCTGCAGCGGTGTTCCTTGGCATGGAGATCGTACGAGACCGCAGACGTCGTACTCTGCTACTACACCAGGCCCGATATGCACGTGTTGTGGGGGAGCGCTTCAGCGACCTCCTTGGCGCAGTGTGCACGGCCTCCACACCTCTCACAACCGACAGGTAGGATGCCCTGAAGGTGGACGATCCCACACAACTGGGGGAGACAGTGGATGTGACCTTGTACCTCCGTCTCATCGGATCTCTGATGTACCTGGCCACTACCACACACCCGGACATCGCATTTGCCGTCAACCTCCTTGAACAGTTTTCGCAGGCTCCAAGTGCTAGAGCCCTTCATGCGGCTGTGCGAGTGGTGCGGTACGTGGTTTCCACACCGTACCTCGGACTCTGCTTTCGCCGGCAATGTTCGGTGGTCCTTGACGGCTACACTGACAGCGACTGGGCCTGGAGCCCAGACGGATGCAGTCGCATCGGTTACGTGTTCCTGTTCGGTGGTACCGTTGTGTCCGGGCGCAGCGGGAAGCAGGGCTGCATTGCACATAGCTCATCGGAGGTAGAGTATGTCGCTCTGGGTGTAGGGGCTACTGAGGCGGTATGGCTGCAGCGTCTGTTCCTTGAGCTGGGTCAGTCAGTACCCGCCATTGTGCGTCGTTGCGACAACTAGAGTGCCCTTGCTATTGCGGAGAACTCTGGTGTCTTCCATGCTCGCACAAAGCACATTGCAGTAGAGCATCACTTTGTGCGTGACCTGGTAGAGCGACACGTGATCTCCGTCATTTGGGTTGGCACTGACATGCAGCGTGCTGACTTCTTGACGAAGGCACTAGCACGCGGAAAGTTCCTGGTGGCCATTCGTTCTGTCGGACTTCGCCCCTTGCCTGAGAGTGGTTGAGTGTGGGGTGTTGTGGTGGTCATTCGTTCCGTCGTTGCACTTGTTGTT
>SZWC01000676.1:178115-193024 GCA_023375785.1 Penium margaritaceum | reverse complement strand
CCAGTGGCACTTGGATCATCGATTCCGGTGCCACTCACCACATGACGTGTCGTCGCAGTGACTTTGTGGTTCTTGGTCCCGTCACGACTGTTCGTTCTGTTCGCACCGGCTCTGGTCAGTCCTTACCCGTCCACGGTGTTGGGGTTGTGTGTTTCGATGGTCCGTCTGGCCCCTTGTATCTCTCTGACGTGCTATTTGTACCTGATCTTGAGCTCAGCCTGCTGTCTGTGCGTGCCTGCACTCTGATGGATCTCTCTGTTGAGCACACTGCTGATTCGGCGACTGTGACCGCTTCTGACACCCGTAGCATTGTTCTGCGTGCTTCAGTCGTTGATGACCTGTACCGCATTGCTCGGCCGTCCTCCCCTCGCTCCCCTACGTCCTCTGGTCGCGTTTTTGTCACTGGTGTTCTATCCCCAGACCACCAGAGGTTGCTTCACCGCCGTCTGTGTCACGTGGGCTCCGACACTGTGTCGAAGCTCATCTGGACACAGTCCGCTCTTGGTCTTGACGTGGCTTCTTTCGAGAAGCCACCCAAGACCGACTACCTTTTTTGCGCTCAGGGTATGATGCACCGGTGCACTTACCCTGATTCGCGTTCACGAGCACTGCGGCCCCTCGAGCTGGTCCACTCGGACCTGCTTGGTCCTCTCCCGGTTGAGTTCGTGTCCGAGAGGGGCCGATATGTTCTGACACTGACTGATGACTTCACCCGGATCCGGTGGGTCTACAGTCTGCGTCAGAAGAGCGACGCCGCCCTTGCTGTTTGGCTCTGGCTCGTGATGGCTGAGCGTCAGTCTCGCCAGACGCTACACACCTTCTGATCGGATCGCGGTGGCGAGTTCCTCGGTGAGATGGATGCCTTCTTTGCTGAGCACGGCATTTTTCACCAGGTCTCCGCTCCTGCCACCCCACAGCAGAACGGTATCTCTGAGCGCTGGAACCGCACCATGGAGGATGCTGTCCGCGCCATGCGGTCTGAGTGCGGTCTCTCGGAGTCCTTCGCCTTCGAAGGTTTCTCCTACATGACCTGGGTCTGGAACCGCCTCCCGCATGGTTCGCTTCCGGACCATATCACACCGTACGAGCTCTGGTTTGGCCACCGTGTTGATCTTCGCCTCGCACGCATCTGGGGTTCCCTTTTTTGCGTTGAAGTGCATTGGCTGTTGCCTTAGCAGTAGGAGACACAACGGGCTCGTTGGTACACTTCTTCTTCGTGTGTCCCTTCTGGCCGCAGCGGGGAGATATGTAGTTCTTCCGACGCTTGTCCTCGCAATCCCACTGAGCGCTCTTCAGCCGTCCTGCTCCACATTTAGGTCTTGGCTACTACCACAGTAGTCCATCCGGGGCTTTCAGCGACGCAGGGTTAACGCCTGGCATGGGGAAGTTGTAGGTGCGCCTGTAGGCCATTCGAGTGAGTCCAATGTCGCACAGTAGCTCGGCTTGCTCCCCACGGCCGATGATGAATGCGCATGCATGCGCATAGGGCTGGCCCCACTCCTTCCACGCACCGCAACTACACGTCCAGTCCTGCACGTTCACCATACGGGTCCTGTTGCTTGGCCCCGTCACGCTGCAACTCTGGGGCCCTTCCTCCACGACGTCGTAGTTTTGTGCTAGGAGGCTGCTGTTGAGCAGGCACTTTGCCGGTGTTGGCGCAAGTCCGCCTTCGCATGACTTGCTCAGTTTGCGCCTGTCTGCCAGCAAACACTACACCCATGTGTACAGAGACACAAAACAGTAGAAGGGAAATAGTTTCCTACACTCAACGATGCGAGCATTCAAAGACTTTGCCGCGTTCGAGATAGTGTGTCCACCACGGCTGAGAGGAAAGTACAGCCTGGCCCAGTGCTCCCTCGGTATGCCGCCCTCCCCGTCTGCTCCGAGGAGGTACACTACACCGCGGGAGTTCATGGCACGTAGCTGCTCTTCACACCTTGTCCATTCTGCGGGTGTGAGCGCATGTGCCAGTTGCCAAAACCAGTACCCAGCTTGCTTACTGAACTTCTACCTTATGTTCTGCCGCAAGTGGAAGCAGCAGTAGGTGTGATGGGCCCCAGGCAGCTCCTTCTCCACAGCGTTCAACAGACCTTTGTCACCGTCAAAAATGACGACCGTGCCCTTCTGTGCCGTCGTGTGATACACGATCGCCAGCTGCTCCAAAAACCACTTCCAGTTCTCTTCATTCTCCCCCTAAACCATGGCCCACGCCATGGGCACAACGTTGTCGTTGGCATCGGAAAACTGGCTAATGAGTAGCACCTGTTTGTGCCCATTTTTAAGATGTGTGCCGTCCATCGTGAGGATCCATCGTGCGTGCTTGAACCCCAAGACAGTGGCACCAGGGGCGGCGAATGCCCCGATGAAGACGCCGTCCTTGGTCGCCTCCGCGAGGGCATACATGTTCTGGTCCACACGCTTCAGCTACAGAGCATAGGGGGCATTTTGTTAGAAGTATGTGTAAATCTCTGGCATACATGAGAAAATACGTGCCCTCAACAAGTGAACATGTCATACCTCTTCATAGTACAGCGGGAACAGGCTCCATGATAGTGCTTTGGGGCCGATGATGTTTTCCTAAGCCTTAGACTTCGCCTGGTACATCATGTTCTTGTCGACCGCTTTGCCTGTTGCTTTGCACACCACGGCCGACAACGTCTTCACGTCAGCTATGGGGTTCCGCTTCAGCGTCGACTCAATCTGCCGCGCCACCCACTTTACAGTCTTCGCGGGGTCTCCGGGACCAACTCCCGGGACATACTTGTGTCCGTCGACAAACTCGTCCACCACGACACCAGCGCCATTTGGGGCCATATGGGCACGGAGAAGCCACGAGCAATCTTTCTCCTTGAACTGCCCACACCATGTAGTGAGCCGCGTCTTCTCACTGCATATCCACCGAATAGTCATTCGGTTCGTGATGGTGTAATCATCGACTGCTGCGTGCACCTCAGCCATGTCCCGGAACGACATCCCTGCGAAAAAAGACGACTCTGCCTTTCTGCGCTTTGGGGCCTCACCAGACGCCTCATCGTCCGAAGACACTGCACCACAAAAATCGACATGGCACGAATCAAGGGACAGATTGCTGGCCTTAACGTCTACACAGAAGGGGAACACGTGACACATTTTTCACTAGAAGCATGATTCAAGCGAGAGAACCTCAGTGTGTCCCTTGCTTGTTCGGACGAAATGAGAAGCACCTCAGCACGCTGCTCATGCTCAAAGTACTCGTCATACACGAGGTTTTGGGTGGATGGGGTTTGGGGCACGAGACCTTGCTCGTTGAGCTGCGGGCGTGAGAGACCACGAGGTTCAAAAACCACAAGAGCGTCGACTGACCTACGCCTACCCGACGCAACCCACTGCAACTGGGCAACCATCTTCGCCGATGTGGGTATAATGCATGTAAAATTGGAAGTAAATACACTAGATACCCAGCCTCACTGAGCTCGGAGGCGTGAACAAGCGCGTCCATGGCGCGCGGCAGCCGTGCGTGGTGGGTTTTTGACGAGCATGACGCGGCCTCAAACCCAACTGTCCACATCGGTCGAGAGTACAGTCCGATGCGGGACCATGAAGACACCCTGGACAGGACGCTGGAAGGCGATGGTCTCCCCGCCAATCGTTCACGAGTCGTGTGCATGATAAACAAAATAGACGTAGTGGCACAGGTTCGTGGGGAATGACCATCCTCGTACATGCACGTGAGAAGATTCACCACAGCTTCCTAGCAACGCTGCTGCTGACGTGGCGACATAGACCGGTCAGCTTAACGCACTAGCATGCATGCGGGTGCGAGAACAGCAAGGGTCAGACTAGGAGAGAGACAAAACAAGTCTCAGAAGCTGCACTGCAGTGAATGTGCAGAGAGAATTGACAAATGACAGGTCCACAACATAAATAGCCGCCGCGGCTCACAGCGGGTGGCGCACGCGGCGGCACCTGTCGGTCCTGAACCGGCCCAAAACCACTGTTTTGGCCATAACTCTGCGCACAGGCGTCCAAACGGAGCACCGTCTGATCCTACGGATGCAAGACAAAAAGACGGACACANCATAGACCGGTCAGCTTAACGCACTAGCATGCAAGCGGGTGCGAGAACAGCAAGGGTCAGACTAGGAGAGAGACAAAACAAGTCTCAGAAGCTGCACTGCAGTGAATGTGCAGAGAGAATTGACAAATGACAGGTCCACAACATAAATAGCCGCCGCGGCTCACAGCGGGTGGCGCACGCGGCGGCACCTGTCGGTCCTGAACCGGCCCAAAACCACTGTTTTGGCCATAACTCTGCGCACAGGCGTCCAAACGGAGCACCGTCTGATCCTACGGATGCAAGACAAAAAGACGGACACACCGACTGGTCACATGCCTATGTCCGGCAGCAGCCGGAGAGTGTAAGAAAACAAACATGCAAATCAGCCTGGCAGGGCTGTCCACCGAGAAAATCCTGAAGGTCTCCAAACGCAATCCGTAGGTCGTGGCAACCCTCTGGTACATCAAGTAGGCTACCGGGCTGCCTCCAGCGGGTGGAGCACCACCTCAGGGGACTCCGTCTCCAGCTGGATCCGCCTTAGGGATCTGCACGAGCATGGACACGGCCGAGTGGTCACAACCAACTGTACAACTGTGTATGACTGACAGCATCACAACATTCCCCCATGACCCGATGGTACGCATGTCCATACACGTGCAGAACGCATGCCGGTGCAACACAGAGTGCTCAACAGAGACCCGGACAGTCACCCACTCTCAGACAGGGATCGTAACCCGACGGAACAAACAGCCCCGAGGAACTTCCCACGAGCCAGTGCCTTGGTCAAAAAGTCAGCGCGTTGCAAGTCTGTGCCCACCCAGACGATGGAGATCAACTGCCGGTCCACCAGATCTCGCACGAAATGATATTCGACACCGATGTGCTTCGTGCGTGCGTGGAACACACCAGAGTTCTCAGCGATCGCGAGAGCACTCTGGTTGTCGCAGTAGAGGATGATGGTAGGCACCGATTGACCCAAACACTGAAACAATCGCTGCGGCCACACTGCCTCAGCGGCGCCAGCGCCCAGGGTAACATACTCAGCCTTTGAGGAGCTACGAGCAATGCACTCCTGCTTGCCGTTGCGCCAAGACACAGCGGTGCCACCAAGTAGAAACACGTAACCCGTGCGGATGCGTCCATCAGGACTCCACGCCCAGTCGCTGTCGGTATAGCCATCTACCACAATCGAGCACTGTCTCCGAAAGCAGAGACCGTGATACGGTGTGGAGACCACGTACCGGACGACTCGAAAAGCTGTGTGCAGAGCGCGAGCCCGAGGAGACTGACTGAACTGTGCGAGCAGGTTGACAACGAACGCAATGTCGGGACGCGTGGTCGTGGCCAAGTACATCACTGAGCCAATGATGCGCAAGTACAGGGTCACGTCCAAAGCCTCACCCAGATCGGCTGGGTCTGTCACCTTCAGAGCGTCCTGCCCGTCGGGAGTGATGGGTGACAAGGCGGCGGGGACAGCGGCAAGGAGGTCAGCAAACCGCTCCCCCACAACGTGTGCATATCATGACTGATGGAGGAGGAGTGTACGTCGACGACGATCACGCACAATCTCCATCCCGAGGAAAACCGCCGCCGGACCGAGGTCCTTCATCCTGTAGGCGGCCTGCAGGACCACCTTGGCCTCCTTCACGGCCTCCAATGAAGGAGACGTAATCAGGAGATTGTCCACGTACACGAGAATGGCATTGAGGTGCTCGGCTGTCCGTCGGATGAAGAGTGACGGATCGGCGTCGCTCTAGACGTATCCAGCTTGCGTGAGGGTGCGAGTTATCTCTTGGTTCCAGCACCGAGGCGACTGCTTCAGGCCATACAAGGCCTTGCGCAAGCGCCAGACCTTGTTGCCTTCGACCTCAAATCCAGGAAGCTGGACCATGTAGATTTCCTCCTCCAAGGTGCCGTGGAGGAACGCATTGTTCACACCCATCTGGTGTAGTTCCTAGTCATTATGGGCGACTACACCAAGCAGCACGCGAGCTGTGGTCATGCGGCCAATAGGGGCAAAGGTGTCAGTGAAGTCCACCCCCTCAATCTGAGAGAACCCCTTGGCAGTCAAGCGGGCCTTGTAGTGGTCCAGTGAGCCGTCAGGCTTCACCTTCTTGCGGAAGACCCACTTGGCCTGCACGACCTTCCGTCCCTCAGGACGGTCGACCAACTCAAAGACTCCGTGCTCCCGGATGGCCCTGAGCTCGTCCTCACAGGCGGCCCGCCACTGCTCAGCATCATCTCCTGAGAGAGCCTCCTTTAACGTGTCTGGATCGGGGACCGCCAAAGGAGAGCTCCGGGTGGCCAGGACACACGCCTCACGGGTCGGACGGACCACAACCAGGTCAGCGGCAGCTGCCTGTGCATCCTCGTGCTCGTCAGCGATCAGCTGGTGCCCAATGGGACAGGCTGGGTGCACCTCCGTGTAGGTGCCTTGGACACTCAGGCCGAGAGCCTTTGTGCCAGGGTCACCACTGTGCACGCTGCACGTGCGTAGTCTGGGTGGTGCAACCGCAGTCGGAGGTGCACATGAGGCCAGTGGGCGGAGACGTCCACATGGCCCACGGGAGTAGCCAGAGTCTGAGCTGACCGATGGCTCAGGCACAGGGAGGGCAGGTGCTGTGTCTGGAGACGCTGCAGGCGCGGGCAAGTCAGTCGCGGCAGGCGCGGGCAAAGCAGGTGCTACAGGCGCGGGCGAACCAGGCGTTGCAGGAGCGGACGAGACAGTCGTGGCAGGCGCGGGTGAGGCGGTCGCGGAGGGAGTGGGTGAGGCAGGCGCTGAAGGGGCAGGCGAGGCAGGTGTGGCTCCCGCAGGCGAGGCAGGCACCGCGGGGGCAGGCGAGGTAGGAGACGAGACAGTAGCCGCAGGTGCGGGCGAGACAGTCGTGGCAGGCGCGGGCGATGTAGTCGCGGCAGGCGCAAGCGAGGCTGGCGTAAAGACCACAGGCCTGACAGCAATGATAGCCGGGTCAATGGTGACCAGGGACGGTCCCACCCCGGAGGCACCCCGGACGGACTCACCCTGTGGGGCAAACTCCCCCAGCCGACGGGAGGCCTCATTGGTGGGAATGTGAGACGCTGCCTGGGTGAGAATGGCAGACAGGTCGGGGTACGACAGTGCCTCAAAGAACAGCGCATCGTGCGACTCAACAATGTAGTGTCGTCCTGCATCCCAGAAACACCACGCTTTGGAGCGCGAGGAGACACCGAGGAAGGCACACATCCGGCCGCGCGGAGAGACCTTTGACCCCTGCTGGTCCTCGGTGTACCAGACGCAAGCCAAGGAACCCCAGACGCGAGCAAGCCTAAGGTCCGCACGGTGACCAAACCACAGCACATACGGCGTGACGTGGTCCGGCAAGGGACCATGCGGGAGGCGGTTCCAGACCCACGTCATGTAGGCGAAGCCCTCGAAGGCGAAGGACTCCGGGAGACCGCACTCTGTGTGCATAGCGCAAACCGCGTCCTCCATGGTGCGGTTCCAGCGCTCAGACACACCGTTCTGCTGTGGCGTAGCAAGCGCCGAGAGCTGGTGACAGATACCAAGCTCGGCGAAGTGAGTGGTCAGCTCACCGAGACACTCACCGCCGCGGTCAGAGCAGAAGGTGTGGAGGGAGTGACGAGACTGACACTCAGCCATCACGAGCCACAAGCGCACCGCAAGAGCGGCATCGCTCTTGTGGCGAAGGCAATAGACCCACCGCATGCGGGTGAAGTCATCCGTGAGGGTAAGGACATACCGTCCACGGTCAGCAACAGACTCGACAGGGAGAGGTCCAAGGAGGTCAGAGTGGACAAGCTCCAGGGGACGCTGCGCGCGAGTAACGGAGGCAGGGTAAGTGCAGCGATGCATCTTACCCTGAGCGCAGAACAGACAATCGGTCTTAGGCGGCTTCTCGAAGGAAGCCGCGTCAAGACTAAGGGCGGGCTGTGTACGGATGAGCTTGGACACAGTGTCCGTGCTCACATGACATAGGCGCCAGTGTAACAAGCGCTGGTGGTCAGGAGACAACACCCCCGTGACAAAGAGGCAAGCAGACGAGCAAGGGGAAGGGTCAAGGGCAGAGCAGCGCGCTATGCGATACACGTCATCCACAACAGTGGCCCGCAGCACAACCGTGGAGGTGTCAAGTACTGTGATCGTGGCATCATCAGAGGAGTGGTGGACAGAGAGACCCATCCTCGTGCAGGCACGGACAGAGAGCAGGCTGAGCTCGAGATTAGGCACAAAAAGCATGTTAGAAAGGTACACGGGACCAGACGGACCATCAAACCGTACGACCCCTATCCCCTGAACAGGTAGTGACTGCCCAGAACCTGTCCACGCTGACCGAACAGATCCAACAGGACCAAGCACGACAAAGGCGGTACGGTCGTAGGTCATGTGGTGAGTGGCCCCTGAGTCAATGATCCAGTGGCTACTTGCCTCACGACCTGTGGTGGTCACGGTGCAATGAGCAACGGAGCACGCTGCCTCTACTGGACGCTCAACAGGTGTGGCAGGACAGCGGGACGATGCACGACGATGCGACTCATCCAACCACTCTGTGCTGTCAGACTCATCCGCATCAGGCAATGCAGCCCCCCCACAAGCATGACCACGTGCAACAAACACACATGGACAGTCTGTCTGTGGACCACTTGGCTGTGACAGCACACTCGCACCTCCCAAAGAGCAAAGTGCCAGCAGTTGACGTAGCTCTGCGATGGTCTGGTCCCTTGGGTCTGGCGTGGTGCTCTCCCCGGATGGCGGTGGGCCTGCTGCCGGTGCTGCACCCGAGGTTGCCGCGGCACGGGCTGATGCTCCAGTGCGGATCCGCTCCTCATGGGCTGCCTGAAGACCACGGGTGATCCTCGCCCAGTCCAGCTCCTGCTGACACTCAGTGTAGCGATGAGGTCCGTCGCAGTTGTGGCAGCGGACAGCCCGTCCGGTGCCATCAGAAGGCTGTTGCGGTCCCTTCTTCTTTTATCCCTTCTTCCCCTTCACGACTGCTGTAGTGGCTGTCGAAACAACAGGGGAGGAGGTGGGAAGGGAAGAGGTGGAGCTGGTGGATTTGAAGGCGGACAATGACGGTGTGGAAGGCGTCGAGGACGTCGTTCCCACTGCTACTGCGGCCATGGCGCCCTGCCGATGCGCGCGGGCTGCCTCGTCAGCCGTCGCGACCTGGATGAAGTAACGCTGCGCCCAGGGCAGCAGCTGCAGGGTATCGGACATGGATGCGAGGACATCCTGGTCGAGGCGGGAGAAGGTGTCAGTGAGCTCAGGGCGCACTCCCAGCATGATGGTGTCCAGCGCCCAGAGCTGAGAGCCGCCTCCGGTGCCCAGGCGAGTGTACAGGCGCATGGCCCGACGCCAATAATCAGCTGCTGACTCCGAGGGTCCCTGATGAAGAGAGTGGAACTCGCGAAGGCGCGCGGACCGGGTCGCGTGAGTCTCTGCTGCAAATAGGGTCAGCGCCAGCTCCCAGCCGCGGCGCGGGTCTGCGCCTGCTCCCGTCCCAGGCGCGCCCAGGAAAGGGCGGAAGTCGNCGGCCATGGCGCCCTGCCGATGCGCGCGGGCTGCCTCGTCAGCCGTCGCGACCTGGATGAAGTAACGCTGCGCCCAGGGCAGCAGCTGCAGGGTATCGGACATGGATGCGAGGACATCCTGGTCGAGGCGGGAGAAGGTGTCAGTGAGCTCAGGGCGCACTCCCAGCATGATGGTGTCCAGCGCCCAGAGCTGAGAGCCGCCTCCGGTGCCCAGGCGAGTGTACAGGCGCATGGCCCGACGCCAATAATCAGCTGCTGACTCCGAGGGTCGTTGATGAAGAGAGTGGAACTCGCGAAGGCGCATGGACCGGGTCGCGTGAGTCTCTACGGCAAATAGGGTCAGCGCCAGCTCCCAGCCATGGTGCGGGTATGCGCCTGCTCCCGTCCCAAGCGCGCCCAGGAAAGGGCGGAAGTCGACCACTGTCTCCTGTGGAACCGCGTACAGCAGTCCATGCATGGCACGCACTGCCGTGAGGGACTGGAGCGGATCAGCCGTCTGGTACTGGCTGTGGTAGTAGGGCCAGACCCCCTCCGAGTCCGCCCATATCTGAAACAACACCTCCCAACAGTCAAACCCCGCTTTGTTGTCGTAGCGAGGCGGGGGAGTCTCGAAGTCCTTGGGTCGTCGCTCCGTGGGGAGCTGGACCTTAGGTGGTGCTGGGAGCGGACGTGGGAAGGGCATGAGAGGCATCGACGCTGCTCCTCCAGCGGCACCTGAGGCCTGATGCGGGTTGGTCTGCTGCTGCTGCTGTTGCTGCCGCTCCGGTTGCTGCTGCTGCTGCTGCTGTCCCCTCGGACTGGGCGCCGGCGTCTCAATGCGCAAGCTACTCATCTGCTCCATCAGCCGGCGAAGCGCAGCCTCCCCAGTGGGAGGGGGAGCCTGATCCCACTCCTCGACAATGGACTCTCGTCTCTGCGGAGGGGCGGCTGCGAGACCAACAGACTCCTGGCCCAATGGGGTTGCCTCTCTCTCATTCTCGGGCTGACGTCCCGGTGTCCGAGACAGAGAGACCAAGGCATTGCGAATCTGCCGCAGAATCGCTGACTGCTCATCCTGGCGCTGGCGGAGCGATGACTACTCCACCAGTAGGAAGTCAATCGCCCTCGAGCGTGGGCTGCGGCCCCCGCTTGTGAAGGTGTCTTCCGGCTCCTTGCCCTTGGAGCTGCTTGACTCCATGCTTAGGCGGCGCAAAAGTCGTCCGAACACAGAACCGTCAGCGTTTCTCGAGGAATCGAAACGCTGGCAAATATTGACTTTTTTGTCAGAAATTTTACCAAGTCAGTGATGACGTCAACATACTCACTGCTGACGTCAGCAGGGGTCTGCTGACGTCAGCACCAGGCTGCGGCCGTCGTCGCTGCTGCTGCCGGTGCTGCTACGCTGCACTGCTGCTGCTCTGCTGCTACGCTGCGCTGCTGTGCTGCTGTAGCGCTGCCGCTGCTGCGCTGCGCTGCTGCTGCTGTGCTGCCGCTGTTGCTGCGCAGCCGCGGCAGCGCTGCGCTACTGCTACGCTGCCGCTGCCGCGCTTCGCTGCTGCTGCTGCGCTGCCGTTGCTGCTACTCTGCTCCTGCGCTGCCACTGCTGGTGCGCTGCCGCATTGTTGCGCTGCTGGGTTGCCGCTGCTGCGCTATGCTGCCGCTGCTACGTTGCGCTGCTGCTGCGCTGCCGCTACTGCTGCTGCGCTGCCGCTGCTGCTGCTGCGCTACTGCACTGCCGCTACTGCGCTGTGCTGCCGCTGCGTTGCGGCTGCTGCTGCGCTGCGCTGCTGCTCTGTTGCTGCGCCGCGCTGCGCTATTGTGTTGTTGCTGTAGCAGCCGTGACTACTGCTGCTGCTACTGCCGCAGCCGCAGCTGCTGCTGGCTGTTGCGGCTGCCGCCAAGGTCGCGGCTGCTGGTGCCTCGGCAGCTGCCACTGCCGCGGCTGCTGCTGCCGCAGCTGCTCCCTTCTGCCACCGCCGCTGCTGCTTCCGCGGCTGAAGTCACGGCCACGTCTTTTGTGTCTGCTGCGGCCGTGGGTGGAGGGGGCCGCGATCGCTCTTGTCGCGGCTGTCGTGGCCGTGTCTACTGCTGCGTGGTGGTGGCCCCCCCTTACAGGTCCCGTTGCTGCTGCGGTGGGCTGTGCTGCTGCTGCCACTCAGGGCTGCTGCTGCTGTCGCTCACTGCTGCTGCAAACGCTGCGTATCTGCTGCGGAGCTGTGCGAGCTCTGGCTCGCTGCTCTAATACCATGAGAAGATTCACCACAGCTTCCTAGCAACGCTGCTGCTGACGTGGCGACGTAGACCGGTCAGCTTAACGCACTAGCATGCAAGCAGGTGCGAGAACAGCAAGGGTCAGACTAGGAGAGACAAGACAAGTCTCAGAAGCTGTATTGCAGTGAATGTGCAGAGAGATTTGACAAATGACAGGTCCACAGCATAAATAGCCGCCGCGGCTCACAGCGTGTGGCGCACGCGGCGGCACCTGTCGGTCCTGAACCGGCCCAAAACCACTGTTTTGGCCATAACTCTGCGCACAGGCGTCCAAACGGAGCGCCGTCTGATCCTACGGATGCAAGACAAAAAGACGGACACACCGACTGGTCACACGCCTATGTCCGGCAGCAGCCAAAGAGTGTAAGAAAACAAACATGCAAATTAGCCTGGCAGGGCTCTCCACCGAGAAAATCCTGAAGGTCTCCAAACGCAATCCGTAGGTTGTGGCAACCCTCTGGTACATCAGGTAGGCTACCGGACTGCCTCCAGCGGGTGGAGCACCACCTCAGGGGACTCCGTCTCCAGCTGGGTCCGCCTTAGGGATCTGCACGAGCATGGACACGGCCGAGTGGTCACAACCAACTGTACAACTGTGTATGACTGACAGCATCACAACAGCACGCTATCCGACTCGATGTGTCTCAGTGCCTGGCTTCAAGTCGGTGCATGGAACGTTGCGAAAACGACGCATTGTGAACGGTGGACAACCTCGCGGTTGCTGACAGCGACGTCGAGCGGGCCGACATTGCGTGCTATGGTTTACCGTTGGAAGTGTCGATGTGTAGGATGGGTTTCGTCAAAGGACAATCGGTCACTACTGAATACCGGTTACACGCAGAGGATTTCTGACGACTTTCCTTTGCAGAAATGCTATCCCCCCATGTTACGATGACTGTTCGGAGGGGTCGCTAACATATTACGCATTGCTCTTGACATTGTTGGACGGTGTCATTTTTTGTCGATAAGGGAGTGCTGATCCATACTCGGCCGTTGACGCACAACGGACATTCATGTTTTGCATATACACAAATTATTCTTTTTACGCTAATACTAATAACCTCATGTCCACCCCTTTCAAATAAGTTTGCCATACCGGTATGGCGTACTAAGAACGTCGGATCCGGACATGGGGTTGTAAACGATAACGACACTGGATATGGGGTTCTTATTTTTTAACTAGCTGGATATGGGGTATATAAAATTCCGCACATGGATATGGGAGGGTCTGCCCGTCGGGAATGTGGATATGCGGGCTATTTCGCCCAAATTTTGTAGGCCCAAACTGTGGGTATGACGGAATTATGCCTCCTCGGAAACGAGGTCCACCCGACTGACGCCCGCCCGCTGATCGCTCCATGCGCAGGCTGTCTGCTGCTCTGATCCGCTGCACTGCATCGTCTCGGCTTGGCGAGAGTGGAAGAGAAGCTCGGAGAAGCGGAGACGTAGGAGCGGGAGGAGACGCGGCTGCTGCAGGGAGCTCCGTCATTGCGCTCTATCCGTCCGAGTTGGACCATCATCAGCGTGGGCGATTCGTGGTTTCACAGTCGCATTCGTGGCGTTAGCTGTTTCGCGCGGTCGTACGCTGAGGGGGGCGAAGGCTCGGGGCTGAACTCGGTTTTGTGCGCAAGCTTAGCCGTTGCCACAAACTGGCTGTGGCCTGTTCTTCCGCACGATTCCCACTCGTTGGAGACACCCTTGGCCCCGCCCCGCCCTCCTGGCCTGCCCTCCCCGTTTGCGTGTGCACCGCCTGCGCTGGTGCGAGTTGCCGTCGTTCGAGCTACGGCGCGGCATTTGCCTCGTGCCCTCGTGTCCCTCGCGCTCTCAGTTGTAACCTTGTTTGGGTGCAAGCGATGGTTCTCCTTACGCTGGATGGAGCACAAAGAAGCACGTGGCGGCGCTAGTGTGTGTTGCTGACGCATTGGTTTCGCAGGAGGGGAGACGCAGGAGGGGAGACGCAGGAGAGGAGGCGAAGGGGAGTGTAAGAGCTACAGCAGCAGCAGCAGCAGCAGCAGCAGCAGCAGCAGCAGCAGCAGCAGCAGCAGCAGCAGCAGCAGCAGCAGCAGCAGCAGCAGCAGCAGCAGCAGCAGCAGCAGCAATAGCAGCAACGGCAGCAAGAGCTAGTGAAACTCAAGGAGAAAAGGTCGGTGGAAGAAGCAGTTGAAGGGACAGAGAATGGCGTGTTGAAACAAGAGGCACTCGGAACAAGGCAAGAAAAGCAAAGATATAAAAGGGAGGGGAAGGACGAAGCTGGAGGTCTGAAAGGGGGACTAACGCCAGGCAGGCAGAGCGGCAGAGAGACAGAGAGACAGAGAGACAGAGAGGGAGGGAGTCAGAGAGGGAGGGAGACAGGGAGGGAGGGAGGCAGGCCGGCAGCAAAGATGGTGAAAGAGACGGGGTACTACGATCTGCTGGGCGTGTCTACCACGGCCAGCCAGAATGACATAAAAAAGGCTTACTACATGCAGGTCCGTGTACTCCCAACTGCAACTGCTTCCCCCCCCTCCTGCGCATTCTTTCTCTTTCGCTCCTTACTTATCTCCCTTCCTCCTGCCCTCCCTCCCTCCCGCCCTTCCTCCCCCCATCCCTCCCTCCCTCCTCTTCTCCCTCCATCCCTCCCTCCTCTTCTCCCTCCATCCCTTCCTCCTCTCCCGTCTCCCTTCTCCACCTTCTACCTGGTCCGGACATTCGGAGCTTGGTCATGATTTGTCAGGATTGGTTCTGCTTGGCAACGGAAGGCCCATGCCGCAAAACCGTCAGCTTCGATTCCATTGGAGCCCCGTTGCCCAAGCCCTGGCCCGATTTTGTCCCATTCGCCTCAGTCCAGCTTGAGCTCAACTGGAATGGTTTCGAACGACCCGGTGGAAACCCTTTGGGGATGTGGGCCTCCACATCCCCGAATGTGTCCACGTTTTTCTTTTGCTTTTTTCTTCTTCTTCTTCCCCTTCTCCTTTTTGTTGATTTTGTTGGCATCGTTGTCCTCTTTGTCGTTGTCGTCGTCGTCGTCGTCGTCGTCGTCGTCGTCGTCGTCGTCGTCGTCGCCGTCGTCGTCGTCGTCGTCGTCGTCGTCGTCGTTGTCGCCGTCGTCGTCGTC
>SZWC01000676.1:131353-148106 GCA_023375785.1 Penium margaritaceum | reverse complement strand
TCTCTCTCTCTCTCTCTCTCTCTCTCTCTCTCTCTCTCTCTCTCTCTCTCTCTCTCTCTCTCTCTCTCTCTCTCTCTCTCTCTCTCTCTCTCTCTCTCACTGATCTCTCGTCGCATTCCCGCTCGTTGACCGCCTCTCTCTCACGCCCTTGCAGTCGCTCACTCTTCTGACGCCAGTGACACTCCTCTGTTGCTGACCCCTCTCTCCCCATCTTGCTGATCCTCTCTCACTCTGTCGGCGCCCCTTCGGCGTATAGCCGGCAACCTCGGAGTCGAGACTGCCGAGAAACGCCTGCGCACATTGCGAGGAGAAAAACTACGCACATCAGTGCGTGGCGACATCGCGAAGTTGGTTGCGCCCCTTCGCAAAACGAGTCTTCTCGCCGGATTCAAGCCAGAGTGTGACGGAAGTGGTCCATTTTGCGACTAACTGAAGGACCAAAATGTAGGCCCTCAGAATAGTCCTCTCAGGAGGAGGAGCGAACGGTCGCCTCAGCCATTTTGGCTAAGACAAACCGCGCCACAAATGGACGTAGTCGTCATAAGGCATTTTTGCAAACATGCATCCTAAAACCCTATCGTTTCACGTGGTATTGCCACGCTGGAATAGGACCCTAGCGCCAAGCTAAGAGTGGAGGAGGAGTGACGCGATGGATTTTCCATCGCGGCACTCTTTTCACCTAGAATCCGGTCATGGATGTTTTCCAGGCTAGGGTCGAACGAGACTCTAGCCTATTATATTTTTCTTTGGCTCCTCGAAACTTGAGTCTCGAGTACCCAAAGCACCCAATAATTACTTAACGACCATTTTTAACCGTAAAAATGGTCCGTACGTTACATTCCTCGCCCTTTGCTTCGAACCGTCCTGGTTTGTCTTTGCTCATGGAGGTTTGATCATCACGTACTTCATAATGTAAACCATGCAACAAGACGCGCAAACAAGATCACACGTGTGAACTCTTGTCATCCGCAACACGGTTGCGTCACGTTCACGCACAATCAACCACACACTTGTGGTTTTCGTGATTATGGTCATTTGCGCACAACATCTAGTGTTGATCGCGTGATTCCTTGGCTCTTGCCAAGATGAGACACGCACAATCATTGTACGTTCTTCACAAGTGTTGGTGAGTCTTCACCGAAGACTCATCACACGTGTGTATCGGTGGCATGGTCGATGTCTTTTGGGACGTGTAGTGTCAACAATGTCTTGCCATTTTGGAAGAAGGTGCATAGAATAAACTTCCCACATTTCGTGTGGTACGTATTCAGCAAGCTGTTGTGGTGACGCCTCCTCCCCCTTTGCAAGGAGCGTCCCTGCGACCAATTGACCGGGCGTCCCCGCGAAAACCGTCCTGGTCCAGACAACACTTCCCATGTCATTGGGACATGATCTCTTCCAAGGGGTTGCTGTCAAGTTGGAACCTCCTTGCAACATTGTCAATACGTGCAATCCAAGATCCGGACATCAGACCTCTCGGTTTGCAACCACGTGTTCATGACCACGCGTAGGTCTACTAGACCTCTTTCAGCACCCGTAGATTGGTTGGCTGAACTCAACCAAGCTCCACCAAGCCCATGCGACTTACATGCTAGCTTCATCTTAGGGTTGGGAGGCACCAAGGTCCTAAGACATGGTTGCTCAGCACACTTGTTTTTTCCTTCCAGAGATTGCACCCACCTTTGAAGGAGGCGGCATTGGTCGTCTGGCACGCGCAATTGTCGTCAACGTCCGTCATTAGACACGACAATGCTCCGACCTAGATGATCTTGGTTTCAACCATCGTCTCCTCATTTCTGTCTGAAATGAGTACCGTAGGATGCCGCTCACGTCCCTGTTAAAAGCATACTGCTTTTGAACTAGGTTAGCTGAGATAACCGATCTCAGCGACAATGGATTCGATCCACGAACAAAGTGTTCATCGTATGGTATTCACCCAACGGGTGTATCATGATCACAATCATTGCGTTAGACGTTGGAAGAACACCCTTCAGGTGTCAATTCCATGTGATTGTGATCGAACACTTCCGAATCACATCCAGTGATCCTAGAACAACTAGTTCCTACAATTAGGATTATGTAATCACGTCCAAGGGTTCCATACGAGAACCTGTCAATGGATTGTGTTTGCTAAGTTGCAACAATCCGTGTTGCTTCAATGTCTTCTACTATGTACATTCAATTCTTTCACTCAATAGAGTAGTTTTCATATGCCGTATCCGAGGCACTTATAGAGGGTATCGCCCTAATCGAAGACATCTAACAAACCACCACAATCCTAGATATCACCGCAGTGACATCCAAAAACATACTATACTTGCATTCTGCAATGTACATCAACTAAACCATCCCCAAAACCAAGGGACTTGAGTCAGTTCACTATGACCTTGCAGGTCAGTGAAGCATGGTTCACTGACCTGCAAGGTCAGTGAACCATGCTTCACTGACCTTGAATTACACCGTAGTCATTATGATCTCTTTCTGAGATGGGTTGGGTTCCAACAAATCGGATGTTGGATTTATTTTACACATCAACATTGCAGCGACGGTGCTATACCATATCTTTGGCATGATCGGAATCCATCCGCATGATGCTTGAAGAGCGTGACGTACACGAGTAGTGTACCGTGTCACGATGACATCAACTTTGAGGCGTTTCTTAAAACATTAAAAGAATCGTCTGAGAAACATCGTTTCTCAAGGCCCATCTTGAAAAGTCCTTTCACATCAACATTTGGTTTCGACACACTGGTCGTTACTTTGTTTCAATGTTGATTATAACTCGTTGCGTGGTCGGTCGGACCACCAAGATGTGGATGCCAACACATTGTTAGCATAAAGCTATCGGCTTATAGGTTATAGGCTTATAGGCTTATAGGTCTCATGGTCATAAGCGTTGAACACAAAACCTAGAAATTTTTGTGATCCCAACTATGTGTAGTTGGTTTGTTGAAGTCTATGAGATCGTCATAGTATTATGGAACTCCATTAGTAGAAAAGGAGTGTCGCTTGTTTTCCTTGAAATGGAATTTTCACAGCACTGTGGATGAACTCATGTCACCGACATCGGTTCACGCACTTTTTTCTATCAATGTCCATGGCATGTTCACTCATTGAGTGATGATAGATTGAAGGTCTCGCCTTCAAAATCGTTCACATTTTACATTCGGTCAATCTCGTCATTCGCCAGAATTGACTCTTGCGATCTTTGACCATCACACTGCAGCGTCTCAAATTGTTTAGGACCCATCAAAGAGTCTCCGCCCCTCTGGTGCATTTACAACCCCCATTGGTAATAATCCTTGTCTTCTGAACAGGGTTGTGAGTACACTCATGTACCTTTTTATCGTCCGTACCAGTCAGGTAGCACGATTTGTATCCATCCCTCATCGAGTAATACGATATCAATGGTTTCGCCATTGAGTATTGATTGAGGGATGTCATCCTTGACACGTTCAATCATGGACCAATGTCCGTATTGGCCATGACTTATGATGCACAGAACCTCCAAAAGGTACTGATGCATCTTGTACAAACTGTGTACAGACAGCGTGATGTCAATCCTCAAGGATTGAAGTTGGCGTGCTAACACACCAGGTATGTTTCACATCTAAGACTGTAGTCATGACACGGGCTTGGTCATGAATCGATCGCATTTGCCTTTGAACATTCTAGCGTCATGGGACGTGCGACTATTGTAGAACACGTCCTGCACTTACCAAACCACTTGTTTGGTTAAATGGTGTCACCATTTGTGTCCAAAGCATCAGCTGATATCATCAGCTTGTTCAAATGCCACAAAACCGTTGTGATCATTTGTCCGTCCAACTTATCCATAACTTGATGTCGTGATCGACGCACCAAAAGCTAGTGGATAAGGTTCTTGTGCATGTCGTGCACAATTTTGACACATGCCGTGTACCTTGTTTCACGCAACTGAAGTACAAGGACATGAATCAGATACCATGATCCATTGAAATGTGTGTTGTTTCTGGTACTTGGTCATGCCCGCTCACCCCGTGCGGTCATGCAAGCCGTGTATGTATTGTAATTGGTCCTCAACCGACTCGGCTTATGTAGCACATTCCATTTATGGACACGGAGGAGTTCGTCCACCTTAGCATGGTCCAAATCTGAGGGAATCGTCCTCTTAACACGACAGTTATCTGATGAAATGTAGTTCGTACTTCTTTCGGAAGTACCTTCCCAAATTGCTATCGGCAAGGTAAAGTTTCTAACTTCCAATGGTCATCACTGTCGCTGACGATCGAGATCTCTCTGATTTTGTTACGCCATTCGGGCATAGATCTGATCACCACAGCCATCCATGATTGTTTCCGGTCGATTCTCTGTTTAAAGAATTCGACAATATGACCATCCTCGACTTCGTCAAGGTGCCTTACAAATGGCAGCTGACGTGTTTTTGGCGCTTCAATTAACATGCACGACGCACTCGTCCGTAGAACCACGCCGCACATAGATCGTATGCTTTCATTTGGTGGTCTACTACAAGCTGGCACGACTAACGAAAGTGTTGGCTAGTTCTTTCTAGTGGATGCAACGGGATGCGATCGACACCCATGTTTATGATGTAATGAGCATCCAATAACATGTGTTGTACCATCGACACTAGCATAGCTAGTCCAACCATAACTCACGGTCGTAGTGCATTCGACACTCGCATGAGTGGTGCATTCGGCACCCATGACAAAAGTGCAGCCCGTAGCTTTTGTCAATCGTGTAAGTGGTGTTCATGACAACAGTGCATTCGGTACTCCTGTCGTCGTTTTAATTGAAGCACTCATTGGCCATGCATTCAACATCACGATTATAGTGCGTTCGGCACTCGCGTGAATGCTATGATTGCATTTTTCATGTTGGTCATATTCCAGGTGCAACCGGCACTTGTCAATTGACCATCTTGTGTGTGTTTCCACCATCGTGTGTGTGTTGAGTGCGATCGGCACTCACATTCTTGTTTTGTCAAAAACTACTCACAAATGGCTTACCCAACATCCTTGGTGCAATCTACACCCACGTGGACACGCAATCGGCATTCATTTTGGTCACATATCCGTAGACTACGAGCAGTGCGGTCGGCACTAGCATGACGGATGCTTTCCGCATTTGTGATTGAAGCCCAACTAGCACTTTTTCAGTGTTGTGTTTGACACTGAAAAAAATTCTTCAACCAGCACTTGTGCTGTTGCCCATAGTGCAATCGGCACTAACGGCGATGATGTGGTCGACGCCCGTGTAACCGTGCAATCGAAACTCGTGGAGTCCTCACGTTTTGCATCGTTGCGGTAAGTAGGTGAGTCGTTGGGTAGTCGTAGCACGTTCGGTTCTTTTACTATTCGATTTGGAATTGAGAATTCCTCTCAATGTGCGTCACCATTGTGGTTTGCAACCCGGTGTACGCCGTAGTGCCTCTTTTGCGAAAACTTAATTGTTTATCGTATGTACAACCCGCATTGAGCCATGTCGTGGCTTTCAACGGTCACCCCTTCTTGGTTTTCTCACGAGTTACCCCAAAATCTGAGGTTACTCCAGAAAATTTAGGCACCATCAGTACTAAACTTATCATGTTGAGTCTGGGTGTTTTTTTTTGGCATTCCAAATGACAGTTTCGTTGCATGGAACAACTGTTCCTTCAAAAGCGACAATTGGTGGCAGCTAGAAAAACAATCCATTTCCCTATTTTTTCCATTTTCAAGAGAATGTGGATCTAGGAATATTTCACAACTTGTGAAATATTCTATAGCTCAATCTGAGCTCCGTTCTCCTTTTTACAAAGGTGAAAACTGGATTCTGGCGTGCGAACTGTCTTGGTTTTTGTAGGGACAACTTATGTACCTTTGAAAGAAGATGTTCGCCATAGGTATCGAATCCACAGCCTGTGGCGCAAGTCTGAACTTCACACCAGCTGAGCCACCCGAGCTGCAAAGACGATTGCGTTTGCAATTTACCAGTTTTTACGTTACTCAACGCGTTACGCGCCATCGCCATTTCATCTGACGCCATGGCGCCAGGAACTATCGGTCCCTGAGGGAGGGGAGGGGAGAGGAGGAACGTTCCTCCTCCACTCAGGGTCATCCCTCCTCTCCTCAGAACCATCCCTCTTCCCTCGTCGACCCTTGGGGCTGGCGGTCCCTCTCAGGGAACGAGGAGGGGAGGCGGACGAGTCCTGCACCCCTCCCGGGTTGGACTAGAGAGGGAGGGGGATGACGTCCACCTCCTTCCCTTGGGGTTGCCATCCCCTCAGAGGGAGGGTAGGAGGAAAACTTCCCCCTCCCGCCCTCCTGGCTCCATTAGCAACCTGAGAGGAGGAGAAGAGGGGGAGTTTTGATACCTCTCTCTCTCTTTCACGCCATCGGCGCCTGAGGAGAGGGGGAGGGGCGATGGGCTCCTTCTCTCCTCCCCTGGCGCCGTCGGCGCCTGACAGGAGAGGGAGAGGGGAGCAGCCCTTCCTCCCCTCCATCTCTGATGCCCTCGTCATTTGAGAGGAGTGGGGGATGGGAGTATTCTCCCTTTCTCCCTCTCTGGCGCAGTCGGCACCTGAGAGGAGAGGGAGAGAGGAGTGCCACTCCTCCTCTCCCTCTCTGGCGCAGTCGGCGCCTGTGAGGAGAGGGAGAGTGGGGTACCACTCCTCCTCTCCCTCTCTGGCGCTCTCGCCGCCTGAGAGGAGAGGGAGAGAGGAGTACCACTCCTCCTCTCCCTCTCTGGTGCAGTCCGCGCTTGAGAGGAGAGGGAGAGAGGAGTACCACTCCTCCTCTCCCTCTCTGGCGCAGACGGCACTTAAGAGGAGAGGGAGAGAGGGGTACCACTCCTCCTCTCCCTCTCTGGCACTGTCGGTGCCTGAGAGGAGAGGGAGAGAGGAGTACCACTCCTCCTCTCCCTCTCTGGCGCTGTCGGCGCCTGAGAGGAGAGGGAGAGGGGAGTGCACCATCTCTCCCCGTATCACCCATGTTGGCCCTTTCGGTGCCGACGGGGGTGATGGGAGAGCGGAAGGGGACAACCCACCTTGTCTCCCACACGCTGTCGGCGCGTCAGCGTCGTGTAGTTTGTAGTCCATCTCCCATCCCGTTTTCTTTTTTCTTCATTTATTTTTTCCGGTCTCTCGGGCGATCTGCCCACTCCGCTTTGGGGTCTCCGCCTTCTTCCACAGCACTCGGACGGGCGGGGGGCATTTGATGTCTGAAGGAAAGGAGAGAGATTTTTCTTTGTTGGGAGACCACTCGCTCGAGGTTCCGGCTCGTTCGAGGTCGGGTTCCACTCTCGGGGTCTCTCCGCGGATTGGCGATGTTTGGTCGCCGCGTGAAAAAGAAAATTCCTCTCGTTGTAAAGAGTCAATCCAACGGAGTCTAGGCGTTGCCAAATAGATCGAACGGTCGGTTGGAGTAAAAAAATGTTTTGCAGTAGCTCTGGCTCTGATACCACTGTAACGGAAGTGGTCCGTTTTGCGACTAACTACAGAACCAAAATGTAGGCCCTCAGAATAGTCGTCTCAGGAGGAGGAGCGAATGGTCCCCTCAGCCATTTTGGCTAAGACGAACTGCGCCATAAATGGACGTAGCCGTCATAGGGCATTTTTGCAAACATGCATCCTAAAACCCTATCGTTCCACGTGGCATTGCTACGCTGGAATAGGACCCTGGTGCCAAGCTAAGAGTGGAGGAGGAGTGAGGCGATGGATTTTCCATTGCGGCACTGATTTCGCCTAGAATCCAGTCACGGATGTTTTCCAGGCTAGAGTCCAACGAGACACTAGCCTATTGTATTTTTCCGGGCTTTGGCTCCTCAAAACTTGAGTCTCAAGTATCCAAAGCATCCAATAGTCATTTAACGACCATTTTAAACTGCAAAAATGGTCCGTACGCTACACAGAGGGAGGCACTACACGAGAAAAAAAACGAGACAACCAAGGGCACTCGAGCACCCAGGGGATGTTTTCGTAGCTTTTCTCTACAACAAAAAAATCTCTTTCTTCTTTTTCTTGTGTTCTTTACTTTTCATTTCTTTCTTTCTTTCTGTGTTTTTTTCTTTCTTTTCTATCTCCTCAACAGAGTTTTCCATATCCTTTCTATGCACGGCGGCTGGCGCGCCGTACGGGACACAGTCACTCCGGGACACAGTCACTCCGGGACACAGTCACTCCCACCATGTGCGCCAGCCGTCGTTTTCTATGCCGCCGGGACACAGTCACTCCCACCATGGGTTGCCTTCTTGCACAGCGCTTCTACCACCGACACCACCACCTCATGGTGGTGCTGGTCAGTCACTCCTGTGGTCGGTTTCTTCACCACCAGGAGAGAGATTTTTCCCTGTTCCGTCATTTCACCAGCCTACCGATGCACTGACGCGGACATCACCCTCTCATTGGTACACGGGACAGCCTCCTCTGTGGTCAGCTTCTACTTCGACTAGAGCCAGTGTTGTACACGCCTCCGCATGTCATCAGCCTGACGGCTTGGGGTCCAGACCACCTCCACCCTTTGGTCAACCTTCTCCATGGTCCTTCTCGTCAACATCAAGACAGGGTGTTCTTCACGCTCATCCGCATCATCCTCCGCCTCCAGGGGTCTATGTGTGGTGGCCAATACCACCATTTAGTGATGCTGCTCTCCAACCGCACCAGTGGTTGGTCTCTCCACCGCCGGGACACGCCATTATCCATCCTCACCACCGTTCCTCTGAGAGGATTGGCCACCTTCTTCCACAACAGGATCTAGCTCTTCATGGGTTTGCCTGCCACTTCTGTTGTGATGGACTCCACGGTTGGTGCTAGTGCCACTTGCGTCCTAGTGGGTGGCATCCACCCTGGCTCCAACCTCGTGATTTCCCTCATACTCCACAGCAAACGGACCTACCTCATTCGTCCGTTCCTCACACCGGCGCTCTTGCAGTCCTGTACACCGAGCTCCAACGTCTGCGGCAGATGATGCAGCAGGTCAGGTACCACCTCTTCTCCCATCCGGATGCTTCTTCCTATTCCCCGCCGTCCTCATCTTCTTCATCCTCCTCCGAGGGACCTTCTCCAGCTGCCCCGGACCCTTCATCTCAGTCTGCATCTATTCTCTCTATCCTTCGCTCCATTGGTATCATGCCCCCTACCAGTCGGCCTCCTGCTCGACGATGTCGTTGCCGCCCTGCGTGTCATGTCAGTCTCGTCTCTCACACGTCTTCATCTCCGTCGGCTTCTGTCGTTGCACCGGTTGAGGGGGGCTGGGTGCATCCGTCCGCTTTGACATTGACTATGCTAGTGAGCACAGAGGATGAAGTAGGAGCACCTAGTGTTGCATCACCAGTAATAGTGTCCTCTACAGCTTCTACAACTTTAGCAGCAATAGCAGCATCAGACACATCCACACAGTCTACATCCTTGCCTCTCGCATCCTCTACTACACCAGCTACATCACCTAGTACAGCTGCATTTGCTACACCTGCTGCCCCACCTGGTGTATCACAAGCAGTAGTATCCTCTGCAGCTTCTATAGCTTTAGCAGTAGTAGCAGCATCAGACACATCCACACAGTCTACATCCACGCCTCCCACATCCTCTACTGCACCTGCTACATCAGCTAGTACAGCTGCATTTGCTACACCTGCTGCCCCACCTGGTACATCACCAGCAGTAGTTTCCTCTGCTCCTTCTACACCATTAGCAACAATAGCCGCATCAGACACATCCACACAGTCTACATCCACACTTTCCGCTTCCTCTACAGTACCAGCTTCATATGTTGGTAGAGCTGCACTTGCTCCACCAGCCATCCCACCTGTTACAGTGCTAGTAGTAGTGTCCTCTGTAGCGTCTACATCTTTAGCAGGATCAGTAGCATCAGTCCTCTCTATACCAGTAGCACCACCTGCTCCATCTCCTTCTTCACCAACAGCCGTAGCATCAACGTCATGTGCTGCATCCACAACTTCATCGGCATAAGCCTCTCTTGTAGCACCTGCTTTGCCTACAGTACTAGTTGCATCGGCTGTGACAGTTGCACCTCCTTTATCAGCTGCCCCATCTGCTGCATCCATTACATGGCTAGCACCGACATCATCTGCAACATCTGTAGCTTTTACAACATCACCGTCATCTAGACTCTTGGATTCTTCCTCAGTGTTAGTCACATCCGCCACATTGATCCCACTAGTTGCATCGATGCCTTTGGTAGTAGTAGGTACTACGGCGGCACCTGTGATAGGTGCATCTATGACATCCTCAATACCGATGGCACCAGCTGTATCTGGTGCCTCTGCAACGCTTTCATTTTCCACACCAGCCCTGCTAGCCACGTTAGCTGCACTGACCACATCGTCTCCACCAGGTGCACCAGCTTTATCACTAGGGTCGACGTCTTCATCAGGATCCTTGGCTTGGAAGGTGTCGATACCTTCAGGATCATCATATTCTCTAGATGCGGCATCAGCTCCATCTTCTCCCTCAACGAGAGTACCTACATCCTCTGCAACATCACCTGTTGGGGCATCAACTACATCGACTGTATCGACATCATCTACAACACCCCTAGCATCGGTTCCATCTGCTACATCGGCAACACCAGCTTCATCAGCAGCACCGGCTGCATCATCAGTACCACCTCCATCAGCACCACCAACTTCTTGTGGTGTCATCTGTTGCTTTCCCTTCTTCTTTCCGTGCCTGTCCAGAGCAGCCGCAGGAGTCAAGTTGACGAGATAGCATGCCGTTCTTGCCGCTTCTGCCCAGAACCGCGGTGGAAGCTTTGCATCAAAGAGCATGCTACGCACCATGCCGAGGATGGTCTGATTCATCCGTTCGGCAACACCATTGCTCTGCGGCGTGTAAGGCGTTGTGGGCTGGTGGTTGATCCCATGTTGCTGCAACCAGCCCTTGTATGCCTCGTACTCTCCGCCGTTGTCGCTCCGCATCCCTTTGACTCTCTTTCCGGTCTGCCGCTCCACCATGGCGACAAACTCATGCAGCTTTTCTCTGACCTCTCCCTTTGTTTTGAGGAAGAAGATCCACACCTTGCGGCTGTGGTCGTCTATGAAGGTCAGAAAATGCTTGCTACCACCGTTTGATGCCGTGCGAAAGGGTCCGCACACGTCGGTGTGAATCAGGTCAAGGGCTGATTCTGTGCGGCGACCATTGCACTCAAAGCGAGTTCGCTTGGTCTTGCCTTGGAGGCAAGGTTAACACAGGCTGCCACACTCAACCGCATCCTTCTTGCAACCATCCATGCCACGGACCAGCTGTTGTTGCTGAATGACTTGGAGCGTGCTGTTTGCAACGTGCCCAAAGCGTCTGTGCCACAGATCAGTGTCTTCGTCCTTTGCGGCAGAGGATGCTTTTTCAGTTCTTGTTGGTGTGCTCTCCTGTGTTGGTGCCAAAACCACTGCCTCCGCTGCACCCGCATGACCCTCGTCTTCCGAGGTCTTTGCTGCCGTTGTCTGCAATACGTAGANAGCCCAAAAGCTCCTGGCCTGAGCAGCGCCGCTCCTTTTGCTGGAGGCGTGCTCTGTGCCATCATGTTGGTGGCTTCTTTGCCACCCTTTTTGTTGCCTTTGTTCCCACCGCTTCCGCCGTCTTCCTTCTTTGGCGACCTGCACTCTCTTGCCCAGTGCCCAGGTTTGCCGCAGTTGCGGCAGTTACCCTGTCGCTTGGGAGCCTTGCCGCCATTGTTGCCTCCGCCGCCACCGCTTCCGCTGCCGCCTTTCTGACCAGAGGCTGACCCTTTGCTCCCGCGGCCACCGTAGCGTGCGGCATAGGCTGAGAAGTTAGCCTCACTTCCGCTGCTGCGCATGGCCTTGTTTCGCACGTACTCGGACACTGCCGTGTACGTCAGGTCGTCCTCCTTCCAGCCGCCCATGACGGTGATCATTGGACTCCAGCTCTCCGGTAGCGCCATGAGGAGGATCATGGCTTGCATGTTCTCGTCAAGGTCCCAGTTCATCTGGCGAGCCTCGCCAAGGAGTCCTTCAAACTCCTGTAGGAAATCGGGGATTGATTTGCCCTCATTCACCCGCATGCTGATCAGCCGTTGTAGGATGAATAGTCTGTTCACGAGGGAGGTGGATTGGTGCACGCGCTCGAGCTTGTCGTAAGTTTCGGAAGCCAGCATGTACCCGGCAATGATGGGAACATACTTCTTCGCTATCGCGTTGCTGAGGAATGACATTACAATATCATTTCGATCCATCCAAGCCTCATGCTCAGATGTGCCTTCCGCGAGAACCTGCTCCTCTCCCTTCAGTAGCTTGATGAAGCCGCGCACTTTCATCGCCAGCTCAAACTGCCATCTCCAAAGGGGGAAGTCAATCCCCTCAAAAATGGGGATTCCTCCCAGGGGTCCAAGACCTTGTGGCAGTGACACAGCACTCACATTTGCTCCAGTGGTCTGCCCTGTGGTAGCCACTGTTGAGCTTGAGGACTGCCTTGCGGCAGCCCCTACTTCTCCCGATGGGTCAACCATTTTTGTTGCCCTTGTCTGCTTCCCACGTCTCTGCTGTGTTGAGGCCAATGTAGGCTGATGTTAGCTGATGTCTGCTACCGGTTTTAGGATGCAGATCCGTTGCTTACCCCTCCAGCCGATGTTCACCTGCAGACAGAGAATATATCTACACCAACACACCCAGGGTCTTGCCACCAAGGGCAGAGCTTGTCCTGGTTGGGACACAAGGGTCGTGCCTCCAAGGGCAGAGCTTGTCCTTAGTCCCTGTGTGCTAAGTGCAGACCAAGCCGTTGGAGCTGATGAAGCTGATGGAGCTGATGGAGTTGATGGAGCCGGCGTGTGCACCTGGAGAGAGCGTACCAGAGTTGAGCGAAGCGTGCCTTACAACTGGTCAGTGTGGGCCCATAACCCTTTGTCAACCGGCCTGAGGCAAACGGACTAGAAAACAGGGCCGACACAATAGCACCTGCCGTCCGCTCCTAGCATTTCAGCTAGNGCGAGGTGCTAGTCAAAGACTAACTCCTGGGGCTTAGACCAACCAGTGTCTTCTTTATACTGTTCCTTAGTTGGACAACTCTGTGAGGAGCATCTAAGGCCAGATTGTGTAATTAGAATGAGGAATGAGCCTGGTACATATAGTCCTAGGCCTGGCTTCTAAGGTGTGTGGGTAGTGACACTTTTGGGGTGGTCACTCCACACCACCTCACCAGTCCGCCAATTGGCGCATCCACTGACCGACAAGTGGCGCACTCTCCTCATGCATGGAGAAATGTCTAAGAAACTTCCCCTGTGCTAGAAGGTCAAAAAACCTCCTGCGCACATCAAGGCTCGATCGCAGGACCTGTTGTCCCTAAGTCCAACATGCTATCCGTTGCGCTACACTTCTGGTGTCTCGCTTGGACTTGCACCACGAACAAGGTTTGGGGGACTTACTCCAAGGGAGTAGTGCATGCCCAACCTGTCCGTCAACCCATAGCAGTGGCCATGGGGCATAGAAGAACAACAGGATGCACACGGGTGGTTGTGTGCACTACAGGATATGTTAGCCAAGATACTTGCTGAGGGTTGTAGCGGAAACAGCCCAGATGGTTCCGAGTCCAGTTCCATAGCACACTCAAAAAGCACCTCACATGATGGGGATCCTGATGTAGTAAGCAGTGACAACACATCAGAAGGCCTTGCGACATCCTTCAGCTCACCCACATCCTTCTCCTTTACACCCGGACCATCTCTCTCCACCTCTGAGCCTTGTACGCCTCCTACCTCACAGGTTGTCCAGCATTCACATCCTTCAGATGACCTTTTTTCTCAGTCCTTGGACATTTTGAGACATTTGCTTAAGGAGGCATAGCTCCTACACCCACCCAGCTTCGAGCAGCCAAGATGGAGATGGTGGTACTCCGGAGAGTGGTTGACTCCTTGTCCACCACGTATAATGAGGTGATGGCAGTGCTCGAGGATGTTGAGTTTGAGCTTTGCATAGTGACTCAGGAGGATCATGCCAAGATGCGTGAGCGCGCCTCTCTTCTCCAAGGTGAGTTGGTTGTAGCACAGGAGCATCGGCGCACATTGGAGTGTACACTTGCTGCACTGACTACAAGAGTGAGTTTCACACACACAGATCCAGCTCTGTCTCCACCCTCCACTCCAGGACCTTCCAACACCATCCTCTCCACCTGTACTGCTTTGGAGTCTGCTAGTTGGGACCTCTGGCACCCCCCAGATGTGGACGGATCAGCCTCTCTCTCCTCTCTCAGCCATGGAGCATTCAGCAGCGTCTTCTCCACTCCTGCACCCTCTGAGTCTGATGAGAGTGATACCCAAGATCCTGCTAGTTGGGATCTCCGGCAGCTTCCATATGGTGAGTGGCAGGCGTTAGACAGTGCGTGAGCGAGTTGTGTACATGGTAGCCATTGTAGCCTCATCCTCATCTCTGTGATGACGTATTCACATGTCTAGCTACTGTCAGGTATGATCATTGTTGGATTTTTTTACCAGGGTCGTTTGAGCCAAGAGGAGATGCAGTGCTATCTATAGGCGATAGGTTCACAGCCTTCTCCATGTAGGGGGAGCAGATCCATCCTAGCACATTGGTGTTGGCTTTCATGTTCTCAACACTCTCTCATTGCGGAGGAGCATTTGTTCATTCTCAGCTGGTACCTTGTCGACAGCGCTTGCAGCCCAGGGGGAGTGTTGGTGTATGGGCTTTGAGCTGTCATGTAACCTTGTTTAGGGAGAGCCTCCTAGTTTAAGCTGATGGTTCTCCAGTGGCTACATTGCTCCTTCTGTGACACGTGGTACATTCTGACCGCCTAGATCACCTATGCATTTATGATAGAGTTTTCTTGGTGGTCGAGACCCGGGCACTTGGTGGTTTGTACCCGTGCTCTGGGAGACCCCATAGAGATTGACTGCATAGTGTCTCTGACAGGTTGTGCACTCTTTCTGTGGTCGAGACCTGGGTACACGGTGGTTTGAACCGGTACCGCGGGAGACCCAACACCATTGATTGAGTTCTTTGATCGAGACCTTTTGTGAGACATGTGTAGCTTGCATGTGGCTGAGACCCGGACGCCCGGTTGTGTGTTCCAATGTCTTGGGAGGCCTAAAATTGCCTAGCTTGGCTAGACAGTGATGCTAGTATGTCACATTAGAGTCTGGTTGTGTTTGGGGTATATTGGATGTTTTCTCGTCGGTCGAAACCTGGGCACACAGTTGACTGTTCCAGTGCCTTGGGAGACCTCCAGTTTGTGGTTTCATGTTGTGGGACATGTGTATTCCCCGTCCTTGCCTTTTGGTGTGGCGGCGATGACGGGGCCTGGTGGGCTAGCCGCCAGTCCAAAAAATACATGAGCTCATTGTAGGGCTCATTGTACCTCTCCTTGATTCTTAACTTAGTCGGTCTAGAATTAGCCAAATCTTGGCGATATGTTTCTCCCGCTCACCACCAGAGCTCATGTTTCATTTAGCTTGGGCCTACATGCCCTAGACCTATTTCTGCGGGGGGAGGGAGGGAGTGGGGTGGCTATTCTTGTTTGCACCCTCCTCAACCAGCGGGTGGGAGTGGCTCTACAGCATACTCAGACGCAACAAAGCTGCAAGAGAGCAATGACTTGGGCTAGGGATACTGCATATGCTAAAGATGTGGCGAGGGACAAGCGGGCCTTGTGGAGGAGGGAGGAGGGGATGGAGCTGGCAGATGTTAGCAGAGAGGAAAGAGAATGGAGTATAGGAGGAGATGCCCTTGAACGTGCATGCACAGTTTTGCTATGCATGCTTTGTTTTCAGGATTTCCCCTTGCATGCCTTCTCCTTGCATGTTTCCTTGGTGCATGCCTTGGAAACCTTAAGGTGGAGAACCTAGTACAGCGGGTTGGGGCACCAGCGTTGTTGATGTAGTGTGTGGGAATCCACGCTCTTTGCTTAGTCTGCCTCCTCAGTATGCTGCACCGGAATCTAAGTCTGAGAGCTCTAGTGTTGTTACTGAGAAGCGTGCGTGCCAGAGTCAGCGTCAGACAACAGCTGAAAACCGGAACTGATTTGTTAGCAACTGAGAATGAACAGCAATATGAGACCCCTCCATATTCAAACCCCCCCCCCATCTCCGTAGAGCTTGTTACTCAGCTAACCAGCCAATCAGAAAATAGACCTGTTTTCTGGCAGACAGAGTTTTCTTAGTGAGCACTACTAGATGGGCAACAGCCCAAAATCCGGGCGTCGTCGGTTTTGCCTGAAAACTGTACCATAGTACTGATGTTGCAAACGCAGTCGTGCAGTCAAAATCAGCTAGAAAAAAAGCAGTGAGGAGTTATGGCTGCCTAAACCCAGGCAGTGTCTACGCTGATCCCCGGTACCAACAGTGCCCAAAGAACATGAAACTTGGACCCTAGGCGTGATATGGAGCTGCAAATGCAACATTGCATTCAAACACGGTGCTAAATGCGTACAGAAAGATAATGCAACGACAGTGACTGGCGGCGGCACGACTGCCGAGGAGGTCTACCGATGGAGCTGAGCACATTGGAGGAAGGAGGCTCCAGCAAACTGCGTGTAGGCCTCAGCATGCGTCGGCTCCACAAGACGACACTCTAGCAGCGTCGTGTCTCACCGTTAGTCATCTGCACGCCAATGTACACAAGCTAGCAGGACACAACACAGTACAAGTGAGAAACGTGTGAAAACGAATAATCCCCCATGACTCACAAGCGTCGTGCACATAGAAGGGCAGAGAGCACAGAGACCAAGCGGACATGAGAGAGAGAGAGAGAGAGAGAGAGAGAGAATCTCGGGGATGCATTCCAACCCCACTCACAGCCTTCT
>SZWC01000676.1:82909-131232 GCA_023375785.1 Penium margaritaceum | reverse complement strand
GAGAAAGAGAGAGAGAGAGAGAGAGAGAGAGAGAGAGAGAGGGAGAGAGAGAGAGAGAGAGAGAGAGAGAGAATCTCGGGGATGCATTCCAACCCCACTCACAGCCTTCTTGAACGAGTCACGCTTCAGTGCCTTGGTCAAGACGTCAACCAAGTGTCATGCCATCTCAACCCACACAATGCTAATGCTGCCTTCATGCAACGACGAACGCACAAAGTGATACTCGATATTGATGTGATTTGTTTGAGTGTGGTGCATGTTGTCATTCTAAGCAATGGCCACGACACTTTCATTGTCACAGTGCAGCGTGAGAGATGGGACTGACTGACGCAACTCGGAAAACAGGCGGCGCTGCCACACGCTCTCTCTAGTGCCAGAACCAGGGGCCACATACTCAACCTCAACAATGCTACGTGCAACTCAGCCTTGCTTGCCGCCAAAACACAATTGTACTGCCAAGAAGAAAGATAAAGCCAGTATGACTCTTACCTTCTAGTTTACTAGCTCAGTCACTATTGATATAGCCCACTGCCACAACAAACGGTTGTCGACATAACATGAGGCCTCGCTGTGGGGTGGAGACGATATAACACAGTACTCAGATCCCGACCTTGAAGTGGAGGTGACGTGGCTCCTAAGAGAACTGTGCCAAGAGGTTAACAGCGGACGCAATCTCTTGATGCGTTGTCGTCCCCAGGAACATCACTGACCAGATGACATGTAAAGACGTGGTCACGTCTACTGGCTCCCCAACCATGGCTGAATGAGAGCTCTTGAGCATCGCCTGACCATTGGGCAACATGGTTGAGGATGCTCTTCGCACGAGGGGCAGTTCCTAAGCGAAGTGCCCGAACAAGGTCTAGACGTAAACGGCCTGATGGACATGCAGGATGCCTATGGAGCGATCATGCTCAAGCTCCATGCCCAGAAAGACTCGTGCTGACCCGAGGTCCTTCATCTGGTAGGCAGCGTGCAGCAAGTTCTTGACCCGCTTGATAAGAGTTGCCTTCGATGACGCGATGATGAGGTTGTCGACATAGTCTAGGATAGCGATGAGGGTCTTACTTCGCGTACTGATGAACAGCGCATGGTTGGCAGAGCTGTGAAGGTTGCCACCACTGAGAAGCATATGATTGATCTCCTGGTTCAAGCATTATGGTGACTGCTTCAGGCCATAGAGGGACTTCTGCGGCTTCCAAACCGTGCTAAAGCCACCATCAAAGCCTGGAGGTTGTACCATGTAGAGCTCCTTGCCCTCCAGTGAGCCATGGAGAAAGGCGTTGCTCACATCCATCTGATGCAGTTCCCACCCGTGCTGGACAACCAGGCTCAACAATGCTCAGCTAGTGGAGAACGACTAACTAGGCCAAAGATCTGGTCATAGTCGATCCCGGGGACCTAAGCAAACCCCTTCGCTGTAAGATGGGTCTTGTACTTGTTCAAGGATCCGTCTGCCTTCCACTTTGCCGAACAATCCACTTGGTGCCAACAGCCTTACGGCCCGGGGGGAGGTCGACGAGCTCATGGACTTGATGTTGCCAAATGATGGCAAGGTCGGAGGTGCATTTCGCCTCCAGGTAACCACCCTCAGGAAACGCCCGAGCCTGACGCAGGGTGGTTGGGTCCTCTGGTCGTTCCGTGGGGTGGATAGTAAGGGTGTTCGTGCCCCGCGCACCTGATGGCATATGCGTGAGCGTGGCCGCGACGGCATACCAGTGCTCTTGATGGAGCAAGGCATAGCCCAAAACTGACCCTAGATGTTGGTTAGTGACGACTGAAAATGTGACCAAGCCTAGTGCCTTGGTGTTGGGGTCCCAACTCGCGACCCTGGAAGTCGGTCTGATGGGAGGCAAAGAGGCTTGTGGGGTGACAGGGGGTCGTGGCGCGAGAGGGCATGAGGAGGCGGCCTGAGTGCTCACTGTCGACGTGGGTCGAAGACTCCCGCCCGGACCACGTGCGTAGCACGCCGACACGGACCGGGCAGCCGGCCCGGAGGGGCTCGTGAACACAGATGGTGCAGCCGAGCTGGAGGGGTTGGTGGACACGGGCGAGGCAGCCGGCCTAGAGGGGATGGCGGACGCGGATGGGACAGTCATCCCGGAGGGGCTGGCGGACACAAACGGGACAGCCGGCCAGGGGGGATGGCGGACACGGATGGGGCAGCCGGCCGAGAGGGGCTGGCGGACACGGATGGGGCTGCCGGCCTAGAGGGGCTAGCGGACACGGACGGGCAGCTGGCCTAGAGGGGCTGGCAGACACGGACGGAGCGGCCGGCTTTGAGGGGCCAACGGACGCATGCAGGGTAGGCAAGGTCTCCCAAAAACGGCCAGACGGAGGATGGACCCACAACTCCACCACATGACGGAAGGGACATTGACGCGCCGGAGCAAACGAGATCGCGCGGAAACAGGTCCTCAAAGAACAGAGCATCCTGGGACTCGATGATGTAGTGCCGGGAGGGATGCTAGAAGCGCCATGCCTTCGACTCATGCGAGAAGCCAAGGACTGTACAGGGACGGCCGCGAGGCTTGAGCTTGCTGCCATGGTGTGGGGTAGGCAACCACACGATGGCTATGTAGCCCCAGATGCGAGCCAGGCGGAGGTCGGCGCGCTCGCCACACCAGTGTTGGTATGGTGTGGACTGACGGGGAATGGGTCTGTGGGGAATCCGGTTCCACACCAACATCATGTAGGTCATGGCCTCAAAGAACAAGCCATCGGAAAGAATGGACTCAACTTGCATGGTTTTGGCGGCATCGGCCATGGTGCTGTTCCACCGCTCAAAGACGCCATTATGGGTTGGCGTATAAAGCACCAATGTCTCATGGTGGACACCACGGGAAGTGAGGAAGAGTGTGGTCTCCCTCATAAACTTGCCAATGTGATCAAAGAAAAAGTGACGGAGAGAGTGACCACACTCACGCTTAGCACAGACAAGCCAGTCTCGAATGGCAGGGACGACGTTGCTCTTCTGCCAAAGGCAGAAGACCCAGCGGTAGCAAGAGTAGTTGTCCAAAAGTGTGAGGACATAGCAACCGTGCTCCCCAATGGACTCTTTTGGAAGGGGACGCATGATATCAGAGGGTACCAAGTCAAGCGGGGCGGATGTAGGAGAGGTAGACAGGGGGTAGGTGGACCTGTGCATCTTCCCCTGAGCACAATCAACGCACTCAGTGGGACACAGTAGTGGGAAGGAGGCCGGATCAAGGCCCTTGGCTGGTTGTGTGCTGAGCATGCTATCAACAGTGGTAGAGTGGACGTAAGAGAGGCGGCGATGCAGGAGACGTGTGTGCTATGGAGAGAGTGTGCTGGTAACAACCACGTGGCCTGTGTCGGCCAATGGGGAGGGGATAGAGAAAGAGGCGGATAGGCACAGTACGTGCCACAAATTGCCACGGGCGGTGGTATGCAAGATGACACGACTAGATGGATGCAACGACATAGTGCCAACACCACGCGAGTGCAGTATGTCCATGCTCATGCGGTCAAGGGCAGTGATAGACAGGAGGCTGAGCTGAAGACCACGGATAAAGAGGACATCAATCACAAAGACATACCTAGCTGGACCATGGAAACAAACAACACCGACGCCTTGAACGGGTAAGACCTGACCAAAACCTGTCTGAACCCCAGAGACATCGGTAACAGGCCAAGGACACTAGGCCTCACATGAGGCCGTCATGTGATGCGTGGCCCTAGAGTCGATGATCCAAGTTTTCAACAGATCCTGGACCGGTGTCCCCAAGTTGCTGGCGGTCACATGGCCGTGGGCGAGAGACCCGAACGAGGTGGACTTGGGTGCAAACCGGAGCTGCCAGTCATCTAGCCAGGCAACATCATCACAAAGATGAACAAGTGAGGAGGACACGGTAGGGGACGGAGCAGACAAAGGTAAAGGGCACGACCGCAGCTCAGAATTTTTCATGCAAGGCAGGGCAGGGGAACCAGCAACAACGCAACTCACACTTCCCTGGGGACAAGGGTAAGGCCGACCGAGCTGGAGGTTGATGAACTGCTCATGGTGATGCTCAAGAGTAGAGGGTTTGACGAAGTAGACCGACTTCGGCATGAAGGCCCTGAAGTACAAGAAGGAAGAGGAGGGCAACATGGACGGAAGAGCGGGCGTTAACAACTGCACATGATTTGCGGCTAAGCCGTCAGAGGGAGAAAAGGAGCGGGCGACTTGGATACAGCAAGAGTAGCAACAGTCACGGCAGTGGTGGCGAGGCGGCGCTCCCGCTGGCGACGCATGGTGGCAATGACGCGTGCCTCGGTTGTCAGGAGCGGACACGTGTTCCACCCTTGTCCTGACTGGCCACAGTTGTGTTAGTCTAAGCTACCACCTCCGGATCCGCTCGGCTCCTGCTGTGGGCCCTTGTCCTTCTTGTCCTTACGTTTCTTCCTGCCAGATGATGAGGCACTGGAGGTCGCGGCTGCTATGCGCGCGGCAACAACCAAAGAGGCGATGGTAGGATAGTCAAGGACCTCTGTGCATTTGATGTGGGACTCCTGACAAGCCTCCTCAATGCAAAAAAAGAGCTCGTATACCCAGGGCATGAGGGTGCCAGGGGCCGCCATCGCAACGAGTACGTCCTGGTTTTAGTGTACGAAGACATCAGCAAAGACGTCAGAGGTACCGCACTTGATAGTCATGAGTGCTGAAAGAGGGGGTGGTGCAGCATCGCCCGTGCGGCGCAGGTTGTCCTCCGTCCACTGCCAATATGAGGTGACCATCTTGGTATCCCCCATATGAAGGGAGTTGAACTCCTGGAGCAGACGGCTAGTCTCGGCGGCGTTGGAAAGGCGATGAGGGTGCGTAAGGATGTGCCACGTTGCTGCGGGGTCGGAGAGGATGCCCGTGGTGAAGTCGCTGAGGAAAGGCTCAAGAGCAAGACGTGTAGCAGGAGGGGCGACAGGAACGAGAGCACGTACAACGCGACCAGCATCATACACCTGGTCGGCCTGGGTGGAGTCGAAGGGCAGGATGTAGTATGGCCATAAGCCTTCACCCTGTCTTGAGATGCGGAAGCTCAGCTCCCATCTCCAGAAGTGCTCGCCAGCTTGGAGAGGCGGTGGTGGTGTCTTGAAGACCTTTGACCTATAGTCAGCACCCAGAATGGGCCCTAGGACTGACGTCACAGTCTGTCATTGGTGTTGGATATGCTGATGTGCCAAGTACTGCATGATAGAGGAAACTTTTGAACTAGCATGCCCAGGTCAAAGGAAGGGCGGTATTTGTTGATGTTGTTGCTGCTACTATTGCTACTGTAGCGGCCGCTACTGTTGTAGCTACTGCTGGTATTGCTATGATAGCGGTAACTACTGTGGTAGCTGTGTCGGCGGTTGTAGTGATGCTAGCTGTTGCATCAGCATTGTGAGCTACTTGCATATGGAGGCTAGTGGATCTTTTGAGCCAACAAACTTGGCGGCATAGCTTGCAAACTGGTGATACTACTACGATTGTTGCATCTACTACTATTGCTATAGCTACTATTGCTGCAGCGGATGTTGCTGCACCGCATGTTGCTACAACTACTACTATTGCTGTTGAGGCTACTATTGCTGCTGCTTTGGTTGTTCCTTGAGCTGCTACAGTTCCTACAACTGTTCTTGTTGTTACAGGGCGGCAACTACTACTGCTGTTGTTGCTGCTACAGCTCCTATAGTTGATCCAAAAAAGGAGGTCCTCTAGTAGAGGAGGACCCCTCCTTACATTCAACCATGATGTCATCTGTTCGTCATTGTTTTTCAATGTGTGCTGCTAATGCTAGCAATGACATCAGTAATGACGTCAATCAAGGTTGGCTTACATCAGCAGTGGCTCTTGCGCTACTGCTATAGTTGTTGTTCCGTCATCTGCTCTGCTACTACTGCACATACTGCTGTTGTTGCTACTATTGCTAATGTTAGTAGTGACGTTAATGGTGGCGTCAGCACTCGCGGCTGACGTCACTACAGGTGCTACTACTGTTGCTGCTGCTGATGCTGCTGCTATGTTGCGGTGTGCTACTGCTGTTGCCACTTCTGCCTTCGTGTTGCTGCTTGTTTGTGGTGTTGTTGTAGTTGCTACGGCTATGACAGCAACTACGATGGCTATCGTTGCTATAGTAACACTATAGGGAGGTGCTGCTTCATCAACAATAGCGAGAGTGGGGTGTTGTCCCCAGCCCTCAGCTGTGGTCCCTGAGAGTTTCCACGATGTTCTTCTTTTCTTCTTCTTCTTTCTTTTCTCTTTAACCGCTTATTGCTACTACAGCTCCTGTTGCGGCTACAAGCTGCTGCCGTAGCCGCTACTGCTGCTGCTGCTACTACAGGTCGCTACTGATGCTATTGTTGTTGGTTGTTGCTGATGCTGCCCGCTGCTGCTACTGCTTTTGTCCACTGTTAACTGCTACTACGTGCTACTGTTCACTACGAGTGATGTTTCTGTTGTTGCTGCTCATTGCTGTTGCTGTTGTATGTTGCTTGGTGCTCGCTGCTCGCTACTTGTTGCTACTCGATGCTCACTGCTCTGTGTTCTGCGTTACTCACTTTTGCTGCTACTATAGCTCGTTCCTACTACTATAAGTTGTTGTTGTTGCACGATGATCTTGCGACTTGTTGTTGTTGTGAGCTACTGCTGCTGCTTGCTGTTACAACTCGCAACAGCCCCTACACGCTGATACTGCTAATGCTACTACTACTATTGCTATTGCTGCTGCTAGCACAGCAGAGAGAGGATAGAGGAAGAAGGGACGAGGGACTTCCCTCGTTGGCAGCACCGTCGCCACGTGCGTCGGTGTTATCATGGCATCGCACGTCACGTTGCCGGCCAAGAGGTCCTCTAATGCTACCACCGCCGTGGGGTCAATGCTGCCAGAAACATTTCGGCAGCATTTCCCCCGTGTTGGGAGCATTTCGACGATGCCACCCGGTGAGGCTACCTCTGCCAGAACAAATCTGACACAGTTTCCCTTGCGCAAGTGCGTATGGGGGACATCCGGTGTTGACTGGGATCTGTATGCCTTGCTACTGCTCATTTCTACTGCTTCTGATGCACTCAAGCTCTCATACCAAGCTAGAAAACCTAGAGCAGCGGGTTCGGGCAGCAGCGTTGTTGATGTTGCGTGCGGGAACCCATGCTTGCTGATTAGTCTACCCCCTCCATATGCTACACCAGAGTCTGAGAGCTCTGGTGCTGTTACTCAGAAAAACGCGCGCCAGAGTTAGCGGTCGACAACCACTAAAAACCGGAATTGATTGATTAGCAACTGAGAATGAACAGCAATGGGAGACTCCTCCAAGTTCAAGCTCCCCCCCCAGCTCTGTAAAGCTTGTTAACCAGCCAATCAGAAAATCGACTTATTTTCTGGCAGTCAGAGTTTTCTTGGTGAGCCCTACCAGATGGGCGACAACCCAAAACCTGTGCGTCATTGGTTTTGCCTGAAAACTGGACCATACCATAATACCAATGCTGCAAAAGCAGTTATGCAGTCAGAATTGGCTAGAAAAATAGCAGTGAGGAGTTATGGCTGCCTAAACCCAGGCAGCGTCTACGCTGATCCCGGGTACCAACAGTGCCCAAAAATCATGAAACTTGGACCCTGTGCATGATATAGCGCTGCAAATGAAACAGTTCAGTCAGACACGGCGCTGGACACGTGCAGACAGCATATGCAACGACAGTGACTGGCGGCGGCACGACTGCCGAGGAGGTCTGCCGTTGGAGCTGAGCACTTTGGAGGGAGGAGGTTCCAGCAAACTACGTGTGGACCTTAGCGTATGTCGGCTCCACCAGACGACACTCTAGCAGTGTCGCGTCTCGCTGTCAGCCATCTGCATGCCGATGTACACAAGTCGGGAGGACACAACAGATTACAAGTGAGAGATGTGTGAAAATCAACACCCTGGACACCTCTTGGCATGCTTATGTGACTTTGCCTTGCATGTGGAACTCAGTTGCACGATGTACCTAGGGCCTTCATTTAAATCAATGAGAGAGTTGTGCCTATGCCTGTCTATGCTGATGTTTATGTTTATGCCTATGACTATGTCTATGTCTATATTTGTAGTTAGATGATCCCTTTGTTGTTTGAAATGTAATTTGTGTTGAACACTGCTTTGTTATCGTTGGATTTTTGCAACAAGACCACAGGTTTTACAAGTGAAGGATTTAGTGTGATTGAGAGCAAGATGGTTGACGATTCCCTCCACGCAAGATGGTCTCGCGTAGGACCTTGACGCAATCTACGAGGTTGAGCCCGACCACCAGACGTTCTTAATCCGATGGCGACTACTCGCGCTACTGACCAGACAGTCCAACAGCATTGCCCTAGGGATCAGCAACCCACGTGCTACACAAAGAACATGCAATCATGTAAGAGAGTATAGTTCCACATTGGTTACAAGCATATATAGCACACATGCGATGTTCTCATGTCTAGTTCAAAGCTAGATAGCTCACCGCAACAAGTTAGCCAGTGCACGATTTGTTTCGCACAGAGAGGTCACCATTGTAGTTACCAGTTTAGGTTGTTTGGACCACAGATGTCTCGCTGTAGAGACACAAGAACGTGGGAGATTTCCCATGGCAGACACGCCATGGCTGAGAAAGATGTGCAAAATTCCTTGCTCAAGAGCTAGTCATAAAACATGAATAGCAGGGCTTGGGTAGCGAGAGCGAGTGAGCATGGTGTCGACCGTGCAAGAGGAACTTCGACCCTACACCGCCATCCGGGGGTCAAGCCCTACCTCTCGGCATAAAACCAAGGGCGGCTACTCACCAGGACACTGAATAACCATAGTGTCTCTTATGTTTGCCAATTTTCTTAAACAAAAAGAAGTGTAAGTTGAATTCAACAATGATTTTTTGGCTTGGAATTTTGAACCTGATTCGCCCAAAGCCCTGGAAATCTTTGGGTGTTTGATATTGAGTGATCTGCCTGTTCACGTCCTCAGTCTGTCTCTAAAACTTCAGTTGACTAGTCTGGATATCTTGGGTGCTGGGAGCGACATCGCACCTCGCTGCTTGTTTTGCAGGCAGTTTCGCATATTGCATCACAGCGTTGTTTGCACTTGCAGCTCACCTCGTAGCTCATATTGTTTCACGTCTGCATGCAGTCCATGGGGGATTGCACACAAATCATGGATATCGCACATTCCAAAAGTCATCATCACCGTCTGAAAGGAGAATGGCCATGATTTCTTGATCAGACTTCATCAATGGCCATGATGTTGTCCATTTTTGGATCTCCTAATCGTAAGCCTAGTGACGAGGTGAGCGTTGCTGAAACAGTTGAGCACTTCTTATTCACTGTCCTCCCAATGCCACTCGGTGATTCTACGAGATATAATAGAAAGAAGATTAGACACTATGACGTAATCATGTACAAATTGGTGCTAGTAGTTGCACAACCTAAAAAACACTTGAACATCCCGAACTGTGGTGCTCGTCGGCCAATCAGCAATGACCTCTAGTTTCTCACACTTCTTGATCCGTCCTCCGCAAATGTGTGGCCCAAAAAAAAATCAAATGTTTTTTTAAACCACTCTTCAGGAGTTTTTATAACAACTTCTCTATTTTCAAAATCTTAAGGAATTTCCAAAGATGAATTCTACCATGCTCTTCCATTGTGCAAGTGTACACTAGGGTATCATCAAGATAGACAATGACACCATCGTTGAGGTACAACATGTACATATTGATCATCACTGCTATGTCTCTGGGACATTTGTGAGTCCAAACAATGTAAGCATGAAATCAATGTACATGTAGCATGTGTAGGCTGCTAATAACTGCATCGTGGTACTGTATGGTGTTTTTTGCATGGTGGTTTTCTGCATGTGGTGTTTCCACATCAACAACAACATCAAGCATTACATGTGGTGAGTGATTGCAACATTTGCCACCCAAAACAAGTTCTTGCCAATGATTGCATTGGCTGATCGCATGGACAGCATTGACTTCAATGCTCAGATACACGGATCCAATGCTAGTGACCCCAAAGCCACAATCATGATTGTGCCAGTATGTAGTTGTGAACACTTGAGTTCTTGTTTCCACTGGGGATGTACGACATCAATCAACACAACTAGTGGCCATGTTGGATATGTGCAAGGCCGGACTATTCTTTTTCCAGATTCCAGAAGCCGTAACACAAGCAAAAACAAGAGAAGTTGCAGAAAGACATGAGTGGGGAAACAACAATAGATAGGAGTAAAAGGCAAAGCAACTGACGGGTCAGAAGATCTACGCTGAGTGATCGGCCATCAGCATGGCTTTCAACACCGTAGAGACGGGTTCCTAAGATTGTAATTTTTGACAAGGGATAATAGGACAAACAGCTGGCAATGCTACTCTGGGTAAAAAAAAGGAATTCAAAAATTTGCTAAATGGTACTACCGTTATCATATCGAGGAGCGTCTTAGAGTTTTACAAGCAATACGATTGTTTTACAGCTGGGTTCAGAGACCGAACAAGAGGATATCAGAGACAAATGACAGTTAATCTGTATACTCTAAAAACCAATATGACTCAAAACAAAACTTTGTAGGATGTAATGGAATATAGAACGTGCCCAATGAGTGGCAACAAAATGGTCTGTTGTATCATCCTCGTACAAGATTTCTTTATAGTGGCACAACTTGCATGTAGGTTGGGACAACCATGCCAGCAGTTTAGATCAGCAGTAATGGCAGAAGGCAATACTTGGCCCTGGTTGAGCAATCCTTGATACATTGGTGGTTATGGGAAGTACGTAAGAGGAAGCAGTAGATGAAGCTGTGGCAGTCGTAACCACATGCACTAAACTGATCCCACTAGATGCAGCCAAGTCGTACCTGAAAATTGGATCTCAAGTGTAGCTCATCAATGTGGAACCAGGAGAAGGGAGTGAGATATCAGTGACGGAAGCAAGATAATGAACACCCTCTTTGGCTTTGAAACCCAAGAGTTTTGATGCCATTCTGGAGGAGTTTACATGTATCATCTAGCCGATTCAGATGAAATGGTGAGCTCAAGGACACAAAGCTTGGGCTTGCCAAGTAGAATAGTCCGATCTCGAGTAGTGGGTCCATGTGCGGAAGTGCCCTGAGAGGGAACAGTGGACATCTGAATCTGTGTGGAAAGTGCAAAAAAACAACCACCACGTGCATAAGGTGACACAGGGTGAGCAGAGGAGGTAGAGGGCAATGTTACAAAAGGCAGAGTGGGTGATGAATTGGGAGTGGAGGACTTAAGGAGTGCCAGAGAGGGAGAGGATACAAGCACAAGTGGAGGGAGTGGTGTATGCGTGGGAGTCATGGGAGAAGATCGAGAGGAGGCAGCAGGTAGGGAAGGAAAAGCTGCCTCCACAGTAGGGGAGATAACAGGTGGATGGGAGGGACGAGAGCCTGGAGTAGAGACATGGCTTGGAACATAATCTTCAACAGGGTCCCAAGCCAATGGTGATAAGGAAACAGACGGAATAGAAGCAGTTGTAGACATGATAGGATCTCTATTGGACAGAAGCCGAGAGAATGGAGCAGGAGAGGAAAGACGAGAAAGATCCCTTCCAAACATGTCATTGAAGAAAAGAGCATCACGGGATTCAATGATACAATGCCAGGACGGGTCCCAAAAGTGCCATGCCTTGGAGAACGATGAAACACCAAGGAAGATGCTCTGACAATCCTGAGGAGAGAGCTGGACCTCACGATGATCATAGGGAAACCACACAACAACGAAAGATTCCCAGACACGTGCAACATGGAGGTCAGTTGGATGACTGTTGCTCAAAAGGCGATACATGACGAGGGAGAGGACCGAAAGGGTCATGATTATACACCCACATCATCTAGGGTGTTTCTTCAAATGCAAAGAGAGGAGACTAGTCAGTGGAAGAGAGAAGAGAGGGTACCCCGTCAGCCAGGGTGCGATTCTAGCATTCAAAACCTCCATGGGGAGTGTACAGGGCAGACGGTTCCATGCTCACACCTTGAGATTCAAGGAAATGGGAGGTAGGTACAAAAAAACTAACCACCGCAAGCACAAAGAAAAACACAAAGTTCATTACTAATGGCGCGTTGAACCTAAGGGGGCCAACTTTCGAGGGCATCAGTGACGCTTTCCTTAAGGCGAAGAGCAGAGATCCACTGATAATGGGAGAAGTCGTCAATGAGACACAGGACATAGCAACCCAAATCCCAAAGGAAGTCATGAGGAAGGGGACCCATGTTCTCAACATACACAAGGTTAATGGGGTGGGAGGTCAAGGGGTCAGAGGTGTTGAAGGGAGAACAGTGCTTCGTCCCTTGAGCATAGTCAAGAAAATTTGTGGAACAAGGCGCGGGGAACGTGACGGCGTGGGGAATGTGACGGCGTCCAGACCAGTTGGAGGTGGCGCGTGGAGCATGCGAGCAATGTCAGCACGGTGAATGTGGTAGAGACAAAAACACAACAGGTGAGTGTTATCAGGGGACAAGGAGGACGTAACATGGATGAGAGCTGATGTAGCAGAAGGAGGAAGGGAGAGGGGAACGCGTATGGGGAGATCATAGCAAAGCACACGAAGCAAATTCATCGGAGGAAAAAACGGAAAGAGTGTCAAGGACACGACTGGACAATAATTCCATGCCCTGGTTATCAAGGGTAGTAATCCATAACAGGTTGACTTCCAAATCAGGTACATACATCATAATGTGGCAAGAAGGCATCACCACCTGATCCACTGAAACGAACGACACCAACACCTTGGACTGGGAGAAGTTGGCAGGTGCCAGTGCGTACAAAGCGGACTAAGCCAATAGGACCAAGCCAAGGGACATGAAGGAGAAAAGACAAGAAGGAATGTGGTGTGTGGCCCCTGAATCAACGATGCAAAATCCAATGGAGACATGAGTGGAGGACAACACGAGGAAAACTATTAAAACTACCTGATTGTGGTGTGTGAAAGATACCAAGGTGATGAGGGAAAGCATGAGACCACCAGTTCTCTATCCACGGACAGTTATCAGAAAGGCAATCTTGACCTTCCCCTCCAACGACGTGCTACAAAAATTTCCATCCGGGACCCAGACAAGGGAACAAGATATGCACATCACACCCTCACCTACCTAATCACAAAGTTGTGGCAGTTTGATGAGGCATTTCTCAAGGGGATGCTCCTCAGTACTTCAGTCTTAAAGGAGACAAGCACTAGGACGGAGCCTTCGAAAACACCAGCCTAAGATGAGGTGGGTAGATTTTACTAAAAAGAGGATGGACCATAGTAGGTTGGTCCCATGGGTTGCATTTGATGAGGGCGATGAACTCTAGAAGTGCCTTGGATAAGGCATATGGAAATACTCTATTGAGTAGAAGTACCAAATGCACACGATCAAAGACATTGAAACAACACAATTTTTCGTGACCTGGCAAAAAATCCCCAAGACGTACTCTTGTGATTCATTTTCTACGAGTCCTTTTCCAGAAAATGATGTGTGTTTTCATATCTATCAAAGAAAAAAAAAGATTTATGAAAAGGCTCTGCAAGAAGGAAAATCCGTTGTGGTTCCTTGAATGTCGTCCCAGGATGCAATGACATGAAACGAGAATGTTTTAGGAACCGGTCGTTCCGAGATCACTGGATGAGATTAGGAAACATTCAATCATAGCAACATGGAGTGACACTCAACAGGTGTCCTTCAAACTTGTACCAAATGGATTCTGATCATGGTACACCTCTTTTGTGAATACCATATCATGCTGCCTCCTTCAAAGATGACTCTAATCTTTGAAGGAAAGAACAAGTCTGCTCAATAACCACGCCTTAGGACCTTGGTGTCTCCCAACCCTTAGATAAAACTAGCATGTGAGTTGCATGGGCTTCGTGGAGCTTGGTTACGTTCAACCAACCAACCCACAAGTACTGAAAGAGGTCTCGTGGACTTACGCGTGGTCATGAACACATGGTTGTAAACCAAGAGGACTGATGTCTGGATCTTGGATTGCATGTATTGATAATGTTGTGGGAAGGTATCACTTTGGCAACAACAACTCGGAAGAGATCATGCCTGAACAATATGAGAAGAATTATGTGGACCTTGAGCATTGTCATTGGGAAGCCCAGTTAATTGGTTGTAAGGATTCTCCTTACAAAGGGGAAGGAGGCGTTACCACAATAACTTGCGGAACATGTACCACACACAATGTAGAAAAAACTCATCATATATACCCTCTTTCAAACTGGCAAGTCTTTGTTGACAATGTTTGTCCCAAAAGGCACCGACCATGCCACCAATACACACAAGTGATGAGTCTTCGATGAAAATTTACTAACACTTGTGAATAATATACAAGGATTGTATGTGTCTCATTTATGTACAATCCAAGGGATCACACGATCAACATTGGATGTTAAACGCAAATCACCATAATCACAAAAACCACACATGTGTGTGGTTGATTGTGGGCGAACATGACGCAGCCGTGTTGTGGATGACAGGAGTTAACACATGTGATCTTGCTTGTACTTCTTGTTACATGGTGTGTATCATGAAGTACGCAACAATTAAATATCCATGAGCAAAGAAATCCATGAATCGGGACATCTCAAAGCAAGGGGGAGGAGTGTGTTGAAGAATTGCCCCTCCGCATGCCCAAGTGTGGCGCCGGGAGGCGCTGACAAGCTGCCAGAAAGTGGAAACTCCGTGCCGGCAGATCTGGCGACTCAAGAATTGCTCGGATCCTAAAATTGATGATTGCTTAATAAAGTTGACGAGTTGCTAAATCCGGTGGAAGTTGTTTCGCCGGAATCAGACAAGTATTGAGGGAGATATGGCCTTCCAAATTTTGGGTGTTCGCTGCGGCTCTGGGAGCCGGCTGCGACTCAAAATCCGGTGGATAATCGACCGGACCGAGTAACAAAACTACCATCTGGAGACATTGCTCCGGAAGGCCTGCCGAGGCGTCTGGTGGATAATCCACCTGATCAGGTGGATCATCCACCGGATCCTGTAGAGCAGGTTGTTACTGAGGGACTTAGCCAAAATCATGGCTCGGCGTCTGAAACTTAGTAGTACGTTTTGTTACTCGGGGACTTTGCAGTCAAAATTCTGCCTGCAGGTCCACCGATAGGTTTCAAACCTCGTCACACCCCATCACCAAACATGACCCAAAAGTGGGGGAGGTGCATGCAAAAAGTGCAGGGGACCCCTACACCACGTGCAATGGGATCTTCGCCTTGGGAAAGGCGCTTCACACGTGAAGAGAGGCGACACGACATGTGCGCACCATGGAACCATTAGGCATTTCTGTGGTGGGTGAGACCTGTGCTTTGGCGAGCGTAACTTGGGCTACGCTTGGCCGAATTGCACGCGGTTTGGTGTGTTGGAAAGCTCATGATTAGCCCTATAAATGTTGTGATCATGTCCATACTAAAAAAAGAACGCAAAATACCGTTATTCCCTTCGCGAAATTCACTGCCTCTAAATTCTTGCTCACATAGCGTGACGTGACCAGAAAGCTCACACTCAGTCTAAGATTCGCCCAAAACAGAAGACAAAAACCACTACAGACTATAAGGCAAACTTTGGGACCACATCACGCAGATTCCTCCTGCCAGAGTGTAGTGTATGAGCCATTTTAGGATGAAAAATGATGTTTGATTACAGTTCCCAGGTTTTGGGGGCTCGAGACCGATGTCTCAACAAGTCGAGGTCCAGAAAATACATCGGTCTAGATTCTAGTTTGACTCTAGCCTTGATTTGGTCCAGAGGCCGGATTTGAGGCAACAAGGAGTGCCGTAATGGGAGATCTATCACGTCACTCGCCCACTCTTAGAAGGCACTAGGATCTTGATTCCTTGTGGCGTTGCCACATGGAACAATCAGGATTAGGATGCATGTTTACAAGATTTCCCTGTTACAACTATGTCCACTTGTGGTGTGGTTCGTCTGAGCCAAAATGACTGAGGAGACCATTCGCTCCCTCTACTTGGAGGACTATCCTGAGAGCCTATGTTTTGAACCTGCAATAAGGCACAAAACATAACACGTCCGTCACAAAACTATCGCAAACACTGTTGATCCTTTGATGTTGTTTGTTCAACTTCTATAAAACACAAGAAAAAAGATTATGCCTCGATATTCTCAAACCTGTTGAAAACTTGTACCTCCGCATGCCCAAGTGCGGCGCCGGGAGGCACTGACGAGCCACCAGAGAGAGGAAATTTCTCGCCGGTGGATCTAGCGGCTCAAGGATTGCTCGGATGGTAAAATGGATGATTGCCCTCAAAATTTGAAAAGTCGCTGATTCCGATGGAAACTGTTTCACCAGAATCGGACAAATATCGAGGGAGATATGGCCTTCCAAAGTTGGGATGTGCACCGCGGCTCTGGGAGCCGGCTGCGACTCACCTTCCGGTCGATGATCGACCAGACCGAGTAACAAAAGTACTATTTAGAGAAATTGCTCCGGAAGGTCTGCCGAGGCGTCCGGTGGATAATCCACCTGATCTGGTGGATCATCCACCGGATCCTGCAATGCAGATTGTTACTGAGGGAATTCACCAAAATTCTGGCTCGGCGTTGGAAACTGAGCAGTACACTTTGTAACTTGGGGACACGGTCAAAATTCTGACTGCAGGTCCACGGACAGGTTTCAAGCCTCGTCATACCCCATCACCAAACTTGAGCCAAAAGTGGGGAAGGTGCGTGGAAACAGCGCAGGGGACCCATACATCACGTGCCATGGGATCTGCGTCTCAGGGAAGGCACTTCACACGTGAAGGAAGGCACCGCGGCGTGTGGCGGCGTCAGGCTTCTGTGGTGGGTGAGACCTGCGCTTCGGCAAGCGTAACTTGGGCTACGCTTGGCCGAATCGCACGCGGGTCGGTGCATTGGAAAGCTCATTACTAGCCCTATAAAACTTTTGATAATTTCCATGTTAAAAAACTAATTCAAAATCACGTTATTCCCTTCGCAAACTGAATGTCTCTAAAGTCTTTCTCACATAGCGTGAGGCGACCAGAAAGCTTACGCTCAGTCTCAGATTCGCCCAAAACAGAAGACGTAGACCACCAAAGACGATCCGAAGAACGTCGGGACCGCATCCTGCGGATTCCCTGACAAAACCTCCCTGACTTCTTAATGTTTTTGCTTAAAGAAGCTTATCACAACGCAAAGTCACATGCGTCACTCGGCTCAAGAACTCATGACCCAAGTATGCCTCATTCTTGTTTCCTATTGTATACAGAAACTCAATAGTTCCTACTTTTGTCTTTTATGTACACTTACTTCTATCATCTAATTGGTCACAAATCCTAGAGAAACCCTTTTTCCTTGTTCATGGTACAACACTTGGCATCACAGGACATCAGTGCTAGAAGGACAACTGATTACTTCACTGTTAGCAAACAACCTAACATAATTCATCCATACATTTGTGCTTAATATCACAGACATTGCGATGAAAATGGTGAAAAGAATGGCTACAAGAAAAGACCGGCAACGGCAACCCAACAGAGACTTTCGTGATGGATGATCAGGAGCATTCAATTCACGATGCTCTCCAAGTGCCCAAGGTAGCATCAGAGGCAAGCTTCATGGAAAATGCCAAAGCTTATAAGGCTGTAAAAAAACAATCCAGTGCTGGGCTCCACGGGCCTAGCAACCCCCTCACCTTTGTTGTTGTGTTATCAAGACAACACCTGGCATGATGGGTGGAGGGACCGATCGATAGGCTTGCACCTTGGACAACCTATACTAGAAGCTATTGGGAATCAAGAGCCTCAGAAATCATGTGATCTAAGAACTCACTGTGGTATGGAGAAACTACTTGATGCGGACGTACAGAAAGCATTACTTGAGTGAACCCCAAGTTTGGTCGGCACTCCCCAAGCTGTTGGATCGTGCCAACTTCAAGGGACCAGTGGTTTGGATCCAGCTGATGGGTTTGGAGGTGTAATTCAACTTTGCTCAGGTCAACAATGTCTGAAACAAAACTGACCTCGCAACCTCATTTGTATGTTGAGTGGCATTGGATTCGTGGTCCAATCAAAAGGATTTTACACAGCAGTGCGAGACCTGTGGAGTCCAAGTAACAACTCATGTGATCGCTATCACATCGTCGACCGCATGCATTCTACATATAGAGCAAATCAAACAGACTCAACAGAGTTTGCTCACTTAGACAAATGACTAGGAAGGGTTAGCACATGTTGTTCTTGCACTTCTTGGAGATTTGAATGAAAAAATTTGATGCTAGATACAAACTTCAATGCTCATGTCAGCAATCTAGCATGGCATATTACACATGATGCTTCCCCGCGAGTGGTGTGTTGGTGTGTTGATAGCCAGTTTCCAGGTCGATCTTGGTCAAAACACTCTCTCCTTGGTGTTTGCAAAAAACATTGTGTGATAGCAGGAGAGGGCAAAAATATTGATGGTAACATTTTTCAATGCATTAATTCCATACACATTATCATTTTGTCGGTCTTCTTTTTCTGAAGAGCACCGGAATTGTGTATGGTGACATACATTGCCTGACGAACCCCTGTTGAAGTATCTCATCAAGTTGCTTCTTCAGCACGGTTGAATGAGAATTCATAGAAGCAGCGTTGATTCTGTATTATTTCTGAGTACACCCTCCTCTACACGTGTCGCCATTCTTGTGTGTGGATTATTTGCTCGGTGAATTCCCAAGTCAAGCTGGTCTTTGAGAAGCCAAATCCCTCATTCACTCAGAATATGAAATGAAATATCTTGGGCCTGCCCGAGTCTTCTCGGGCATGGAACTTGAGCCTGACCGCTCAAAGCGGAAGCTGTATTCACAGGAAGCTGCATACGTCTGTAGTTTGGGGGAGCCCATTTCCCCCTTGCTTTCAGCTGTTCCTTCGACATTTACTCCCATGACTCGAGGAGGAAAAATACTATTGAAGTTCTAACTGGTGATGGTTCTAAGCAGTGGTCTGGTATTCCCGCATTTGGTCTAGCTTGTCCCCTTGACCTTGGCTGATCATCCTCTCCCTGTCTCTGTTTCAACTGACACTGGCTTATTGTAGCATGTGAGAGCTGTGACTGGGGGTCATGGGGGAGTTCTAATGTTTGTGGTCGAGTTGGTGACCTATCACACCTGTAATGTCCTCTTGTTTTGCTCCACATACTCCTATATCACACTCGTATATGATACTAAGTGGGTGACTGTACTGACACTCCTTCCACACAATAAGAGACATACATGAAGGACCTAATTCACTCAACCAGCAGCTGCACCTGCATAAGTTGTGTCTCTTAGCCACTTGAAGTGTTCTGTCTCGTGATCCTTGCTCATGGGAGCTCTGGCCCTTGGACACTTCAGGATTCCAAGGCCATCTCCAAGATTTGTGTTTTTTAGTTTGGGGAAATCAAATGTTTTGGCGTACTGGGTGTTGATCCTTAAGGGGACACGTGAGCAGACTACCGTAATGTCTGTTACACTTGACTCTTTTTTTTCTTTGATCATTCAAACACCTATCTGTTTTTGCTTTCACGGATGAATCACTCTTAAACTTTCAAAATTCTAATTTGTCTGCACACCATTTCATGTTCCGCGACCAGTCTCCAAGCTGGTAGCATTCACATAAAAAACATTAAGCTTATCAGAAATCAACCATGCAATGAAAAAAAAAAACAGAGGAGTTGGTGGTTGTGCACGTGTTTAATATGTGGCACTGCTGCTTTTCATGCAAAAAAATGAATCGTCTGCACAAACTGCCGTATTGAAAACACCTCAGGACTCAGCCAAATCTGATTTGTTGACAAACTCCATTGATGGAGTTTCTCAAGTCCAAATTCAACCACGACATTGAGCACCGATGTGGAAAGTAAACGTAGCAGCTTCTCTGAGTCAACAACCATACATGGTGACAGAGATCCGCACGTTACTTGTCCAATGATACCTGAACCTTACAAGACTGTTCGCTATGGGTTACAAAGAGCTTGGCGGTTAGGACAAGACTAGGTTATAGTTCGACAAACCATCCTAGCAACGGTGATAGACTCGCCAGATCTTTGCACCACCAAGAAATGAACTATGTTGCATGCTATTGGAGGAGTACCAGGACACCAATCCAAGGGGACATTTCGGCGAGGACGAGATGCGAGAAAGGCTCATGAAGAAGTACTAGCAGGACAAGATGCAAATCAATGTCGTAAACTACTATAGGACATACAAATCGTGCCAACGCCATAAGGCAAGACAAACCAAACCAGAGGGTTTGATTCAACCGCTACCGGCACCAAAAGAACCATGGTTGAGTAAAATGAAGTCCTTCGTAGCAAGTTTTCCTACTACACCTAAGGGGTTTGACGTGATCCTCCTTGTGGTCGACCGATTCTTGAAGATGTTGCATTTTATCCCAATAATGACATTGAGCATTATCGAGGGTTCAATGTGGCTGTCCTTCAACCACGCCATCCAACTACATGGCGTCCTCTTGTCCATCACATGCAACATGGATGGGAGTTTCACGAACACATTTTAATAGGAGCTGATAACTTTCTATGACAACTTTCATCTAATTATCGACAAAATTTTATCTCCACTACGATTGGCAGGCTGAGAATTTCAATCGGATTCTCAAACAATTGCGCCAGATGCTTTGCGAGCCACATGGAAATGACTGGGAAATCAAGCTGCCAGCCGATGAGCTCACATGCAACTCAGTGACATGTACAATAAGAGGAAAAAGGGTACAAGTCACAGATACCCAGTTTTTTTAACTATTCAGCTAATATGTCAAATTCGCGTACGATGTAACACAGGTATCAATGGACCGAGAGAAAAAACTCAGGTATCAACACTAAGCAAGAAAGCAGCAAGCTCCTCACACGGTGAACTATAATACCCATCCGGGAATCGACCAACAAAAAAAAGCTCCGTAGCCCATGCACTATTCGCTGACACTTGAATAGTGACAGAGTGGAACCCATGTGTGAAACCACCGGTACATGGCCAAACCACCGGTGGAGGTTTGAAAGCCGCACCTTGTGTGGATCTCCTCCCCACAACTACAGCCGCGGCATGGGACTACCTCGAAGTGAAAGCGGTTCCAATGAAGACATGTTTTTCCATTAAAACATTGATATTGAAGGAGAAGTAGGCAGCACGGATGTCGACCCTTATGGGACCTCCCACTGCTCTGCACAAACTAAGTTCTGTCCGGCCAAGGTTCGATGTCAAATAATGCAACTTTATCTTCCATTTGCATGAATGTTATGCGGGCGTGAAAACAATAGACACGTGTCATCCGATATGTTTCCAACGAATGGGTTTGCGCCATTAGTGACAACCGCGCAGGTCCTAGTCAGCATCGGTGACAAGGCATTATGCCAAATGCCACCCCACTGGAGACAACGTACAAAACTGATGTGACATAGTCAAAAAGGTGTGGAAGCCCGTTTCAATGATGAACCGTGGCACTAGCACAAGTTCATAAGGGTCGACTTCTGTGCTGCCTACTTCTCCTTCAATATCAATGTTTTAATGGAAAAGCATGTCTTCTTTGGATCCGCTTTCACTTCGAGGTCGTCCCATGCCGCGGCTGTAGTTGTGGGGAGTGTTGAATTTGTTTGCCCCTTGTTCAGTACTATACGACGGATCAGGAATGCTCTGCCCCTTGTGGAGGTATGACCCCTGGATTTGTTGTAGGGTGACTCAACTATGCTCTGTCTCATGTGAGATATGACCTGTGAGTACACCATGTAGGTGAGTGGTTAACTTGGCCATTTTGTTGATTTGGCCAAGTGAGAGGTCATGAGCTCGATCCTGGCTCCATGCACATCTTGGTTGTTTTAGAAGCTTCCAAGAAAGAAAGTCCATTGCTTCTGGGAAGCAACACGGCTGATCAGTCACCTTGGCACAAGGATGCTTATGTGTCAAGCCCACAGCGCAAGTCTCTTGGTGATGTGGCAGGGTCAAGCCACTTCTTAGGAATGTGCTTTTGAGTTCTAGGACTGGACAGACAGCTATAAAAGGACTTGTCTTGCATGCTGATCAATCAACCCTTGCTTGATGCTCTCTTGCGTATTGACGACTTGAGCTCTTCTTGAGATGTAATGCTAAGGCGTTAGTACTCTTGAAGGTGAAGTGTATGCCTGATTAAGTTTGGGGTGCACGACACATACCTGCAAAGGAAGAAGGTGTAAAAACCTTTGTGAGCTTTTTTGGTTTCGCGGCTTCTCTGCCGGAGGTAGTTAGCTCAGTGGCTAACAAAGGGTTATGGGCCCACTCCTCTGGTTAGAGAAGTTTCACACACGCAACCGCCAAAGTCACAAGCAGTGAGAGCGCCTTCGCTCTCACCCATCCTCTCTGTTTGCAGGTCAATCATCAGCCGGAGGGGAATGTAACGCATCTGCATCTTTCTGCCTTGGGAGCTGACATCAGCCTACATCAGCCTACATCAGCCTACATCTGTTTGCATCCGCCAACGTGAACAGGGCCAGCAGTTGCCTCTTCTCACCAACAGCCTACAATGGCCTCAAACACAGGTGCATCGGCATCAACAACAGTGCAGCAGCTATAGCAGTTGTAGGTGTAGGGATGGCAGGGACAGGGGAACCAGGGAATCATTCTCCCATCCTCAAGTTTGATGGAGAGGGGTTTGCTCTCTGGAAGTGGCACTTTGAGATCATCATGGATGATAGAGACTTGCTAGGATATTTTGACGGAAGTATCCCAGCACCAAAGGAGGAGGGTGCTGACCTTGTGGCATGGGTCAAGCTCAACAAGAAGGCTCTTGCCGTTTTTGTGTCCTCCATACAACCCTCAGTCCTCTCACACATCAGCGGTTGTACAGTGGCAGCCGTCGCATACGCCAAACTGGGCAAGGTGTTTCAGTCCTCCTCACTTGCCAANATGAAGCCATGCGTCGCAGCAGTAGTGAAGCAAACATGGCTGCCTTTGCCTCACGAAGCAGCGGTGCCTTTCGTAATACCTCCTCCTCTGGATACAAGGGAAACAACGGCACTGGTGGAAGGGGTCCAAAGCGTCAAGGAAACTGCCATAACTGTGGTAAGGCTGGACACTGGGCTCGGGAGTGCCGGGCACCCAAGAAGGAGGGAGGAGACGAGGATGAATGGCGAGGGGGACATGGTGGGAAGGATCCCACAAGCTTGATGGCCGAGTGTGCCTCCAACAAAGGGAGGGCGATACTCAGGCCAGGAGCTTACGGCCTTGACTCGGGTACAAACGAGCACACCACCTATGAGAAGAGAGACTTCATCTCTCTTGCTCCATGCAACAAAAACTTCAGAGTCGCCAACGGCAAGGTTGAGGCAGCTGAGGGGATTGGTGACAAGCTGGTCACAGTGGGTGTCAACGGTGCAGACTCCGACCTCAAGCTAGAGGGGGTAGTCTACTTGCCCTCCTTCACAGCCAACCTGCTCTCTGTCTCTAAGATAACTGACCATGGCATGACAGTTGTTTTTACAGAGAAGGAAGCAGTGATAGTCCCTACAAAGGACATCAGCATTTCCTACCCTGCCAAGAAGGTTGTTGCACAGGTCCCTCGCGTTGATGGACTCTACGTCTTGCAAACCAAGACAACATCAACGGCTGAATCTTTGGCCGGGAGTGACGATGAGGAGAGCAACGATGCAGACTCTGTTGACGGAGGACATGTTGGAGCAGCGGAAGCAGTGGCACCGGAAGATTCAGCAACAAAACCAGATGCAAATGCAGCCACCGAGGCTGTTCATTCTAGCCAGTGCACATCGTCGGAGAACCTGTGGCACAGGCGCTTTGGGCATGTGGCTCATCGCACATTGGTACTCATGGATAAGTAGGAGCTAGTGTGTGGGATGGAGCTAGGTGATGAGGCGGAGGGACCTGGGATCTTGTGTGAGCCATGCCTTCAAGGCAAGGCCAAGAAGAAACCTTTCAAGCGTAATGGTACGCGTGCTCTCGCACCCCTTGACCTCATCCACTTTCATGTGTGTGGTCCCTTTCGCATACCGTCCAATGGAGGCAGCAGATATTTCCTCACATGCATCGACGACAACAGCCGCAAGGTCTGGATATACCTTCTCAAAAAGAAAAGTGAGGTGAAGGAGAATCTGCAAGCCTTTGTCGCTATGGTCGAGCGACAGAGTGGAAGGAAGGTGAAGGCATTCAGGACGGACAATGGGGGGGAGTACGAAGCCTGCAGGGAGTGGCTCAAGGCACAGGGCATTGAACACCAGAAAACTACTCCCTACTCACCTCAAACCAACGGCGTAGCAGAGAGGATGAATCAGACCCTCCTTGGCATGACAAGGTGCATGCTCTTTGACGCCAAGCTGCCTCCTAGGTTCTGGGCTGAAGCAACACGCACAGCTACGTATCTTGTGAACCTCACACCTGTAGCAGCTCTGCGAAGGAGAGGCAAGAAGAAGCAGACACAGCAGGTGAAGACACCTCAAGAAGCATGGTCGGGCAGGAAGCCGGACGCCTCCCATCTCAAGGTGTTCGGTTGCACCGGCTTTGCCAAGGTCCAGGCGGGTGAGGGTCCTGGAAAGCTCGATGCAAGAGCACAAAAGTGTATTTTCATCGGCTATGACACCGCTCACAGAGCTTATAGAATGTGGGACCTAGGAGCTAAGAAGGTCATCCGCAGCAAAGACGTGGATTTCCACGAACGTTCAATGAGTAATGGAGAGCTTCTTGAACTTGAGAACACTCCAAAACAGGGAGAGTGGCCCACTCTTCTTGAGGAGGGAGACGAAGCACCAGCACAGTGGCATGGGCTGGGTACTAAAACAGGGAGAGAAGCTGATGAAGATGACTCGGAGGAATCAGCCTCCGAGTCTGACGTATCTGATCCTCCAGACCATGAGGAGGATACCTCTCCCCCCATCGACGTCAAAACAAACCTCCAGCCTCTACATCATCAGCAACAGCAAGCAGGTCCAAGGAGCAGTTCACGTCTGAAAGTTCCTCGGCAGCATTACGATGCAGATAGGGGTGAATGGACAGGCTTCAACTATTCGTTCATGGTTCAAGAGGAGCCAACGTCTGTCGCAGAGGCACTCACGCAGCCTGACAAAGCTGAGTGGGATGAAGCAATTCGCAGTGAACTCAACTCCATCGAGGAGAATGGGACATGGGTACTGGTGGACAGACCTGCCGGCGCTCATGTTGTGGGTTCCAAGTGGGTGCTGAAAGCAAAAAGGAAACAGGATGGTAAGATAGACAAGTACAAGGCACGGGTGGTAGCAAAGGGGTTCTCTCAACGGCCTGGCGCAGAGTACGATGCGACCTTTGCTCCCGTTGTGACGTTTGCCTCCATCCGGTCAATGCTCGCCATTGCTGCTGCGAAGAACATGGAGGTCCACCAGATGGATGTTAAGACAGCCTTCCTTTACGGCAAACTTAACAAGGAGGTGTTGATGGAGGTTCCAGAGGGGGTTGATGCGCCCGAGGGCAAGGTGTGCAGGCTGGTAAAGGCGCTCTATGGGCTAAAACAAGCGCCAAGTCTTTGGTACCAAGAGATGGATACATTCATGGCCAAGGAGTCCTTCATGCACTGCGACAACGACCCTAGCATGTACGTGTATGAGAGCGACAAAGGGACTATGTTGGTCGCCTTGTACGTTGATGACCTGATTCTGTGCTCTTCTTCAACGCAGCTGCTGGACGATCTCAAGGGGCAGCTGAGTAGTAGGTTCAAGATGAAGGACATGGGTCCTCTTAACTTCTACCTTGGCATTGCCATCAAGCGTGACAGAGCCGCAGGTACCATCAGCGTGAACCAGACAAAGTACATCGACTCCATCCTCAAACGATACGACATGGCAGATTGCAAGCCTGCCAGCACACCCATGAGCTCAGAGTGCAAGCTCTCCACCTCCATGTCCCCATCCATCAAAGCGGAGAAAACTGACATGCTGGGCATCCCATATCAGTCTGCAGTGGGTAGTCTGATGTATGCTATGGTCGCCACCCGGCCAGATATAGCCCATGCTGTTGGGCAGGTGAGCCGGTTTGTGGCCAATCCTGGTCCACTACACTGGCAGGCTGTGAAGCGCATCATGTGCTACCTTAAGGGGATGCGACACGTGGGACTCTAGTTTGGAGGCATCGCTGGATCCGCGTCACTCTGTCTCATGTGCTACACCGACGCTGACTGGGGAGGCAATATCGACGACAGAAAATCCAGCTCCGGCTTTGTGTGTATGCTAAATGGAGGTGCTGTCACTTGGGCGAGTCGCAAGCAGGAGTGTGTCTCTCTGTCAACAGCTGAAGCTGAGTACATTACATTGGCTGAGGTGTGTAAAGAGGTGCAGTGGCTTCGAAGCTTGCTCTCTGAGATGAAGGCACCACAGGCAACGGCAACAATCATCAAGATTGACAACATGAGCGCGATTGACATGTCCATGAACCCAGTTCTGTCCAGGCGCACAAAGCACATCGAGATCCGCTACCACTATGCTCGGGACTTGGTCTACAAGCAAACAGTGGAGCTGGAGTATGTCGGCACCAAGCTGAACCGGGCTGACATGCTTACAAAGCCATGGGACAAGGATCTCCACCAGGCGGGCAGGCAAGGTATCGGCATGGTCAACGCAAGTGATGAAGAATGATGATGGAAACTGACGCAAGGTGGAAGGGAGAGATTTGTTGAATATGTTTGCCCCTTGTTCAGTATTGTACGACGGATCAGGAATGCTCTGCCCCTTGTGGAGGTATGACCCCTGGATTTGTTGTAGGGTGACTCAACTATGCTCTGTCTCATGTGAGATATGACCTGTGAGTACACCATGTAGGTGAGTGGTTAACTTGGCCATTTTGTTGATTTGGCCAAGTGAGAGGTCATGTGCTCGATCCTGGCTCCATGCACATCTTGGTTGTTTTAGAAGCTTCCAAGAAAGAAAGTCCATTGCTTCTGGGAAGCAACACGGCTGATCAGTCACCTTGGCACAAGGATGCTTATGTGTCAAGCCCACAGCGCAAGTCTCTTGGTGATGTGGCAGGGTCAAGCCACTTCTTAGGAATGTGCTTTTGAGTTCTAGGACTGGACAGACAGCTATAGAAGGACTTGTCTTGCATGCTGATCAATCAACCCTTGCTTGATGCTCTCTTGCGTATTGACGACTTGAGCTCTTCTTGAGATGTAATGCTAAGGCGTTAGTACTCTTGAAGGTGAAGTGTATGCCTGATTAAGTTTGGGGTGCACGACACATACCTGCAAAGGAAGAAGGTGTAAAAACCTTTATGAGCTTTTTTGGTTTCGCGGCTTCTCTGCCGGAGGTGGTTAGCTCAGTAGCTAACAAGGAGGAGATTCGGATGCTCCTCAAGTGGGTCCATGGCGAGAAATCCTTCCTCAACGCCCCCGTATGGATCAGTTTGATGCATGGGTTGTGTGGAACAAGATCAAGAGCCTATGGGACTCCAAGAACTTGGGACCACCACCAAGTGACCCATTCGACATGTGCCACATCATGTGTGTGAAGCTGCCTCATTGTTGTCCCATTTGGTGCCAACCACACTGGCAGCCTTGGGTCCATCCGGATCCTATGTGGTGTGCCAGACTCTGATCCACTTAGGGCTGTCAATAACAGGGTGTATCGCATATGTTGAAATGGAATCATATATCTCAAATATCTGGTTACGTTACATTATTCTGGTGTCATTTAACACACATATGAAAGCTCCCTCGGTTTCTCATGAACAACTCTTGTGTTTCGTTTATGTCAACAATGAATGAGTACCGTAGAACATGGAACAAAGTGGAAACATGTTATGTTCCCTAACAACTTTAGACAAAATGCTTGTGACCATTGGACCTGTGTGGCGTATTGGATCTGTACTAACCATTCTGACTTCCTTGGATAGGGCTGTGATAAGTGAAGTTCATTTAAATGATCTTGTACCTGGTAAACAAAGTGTGTTCCAATACATTCAAAACACCATGTGTGAGGTATCCAGTGATATGGCAAGGATGCCAAGCATGAATGAGAGTGTACCATCAATGAATAATGTTCATAAGAAAAGGTCAGGAATACGCTTGCAATACAACTTTCACCAGCCTAAACATTACTCGAATGGACCAGGCTTCTCGTTCACTAGCAACTATAGCACTTGGGGGGGGCGTGTGGATCCACCTAATGATGTCACACATGGGGCACAACTGGCCAGGACTGCCAGACACTAGTGTACGGTCGGGATTAATAGCAATCCCATCCTCGATTTCTGTAACATCATCATAAAACACTTCTTCTGGACTGTAGTCCAATAGACTTCCCATGTCAGATGGTTCAGGGCAACCTCACCTTCAAATGCCTCCATTCTGGGTGCATGTTTGATAGCAAGTAACATGTGCCAACTCCACAAAGAAATGAAGTGACTATAGGCAGTGCAGAGGGGAATTGTGTCTACTCCATTGAGTTGTGGTACAAATGTAGCAGAGAAGTAGAAATGATTGTGTTCTGGCCTCTTATACTTTGCATACAAGCTTAGGCCTTGAGTGTGTTGTCAATTGAATGTCGAGTTCTTTCATTATGAAGTAAGAATGTTCAGAAACACACAAAACTACATTTTCCATGTCATAACTGCAAGGAAGCAGAGTTGCAAAAGTTCACGTATGAAATTCACACACTCAACAATCGGAAAAATGTCACTGGTCAAGGTTTCACACCCCCCTCTACCACAACCTCTTTAGCTTGGGATTCACACACTCAGGTCGTTCACTGCTCATGCCGACACATCGATGGGACCCCATGAATTCGGATGTGCTGTGAAAGCAGGTCTGTGGCCATGGACCTCTCCCCTGTAATCCTGCACAGTGATATGTACTTGTTGTTAGAAGGATCTTCGCTCCTTTCAAAGGAACAAGTGTAGATGTAGATCTTAACATGCAAAATGAAACCTCTCACCTTATATCCCAAGTGCATCCATGCCTCTGAAATCATGGCTCTCCACTTCAACCTTTTCCTTTGTGTGAGTCATCACCTTGTGATGACGTTCGTCTTGTATCTGCCATGCATGTCCACTAGGCCTGTACGGGTGTTACCTCCTCCTCTGCCACAACTGGTGCAATGGTGGCATCACCCTCCTCTTCTCCCTCCTTTGCCTCTGCTCTCAACACCACCATTGCACCTCTCCAACCGTCAAGGCCCCACTCCAGTCCGTGGGATTCAACACCACCTCCCGTACGACCGGCCTACTATGATCCTCCCTCTGTTCACTACTCCGTACCCACTTGGCCCACAGATGACGGCTACTTCCTTGACACTCGCCCTCCCACTGTTCCTTTGACCGTCATGACGAGGTGCACGCCCTTCAGCACTATCTTATAGAGCTTCTTCAGCTTTGTTCTCAAGAAGGTGAAAGTGTGGAGGCCAGTCTTGTGTGTTTGTCTGTGAGTCAGATGAGATCCTTCGTGTTGCCTCACCAAGGTGTGTGCAAGGGGCCTTACCTGATGACCGTTCTTGGGTTGAGGATTGGTAGTCCCATATGTCCCTCACTCTTCTTGGTTGTGTGCATCACGATTCCCTTCTGGGATCTGTTGCTGTCTGCCTTTTTCTCCCATCTGCCTGCGTTTCCTTAGGCTTCTAGATCATCGATTCCGTCGCCAATCATCACATGACCTCCTGTCATTCGTCATTCATCTCACTCGGTCTAGTCGGTTCCATTCGCTCTGTTTGCACCGGTTTTGGTCAGCTCCTATCGGTTCAAGGTGTTGGCGTTTTCCTTTTTTTGGCCCTCTTGGGTCTCTGTTCCTCCTTGATGTGTTGTATGTGCCTAACCTTGAGGTGAGCCTCCTCTCTTTGACCACCCTTGCTGACCAGGGCATGGACTTCTCGTCTTGCCTCGGCTTCTGCATCGTTGCCCTTCCCTCCTCCGGTCATGTTGTGCTTCATGGTCTGCGCTGTGATTTCTTATTCCATGTCCCGTTACTGTGGCCTAGGTCCTCCACTGCCCTCTTCCGTTGTTCATGTGGCACCCTCCTTGTCTCCTACGCATGCAAATCTCTTGCACCGTTATCTTTGTTACATTCACACTGCCGCCATTGAGCATCTCTTACGTATTGGCCCTATTATTGTCTTTGACGCTCACGTTTGTACCTCTGTGCTCCTCTACTTGCCTTGACTGCATCATTGGCAATATGCACCATTCCCCGTTCATTGCGGCTGTGTCCACCACCTGCCATCCCCTTGACCTCATGCATGCTGACGTCATGGGTCTGCTGTCCCACAACTTCCTTGGTGGCCTTAGTCACTACGTCCTTTGCTTAGCTGATGACTATTCACGCTACCGCTAAATCCTTGCCATATCCCACGTGAGTGATGTCATTGATGTTCTTAAGACCTGGCTCCCTCAGGTTGAACGTGCTTGTCTTTGTCCCTTACGTATCTCTTGCAATGACAAGGGTGGTTTCTTTGGTCCCACCGCTCGCTTCCTTCAATCTCATGGTTTTCATCTTCAGTCCTCTTCTCCCTACACGCCCCAGAAAAATGGCGTATTTGAGCACTGGAACCGCACCTTGGCAGACGGGGTGCGCTCCCTGCTCTCCTCCACCGGTCAGTACTCCCTGTTCGCCTTTGAAACCATGTCCTACATGACGTGGGTTTAGAATCATGTCCATCACGGTCCCCTCCCTTCTGAGCATTGGACAAGCCATTGTACCGATCTTTGCCTTGCCCGTGTGTGAGGGTCTCTTGCGTCCGTCTGGCTCCCTCCTGACCACCGAGATGGCAAACTCTCTCCCCGTGGTCGTCTTTGTGTCTTCCTTGACATCTCGCCTTTTCTCCAAAGCATGGCACTTCTGGGGTCGACTACGATGTTGGGTCACTGAATCTTGCGATACTATATTCTTCGAGCACTTGTTTGATTGTGACATCCCTCACCTCTCAACGAGTCTCTCTCTCCGCCCCTTTAGGGTGGGGGAGCCACTACTCCCTCTCGGCCCTCTGTTCTCCCCTTGGTACATCCATCATCTGTCTTCTTTGAACCCTCTGTCTCCTCCAAGCCCTCTGCCTTCTCTGAGTCCTCTGCTCCCTCTAAGCCACCTGCTCTCTCTAAGCCGATTTCTCCCTCTGATCCACCTACTCCCTCTGAGCTACTTGCCTCCTTTGAGCCACCTGCTCCCTTTGTTGTCTCTGTTTCACCTCCTCCCTCTGGCCCTCTAGATGCGTCTCTGAGCTCTAACCCATCTATGTCTCCTCTTGTGGGGTCTGCATCCCCTATGCCATCTGTGGCTCTTGAGTCCTCTTCTCCACTTGCCCCTACCCCCCCTGCCTCTTTTGTGCCTCCCATCTCACCGTACACGTGCATTGTTCACCTCCAAACACTCCCATTTCACTCTCGTCCTGTTGTCTCGGGTGATCCTGGTCTTCACGCACTTGGCCTAGTGACCACCTCCCTACCTGTTGCCGCGTCTGGGATGCACCCAAGTACCTCACTCGGCTACTCCCTCGTTGAACAGGAGTTTTGTTTGGCCCTTAATTCGTCCGTGGCTGGGTATGTTGCCTTGTGATTTGCCGTTGTTGGTCTGTCCCCTCTTCTACTTGAACCTCCAGCTATGCAGGCTACCTACACAGCGTCCGACTCCTCCCAATGGGAGTAGGCCATGCAAGTAGAACTTGACACTCTTTCTTAGCATGGTGTCTACGATCTTGATGACCTTCCTCTAGGGCGTAAAGCACTGGCTGTCAAATGGGTGTATTGGCAGAAGTTGAATCCTAAAGGGAGCACTAGCGACCGAAAACACGTACCCAAAAAAAAAAATCGATGGTCGCCCTCACGGTACGTCGTGTCGAGAGTGGCTTGGACCCCACAAACCACACGAGTGCACAACGGAATTGGACTGGCGTGGCATACAGGACCCCTAACCCACCCAACACCCCCCAGTGGAAGTGCACAGGTGCTGGACTATTCTACTAACGCACTCGTTCAACCCCACGATGACCCTCAACGCTTGCACAAAACAATTGCGATTGGAGGGGCCCGAACCTGGATCTCCTGGTTCCAAAAAGAATACCTACCGACTACACCTTCAATCCACGACAACAAAGAGCACTACACTAAACTAGACTTATCGCAACAACTAACCTCGCCTAAGGACTAAGCGTGGAGTGGCGAGTCACCCCATGCCCTCGACTGACTCGCACACACATGCACCACTCGACAACCGTCACCACCCTTACTCAACTTGCGATGACTCGTCGGTGTTGCACATTACTCTAAACACACACCCTCGATGAACGATTGGACGACACACTCCCCGCACTCACAGCCTCGCTGACCGTCGAGCGCAAGGTTGGCACGCCACGACGCGTGGCACCCGACGATGCACCACCCGGTCCCCTAACGCGAGCTCGGTCCTTGCGATGAGCGAGCAACGTAGCTTGTGACCTCCTAGGCTCCTTGTAGACGACGCCCTCTCGGTATGGCTTGGCCTTCGACGATTGGCTTGACGCGTACACCTTAGCAAGATGTCCGGGCCACCGGTTGGGCAACGCCTCCTCACAACCTGGACTAACACAGTTCTCCCCCACCTTCCACCAAATCCACACAAACACAAAGGGCGCTTATCCAAGCAAGTTGTACATGCCAGACTCGGAGGGCACAACAACTAGGCCTCCTTGCTCCTGATTGTCCTAATGCCAAAGGATATGGTAAACCGATGCTTTAGAATTGAGCATTGAGGTGAGAGGTGTAGTGTTCCCGGCTTAGGTCAATCACACGAATATACCTCGCTCTCCCATATGCCTCGTTAAACGCACATGAACACGAAAAGGTAATTCCCAAGAGCATGAGAACACTCATTAAGCCGAATGTGGGACGACAACCTCTCACAGAGGTGGCGATTAGGATCGGGCACGCGGCGACGGCCGATCTTCCTTACGACCTCCCTCGACGTGCCTTCGGACTCCACAGTTGGCCTCTCCCACACCTGCAAGTATTCCACCGCAACTTCCAAGCCACCGCCACACACAAGCATAGGCCTNCCACAAGCCCGTCCCACACCGGCTCAAGACACCCACACTCACCACCTCGACGGGCCCCGGCGATGCGGCAGTCGACCTCCTCGTCGCTCCGCCCTCGTCCAAGCTCCACCCGCGAGCGTGCGTGGCGCGCGGCTCCCGACCTTGGTGACGGCTTCTTGTTCCTCACCACCTAGTGGTTGCATGTCCCCTCAATCCGAGCTCCCTAGCATCTCCCCGATAAAACGTCGAAGGTGTAATGGCCTAGCCTACGACGAGTGAACGTTGCACGGACATCTTTGCTTCCAACCGAGTCCTACTCCCAAAACACACGCGGCTCCGGGTACGTGGACGATCACGCACGGCAATGACACGAGTGAAGAATGGGGAGCGAGAGCGAATGGAGCGGAAGTTAGTCACAATGTCAACATTAGCTTGAAACAATGCCTAGGACAATGACTATACCTTGCACCTCTCACAGGTCCGCTGAAGCGCCACTCCCATTTTAATCCAATCCCATCAAGTAGTCTAGAACTGCTACACCCAGCTAGGTGGATTCGAACCCCCTTGCCCTCTACGAGCACCTCCTAGAGCTGGTAAATTTGAGTAGAAACTAGGACTAGCACTAGCATCTACTCTCCCTAGGATTCTCTCAAACGAAATCATTTGAGGAATCTTTTCCCTTCCCCTCTAACTCCCCATGTTGTGACGGTCTTCACTTCATTTCTTGTCGGCCTTCCAAGCTTGATTTTAGTCGCGCGGCCCGCGTTGTTCCTTGGTCGGTAGCTTTCCCGAGGCGCTCGTTGAATTCTTCAAGCGGATGTGACAAGAGAGCAGCCGTCTCAAGCTGTAGTTGGCTCTCTCCCCGTTGTTGAGTCGACGACGTGAGAGTTCACGACCTTGTTTCACCAATGCTTGCTCCGCCTTCCTTGTTTTACCGTCCTTCGAGCGAGGGTCCTCGCTTCTTGGTTCCAATAAAATTTCAGCGACGCCCTTGAGTCGAGTGATCACTTTCCCCAAGACGCCTCTCTTGCTTCTTAAAAAGTTCCACTCGCTTCTCCTCCGTCCCCTCTCTCACCATCGTTCTCCAAAATAACTTACATATCCATCCTTCTTTGACGATCCGAATTGTATCATTCCGTCTCGTCAACCTCTCGTCTTCGAAACTTGCTTCGTAAGTGCTCTCCCATGACCATCCTTCTCTCCCCTTTTTTTTTTCAAATCCACCAATATCCTCCCTCTCACGGCTTTCTTTATTGCCACGAGACTTGCGAGACACATTCCTCCTTATAAAAATAGTGGACTCGATTGAGGAACGACCGTGACCTTGCTCGCGTCAACATAATCCACTCGCCGCCTTTGTCGCTCTCAGGTCGCTCGTCGCTTCCGGCCTCACTTCGGCCCTCTTGTCCGCTATCATGGCGTGACCATGAGTCGTGCTCGACCCCCTTTGTCGCATCCCCTTTTTTGAAATCCTACGGCCGTGTCCCCTTCTCCCAATGCTACCCCACTTGTGTCTCATTTCGCACTCGCCTTCCTTTCCGCACCACGAAATAAATACGACTTCCCACCATTGCACCTCTTGCACATTAATTTGCGCTTGACGAAGTCCTTCCAATCCTCCTCCTCTCTTGTCGATCCTCTTAGCGAGTTCACACTCACTATTTTTCACCGTGCGTGCTAGTATCCCCCCCTCTCATGTGATTCCGTGGCACGTTTGTGCGGCCCATCTCCTCGTCCTTCTCGTGCTTCGGTGCCCGTCAGAATTCGCACGCGACACAATGCCGCGACACCATTATGGTCACCTCGTGCCACCCCTCGAATGGCACGAGCGGTGGGCACGAAGCTGCGACCCGCCGATCCCCAATTTCTTTCCCCTCACAAGCTTCCTTGCAACGCACCCAAGTTGCTCCTTTTATTCCCCTCTTACCACTCGCGTCCACGCAAAGTACGCGCGTGACACAATAGCATGTCACCATTATGTGCACCTCGCGCCACTACGCGTTTCTTGTGTTTTTGACGCGCAAAGCCCATTTTTTCACCGTCACCACGGCCCTTCTCATAGCTCGAATCCGCTTATCACTCGTGGCAAACACAATGCCATGTCACCATCATGGTCACCTTGGTCACATCCACATAAATTTGTCATTTCAACTCGGATTTTGGCGCCGATAGGTGCGTTGGATAGATCTTGTGTAGACGCATCTCATGAAGTGGTGGCACGTAAAAATTGGCCAAGTCTCCACCAAGTTAGGCCTCGTCAAATTTCAGTACCCCCAAAAACACAATGCCACGCCACCATTGTGGTCACCTCCGTCCCCCGACCGTAACTTAGCCGTTTGAACTCCGAATTGAGCACCGGAAGTTACGTTGAGTAACTCTCGCCAAGACACATAAATGGAGGTGTACCAACTGATTTTTCACGTGAGTCCGTGTTGCTCAATGCCTCCAAAAGTCTTGTCTCCTTGCTCGAAAACTCTCCAACTCTCCTCTCGCCCTCCCAATGTGAGCGATTTCACCACCGCCGATGATGCCGAAAATCTCTATTGAGTCACATTCTTTTGTGCTCCACTTTTTTTCGGGTTACAGGTGTAATCTCTCCCTCACAAGGGAGCTGCTCCGCAGCTTTTGGAAGCCCTCTCTTCCTCTGCTTCAAACTCCTACCCCGCTTCTACCCCTTTTACCGCTATCCACCGTTGCTTCTCCTATCCCTCCTACAGCCTCCAGGGGACTACCCATTTTTTTTTCTGGGGAAAAGCATTTGCGCCTTAGGGGTCACCCTGCATCAAAACCCAGACCTAGCAGACGCCCCTGTTAGCTCTTCTCCTCCTCCATAGTGTTCCCCTCGGGATGCCTTCCGCTAGGCACTCCCTCTCAAATCCAGTCTGTTACTCCTTGGCAAGCGGTGCACCACTGGTACCCGCTCCCTCCTTGCTCTTCTTCCTCTTGACTTTCTCTCCCTCGTCCGCCTTCTCCTTGTCTTTACCCCTTGCTCGCCCCTCATCTGCTGCCTTCTCCTTCACCTTCCCCCATCCGATATCATCCTTGGCTCCTGGTGCTCTTGCTGCTGCTACTGCCGTTGCCGCTGCTGGGATTGTTGTCGTGACCACAACAGGGACTGCCGTTGGTGTCGTCATCCCTGTGGGCACCGCAGCCCTCACTCCTCTCGCTTTGGTGGCAATCATCATCGATACCGTTCCTGGTGGTGCTGTAGCTATCTTGCTTGCCAGGGTCGATGGAGTAGATGTGGCATTCGCGGGTCCTTGGACTGGGGTTCCCAGGTTCAAGGTTGTCTCCAACATTTGTCCTCCCACCTCGTCAGCCTTCTTCTTTTTCTTCCTCACCGTCAGCTTCTCTCCCTCGGGATGATTTTCTCCTTCCTTTGGCTTTACTGGTGCAGTTGGTGTAGATTCCACAACCTGGCTTGCCATAGTGGACACGGCTGCTGGTGTCCCAAACATGGTCCCTGCATCCTCCCCAAATGACACCTCATGTGGCCCACCTTCCCCATGTGCTCCACCCTCAGACTCCTCATCTTCATCAATGCAACGCTTGTGCTTGCCACTTGGGGTAGGCTCAGCAGTCGAGAGGTATCGACGGAGAGACAAGCTCCCCTCCACGTCCTCCACTTCTGGTTCTTCCTCTCCGACTTCAGGCTCCTCCTCCACTTCTCCTCCTTCTGGCTCGCATGCTCCTTGCTGCTTCTTCCTTTGCTGAATCCTTCTTTCTCCTCCCAATGCTGTCTTCTTATTCCACTCCCTCAACCTCTCCCACATTTGCTTGCTTGGTGCGATGGTGCTGATCCACAGGTACCGAAGGTCAGTTTCCGTCACAGGGTAGCAGTCCTCGAGGCTGGCTACCAAACCATTCCCCGACCCGTCCCCCACGAGCCTCACATGAAAGTCCAGGTAGATCTCTGCCACCTCCCAGAGTCCTTGACTGCATGCTCAGTTCTTCTGTGTCCTCCCCCTCGGGAACAGTTCCACAGTACCATGGTGCCCACTTTCACCTTCTTCACCTCTACAAGGCGATCCTCCGCTTATTGTACTTCTCCCGTTGGCTCACTTGCGCCCGATCAATGTTCTGCCACACCTGAGAGATTGTTGCCCGCACATCTGCCGCACGCTCGGCAACGTACTCGGCCACTTGCCTCTCAGTGGCTTCACTCAGATCCTGTTCCCCAAACGCTGGCTCACCCAGGATGTTAAGATTGGCCTCCCTTCCGTAAGTGAGGAAGAACGGGCTGAACTTGGTTGATGATTGCACAGCAAACATGTACGCTGCAGCCACCAGATGCAACACACGATCCCACTCCATACCGTGCGTTGAGGCGATCTTGGCCAGTGCTGCCTTGAGGGTGCGGTTGAACCGCTCCACCAGCCCCGAAGACTGAGGGTGTTCTGGTGTTGACAGCTCAATGTACACGTCCCACGCGTTCAGCAGCGCCACCACCTCTCGCTGGAATTCTCCCCCTTGGTCGCAGTGCACCACCTTTGGCTCCCCATGGCGGCAGATCACGTCCTCCAGCAGGAAATGTGCAACCCCCTCTGCCGTATTGTCCTACAGGGCCCGCACTTCAACCCACTCGGTGAAATGGGCAATGGCCACCACCACCCACTGGTTTCCGCTCAACGTCGGCGGCAATTTTGCCAGGTCCACCACCAGCCTATGCCTTGGCCCGACCACTGGAACACTCTAGAGCGGCGTCTGTATGGTGAAAGTTGCTCGCGTTAACAGACACCCCTGATAGGAAAGCACCACATTTTTGGCCAAGCAGAAGATCCCCGACCAGTAGTAGCTGGTGCTAACCAAGTTGGCTGTCCGCTCCACTCCATAATGCCCCATCTTGTGCGCACGCACTACAATCGCCTCCCGCTCCTCAAGGGCCGGAACCTCGCGCGCGGGGTAACGTCCAGTTGGGTAACGCATAAGTTTCCCCTGCTGCATGAAGAACCATTGCGCGCATGCCCTCACTCTGCGCCACTCCTTGTCAGCCCACAGCGGACTCATCACCCCACTAGTAAGAAACTTGATGAGGTTAGTGTCCAGCGTCACATCACCGACACTTTCCTCGTCCTCGTCCTGCCAGGCCGTATCCACATGATGATCGAAAAAGAATTCCTGGGGGTCATCATTCTGACCCTTGTCATCCTGTCCTCCCTCTCCCGTCACGCCAGTCTGCTGCCCAAATTGTTGTGCCGGCTGGCCTTGTCATGTTGCTTGTTCTTCCTGTATTGTCTCCTCTTCTTGTGCCTCCTGTTCCTGTGCTTCTGCTGCTTCCCCTTCCATCTCCTCCTTTGCTGCCACTGCCTGTAAAACAAAGCTTCCCATAAGGGGATATCCTGTCTCCACTTCCCCCTCACATGCCAATGGCTGTTCCGCAGCCGAGAGTGGCAGTTGTGACAATGCATCCATGTTCGCTACTGATGCTCCCTTGCGGTACCGCAGTGTGAACTGGTACTCCTGCAGCAAAATGGCCCATCTAACCAACTTCCTTGTAGGGTTCTTCATGGAGTGCAACCACTCCAAAGCGTAGTGATCTATTTCCAACGTGAACTCCGTGCCGTATAGGTATGGGCTGAAGTACTGTACTGCCCACACCACCGCCAAACATTCTCCCTCCACTGGTGCATACTTTGCATCTGCTCCCACCAACGTGCGACTGGCGTAACACACCACTCGCTCCCTTTTCCCGACGTCCTTCTGTGCTAGCACTGCTCCCATGCCTTGGTAACTGAAGTCTGTCTACACTATGAACGACTTTCCAAAGTCCGGCGACACCAAGATTGGTGCGCTCATCAGTGCCTCCTTGAGTCGATCGAATGCGTGCTGGCATTCCTCCGTCCACACAAAGTCCCGCCGCAGACGGGTTAGGGCATGCAAGGGCCTTGCGATCTTTGCAAAGTCCCGTATAAACCGTCTGTACTAACTTGCAAGGCCCAAGTATGACCTCACCTCTGTTGGTGTGGTTGGCACTGGCATGCGTGCAATTGCTGCCACTTTCTGCGGGTCTGGAGACACGCCGTGTGCTCCCACCACGTGCCCCAAGTATAGCACCTGAGTTGCTCCCAAGCTGCACTTGGACGCCTTGAGTACCAATCCAGCTGCCTCAATCCGCGAGAATACTGTTCCAAGATCCTGTATGTGGGCGTCCCAATCACGTAAGAAGATGATGATGTCATCTAGGTACAAGACTGCACACGTCACCCGATGTAGCACCCTGTTGATGACTCGCTGAAAGGCGGCTGGTGCGTTCTTCAGTCTGAAGGGAAGTCGCATGAATTTGTACAACCCCCGATGAGTCACAAAGGCAGTCTTAGCGACGCTCCCTGGGTCCATACGGATGGCGTGATTTGCTGCCTTGGCATCCAACGTACTGTAGACCTTGCATCCCCCCACAGCGTGGATGATGTCATCAATCCTGAGGAAACGGTACGAATCTTCCATCGTCTTCTCATTCAGCGCATGGCAGTCAATGCACACACGGAATCCTCCATCCTTCTTCGGGACCATCACCACCGGAAAGGCCCAGGGACTGGCGCTAGGCCGAATGACACCTTTGTCCAACCATGCCTGTATCTCTCCATCCAATACCTCCTTCTCCTTTGGGGACACCCGGAAGGGTCGCGTGGCGATAGGGGGGCAGTCCCCCGTGTCGATGGCAAACTCAATACCACAGTCTCCAATCCTCTCGGGCCTGGAGCTGAAGATGTGTGCGTAGCGGGTACACAACACTTCCAGGTCCTCTTTTTGCTGCGGGGTCAAGTTTGGGCAGACCGGGATCTGTACTGCCTCCTCGTTCATGTGTATCTCCACCACCACCTTCTCCTCCCCCTTTGAACTTGCCTTCTCTGCTTCCTTTGGCTGTCCTTCAATGTCCCCTCCCTTGCCGACGTCACTACTAGAACCGAGGATCCCGTCCATTGCCTGCTCGTATGGCTCACGATGCTCTACTAATTTCTCCTTGTAGTCGGCACTTCCCGACCCTCCGAACACTTCTGTCACATTCTCAAATCCCCCCATCTGCTCCACTGCTTCTACCAGCTTAGCCTGTCAAACTTCCTCATGCTCTTCCCCGTAATCCTCTCCCTCCAAGTCCTCCTGTATGGCCCATGTGACCATCTGCGGCATCACCGCAGGAGGGGAGCCTCCTCCTGGGCTGCCACTTAGGGGTTGTGGCCCTTTCCTCATTTCCTGCTCGAACATTGTCCACGTCTTTGCAGTCACAAGTTCCCCCATTCCTTTCATGCCTTCCCTCAACCTCCCAATGAGCCAGCTCACCATAAGGGGTAAAGACAAGGAGAAGGCGGACGAGGGAGAGAAAGTCAAGAAGAAGAAGAGCAAAGAAGGAGCGGGCACCAGTGGTGTACCGCTCGCCAAGGAGTAACAGACTGGATTTGAGAGGGAGTGCCTAGCGGAAGGCATCCCGAGGGGAGTACTATGGAGGAGGAGAAGAGCTGACAAGGGCGTCTGCTAGGTCTGGGTTTTGATGCAGGGTGACCCCTAAGGCACCAATGCTTTTCTCTGAAAAAAAAGGGGTAGTCTCCTGGAGGCTGTAGGAGGGATAGGAGAAGCAATGGTGGATAGCGGTAAAGGGGGTAGAAGCGGGGTAGGAGTTTGAAGCAAAGGAAGAGAGGGCTTCCAAGAGCTGCGGAGCAGCTCCCTTGTGAGGGAGAGGTTACACCTGTAACCCGAAAAAAAGTGGAGCACAAAACAATGTGACTCAATAGAGATTTTCGGCATCATCGGCGGTGGTGAAATCGCTCACATTGGGAGGGCGAGAGGAGACTTGGAGAGTTTTCGAGCAAGGAGACAAGACTTTCGGAGGCATTGAGCAACACGGACTCACGTGAAAAATAAGTTGGTACATCTCCATTTATGTGTCTCGGAGAGAGTTACTCAACGCAATTTCCGGTGCTCAATTCGGAGTTCAAACGGCTAAGTTATGGTCGGGGGACGGATGTGACCACAATGGTGGCGTGGCATTGTGTTTTGGGGGGTACGCAACTTTGACAAGGCCTAACTTGGTGGAGACTTGGCCATTTTTTACGTGCCACCACTTCATGAGATGCGTCTATCCAAGATCTTCCAACGCACCTATCGGTGCCAAAATCCGAGTTGAAATGACAAAGTTATGTGGATGTGATCAAGGTGACCATGATGGTGACATGGCATTGTGTTTGCCACGAGTGATAAGCAGATCCAAGCTATGAGAAGGGCCGTGGTGACGGTGAAAAAACGGGCTTTGCGCGTCAAAAACTTGAGAAACGGGAAGTGGCGCAAGGTGCACATAATGGTGACATGCTATTGTGTCTCGCGCGCACTTTGCGTGGACGCAAGTGGTGAGAGGGGAACAAAAGGAGCAACTTGGGTACGTTGCAAGGAAGCTTGTGAGGGGAAAGAAATTGGGGATCGGCGGGTCGCGACTTCGCGTCCACCGCTCGCGCCATTCGAGGGGTGGCACGAGGTGACCATAATGGTATCACGGCATTGTGTCGCGTGCGCATTCTGACGGGCACCGAAGCACGAGAAGGACGAGGAGATGGGCCACACAAACGTGCCACGGAACCACATGAGAGGGGGGGATATTAGCACGCACAGTTAAAACTTGTGAGTGTGAACTCGCTAAGAGGATCAACAAGAGAGGAGGAGGATTGGAAGGACTTTGTCAAGCGCAAATTAATGCGCAAGAGGTGCAATGGTGGGAAGTCGTATTTATTTCGTGGTGCGGAAAGGAAGGCAAGTGCGAAATGAGACACAAGTGGAGTAGCATTGGGAGAAGGCGACGCGGCCGCAGGATTTCAAAAAAGGGGATGTGACAAAGGGGGTCGAGCACGACTCATGGTCACGCCATGATAGCGGACAAGAGGGCCGAAGTGAGGCCGGAAGCGACGAGCGACCCGAGAGCGACAAAGGCGGCGAGTGGATTATGTTGACGCAAGCAAGGTCGTGGTCGTTCCTCAATCAAGTCCACTGTTTTTATAAGGAGGAATGTGTCTTGCAAGTCTCGTGGCAATAAAGAAAGCCGTGAGAGGGAGGATATTGGTGGATTTGAAAAAAAAAAGGGGGAGAGAAGGATGGTCATGGGAGAGCACTTACGAAGCAAGTTTTGAAGACGAGAGGGTGACGAGACGGAATGATACAATTCGGATCGTCAAAGAAGGATGGATATGTAAGTTATCTTGGAGAACGATGGTGAGAGAGGGGACGGAGGAGAAGCGAGTGGAACTTTTTAAGAAGCAAGAGAGGCGTCTTGGGGAAAGCGATCACTTGACTCAAGGGCGTCGCAAAAACTTTGCTGGAACCAAGAAGCGAGGACCCTCGCTCGAAGGACGGCAAAACAAGGAAGGCGGAGCAAGCATTGGTGAAACAAGGTCGTGAACTCTCACGTTGTCAACTCAGCAACGGGGAGAGAGCCGACTACAGCTTGAGACGGCTGCTCTCTTGTCACATCCGCTTGAAAAATTCAACGAGCGCCTCGGGAAAGCTACCGACCAAGGAACAACGCGGGCCACGCGACTAAAATCAAGCTTGGAAGGCCGACAAGAAATGAAGTGAAGACCGTCACAACATGGGGAGTTAGAGGGGAAGGGAAAAGATTCCTCAAACAATTTCGTTTGAGAGAATCCTAGGGAGAGTAGATGCTAGTGCTAGTCCTAGTTTCTACTCAATTTTACCAGCTCTAGGAGGTGCTCGTAGAGGGCAAGGGGGTTCGCATCCACCTAGCTGGGTGTAGCAATTCTAGACTAGTTGATGGGATTGGATTAACATGGGAGTGGCGCTTCAGCGGACCTGTGAGAGGTGCAAGGTATAGTCATTGTCCTAGGCATTGTTTCAAGCTAATGTTGACATTGTGACTAACTTCCGCTCCATTCGCTCTCGCTCCCCATTCTTCACTCGTGTCATTGCCGTGCGTGATCGTCCACGTACCCGGAGCCGCGTGTGTTTTGGGAGTAGGACTCGGTTGGAAGCAAAGATGTCCGTGCAACGTTCACTCGTCGTAGGCTAGGCCATTACACCTTCGACGTTTTATCGGGGAGATGCTAGGGAGCTCGGATTGAGGGGACATGCAACCACTAGGTGGTGAGGAACAAGAAGCCGTCACCAAGGTCGGGAGCCGCGCGCCACGCACGCTCGCGGGTGGAGCTTGGACGAGGGCGGAGCGACGAGGAGGTCGACTGCCGCATCGCCGGGGCCCGTCGAGGTGGTGAGTGTGGGTGTCTTGAGCCGGTGTGGGACGGGCTTGTGGCTTGCGTGGGTGGATGCAACGTCTTGAATGCCACGCTTGGAATAGAATGCATGTGGCGGTGCGAGTCTTTGATGAAATTTCAAGTGGAAGGTAGTGTTGAAAAGCTTGAGACAAGACGCGTCTAGCGTGCTTGTCGGTGTTTGATTTGGACGGTGGTAGAGACCATGACGCCGATTCCTATGGAGCCACGCGTTGCTTCTGCCTAGGGGCGTAGCCAAACGGGTGTTCCACGAGTGAAGGCCTATGCTTGTGTGTGGCGGTGGCTTGGAAGTTGCGGTGGAATACTTGCAGGTGTGGGAGAGGCCAACTGTGGAGTCCGAAGGCACGTCGAGGGAGGTCGTAAGGAAGATCGGCCGTCGCCGCGTGCCCGATCCTAATCGCCACCTCTGTGAGAGGTTGTCGTCCCACATTCGGCTTAATGAGTGTTCTCATGCTCTTGGGAATTACCTTTTCGTGTTCATGTGCGTTTAACGAGGCATATGGGAGAGCGAGGTATATTCGTGTGATTGACCTAAGCCGGGAACACTACACCTCTCACCTCAATGCTCAATTCTAAAGCATCGGTTTAACATATCCTTTGGCATCAGGACAATCAGGAGCAAGGAGGCCTAGTTGTTGTGCCCTCCGAGTCTGGCATGTACAACTTGCTTGGATAAGCGCCCTTTGTGTTTGTGTGGATCTGGTGGAAGGTGGGGGAGAACTGTGTTGGTCCAGGTTGTGAGGAGGCGTTACCCAACCGGTGGCCCGGACATCTTGCTAAGGTGTAAGCGTCAAGCCAATCGTCGAAGGCCAAGCCATACCGAGAGGGCGTCGTCTACAAGGAGCCTATGAGGTCACAAGCTACGTTGCTCGCTCATCGCAAGGACCGAGCTCGCGTTAGGGGACCGGGTGGCACATCGTCGGGTGCCGCGCGTCGTGGCGTGCCAACCTTGCGCTCGATGGTCGACGAGGCTGTGAGTGCGGGGAGTGTGTCGTCCAATCCTTCGTCAAGGGTGTGTATTTAGAGTAAGGTGCAACACCGACGAGTCATCGCAAGTTGAGTAAGGGTGGTGACGGTTGTCGAGTGGTGCATGTGTGTGCGAGTCAGTCGAGGGCTTGGGGTGACTCGCCACTCCACGCTTAATCCTTAGGCGAGGTTAGATGTTGCGGTAAGTCTAGTGTAGGGTAGTGCTCTTTGTTGTTGTGGATTGAAGGTGTAGTCGGTAGATATTCTTTTTGGAACCAGGAGATCCAGGTTCGGGCCCCTCCAGTCGCAATTGTTTTGTGCAAGCGTTGAGGGTCGTCGTGGGTTCGAACGAGGGCGTCCGTAGAACAGTCCAGCACCCGTGCACTTCCACTGGGGGGTGTTGGGTGGGTTAGGGGTCCAGTACGCCACGCCAGTCCAATTCCGCTGCGCACTCATGTGGTTTGTGGGATCCGGGCCACTCTCGACACAACGTACCGTGAGGGCGACCATCAAAAAATTTCGCCCTCCTCTAGCGAGGCTCCTGACTCATCCCCTCTTACCTCCTCTCCTTCCCCACCTGGGATCTCTCCCTCCTCTAGCTCCTCCTGCTTTTTCTCCTTGTCCTTGCCACTCCTCTCTGCTGGTTCCCCCACCTGCACTGCCACTACTCCTGCCGTTGTCTGGGGCTCATTCACCATCCCCTGGTTCACACTCTCTGCTTTTTCTAACACCTCCACTGCAACTTCCGGCCTTACCCTCCTTGTCTCAGCTTCTGCACTAGTTCCCCACTTGCCTGGTGTACCTGGGATCCATACAAGTACGTTCGGCCCCTCGTCCAAATATGTTGCTCCCATCCCTGGCCTCCAACGTCCTCCTCGAATGGCGGGGCAAGGACGAAGCCGGCGTGGTACAAGAGGGGTGACAGGCACGGCTTCTGATGCATCCAGGGTCCGCACCCTCTTGATTGTTGCCGTAGGCTCGGCCACCACCTCTGCTTCCCTTACCATTAGACTCACAAGAGCCTCAGTTCGTACTGCCTCTGTTGCTGCTTCTTCTGCTGTCACTATTGCTTCCCCAAGTGCTTCTTTCCCCTCTGTTGCTGCTACTTCCGCATTGTCTCCCCTGCTTGCCATGGCGTCCCTCTTGCGGCCAACCGTCGCAGCACGGCGTCTTCGAAAGCGAATGGCTCGGGTGAGGTTACGCTCAGCACGCTGAAATGGTGCTGATTGGTAGTACCCCGGGTGCTTTGCTCAAAACACATACAACTACTATAGTTTTGCCTCTTGCTGTTCCTCGACTGTAGGCTCCAGGTATGTGCATGCCGGGTCATCAGTCTCCACACGCCCCTGCTCCCACTGTTGCACGACGAGTTCCACTTCGTCCACCTTCTCCTGTTGTACCTGCTCAGGCATCCGTACCATCGCCAGTTGCTGCTATGCTGCTTCCCCATGCTGCTATGCCACCCGCCATCCCTCTCCCTTGTCTGTGCCATACCTGAGTAGTGCCGCTGACTCCACAAGCGCAAGTGGTGCAGCCACGTGGAATGCCGACACTTGTGGCTGCTGCTCCCCTTGTGTGCACACCTTCTTTGTCACAATGCCGCACTCTAGCAGCACCGCTGCAACCTCTGTGGGTGAGATCCTGAAACGTAGCTCCTTACGGTCCTGATCAATGACTACCTTAGCCAAATACAGCCAATCATTGCCCAACAGCAGGTCATAGCTCATGGCAGCCGTCACTGCCACATCCACATCAATGGTAAGGGCTCCCACGCGGATGGGTCCTCCCTTGATGACGCCCCATGGCTTGAACTCCCCTCCGTTTGACATTTGGAACCTCACGTTGCTCGCCTCCACCACATCCAGCAGACCCATGATCCTCACCACCATCTGAGATAGCGTAGTGGTGCTGGCCCCCGAGTCTACGATGGCCTTGAACTCATGCGGCCCAATCCCCACAGTTGCTAGACACACTGAGAAGATGGGCTCTCGACCATCATGGATTCCGCAGCGGCTACCCTAGTCTCCTTCTCCTTCTCCTCTGCTGTGATGACTTCATCCACTGCTGCGATTGCTACTGCCACCTCTGCTGCATCCACATCATCCTCATCAGTGGCATTGTCTGCTACTCTCCCTTTCCCTTTCCTCCTCCGCTCTGCTTCCTCTCCCAGCTGCTCATCGGGTTGCCCTACTGCAGTCGCTACGATCGCTGCTATCGCGGTTGCTTCTTCCTGCTCCTCCTCTGCTCCTCCTATTGCTCCTCCCACCAACAACCCAACCAACAGCATAGTTAAACGGTACATGGCAAGACTCACAACAAAGGGCTTCTCTTAAGTCCCTGGGGTAGATTTTGATGAGACATTTACTTTAGTGGGTCGCTACACCGCTGCTAGAGCACTGCTCAGCTTGGTGGCCCAACATGACTAGGGGGCTGGAAGAGCTTGATGTCAAGAATGTCTTTCTCCATGGTAAACTTGACAAGGAAATACACATGGTGCGACCACCGGGCTTTGCATATGGCACGTATCGAGTGTGGCGTCTATGCAAGGCCCTCTATGGGCTTAAGCTGTCCCCATGTTGTTGGAACCAAGAGATTACAACGACGTTGGAGAAAGGGGGTTCAGGAGAAGTAATGTAGACCCTGCCCTGTTCCTTAGTGCCCCCGTTGGGGCCGCTTGTTACCATCCCTGTCTATGTGGATGACCTCCCCATTGCCTCTCAAGACGTGGCATTTGTCAAAGCCGCAAAATCTCTCTTGCATTCAGCATACAAAGTGAAAGACCTTGGCCAAGTTTGTGTCTTCCTGGGCATGGAGCTAGAGCGTGACCGCTCACGCCCCACCTTGTACGTCCATCAGGTTGCATATGTCTGCAGCCCGGGGGAGAGGTTTGGGCCGCTCCTCAATGTTATCTCCTCGGCTTCTACACCCATGACCTTAGCAGGTCAACCGCTACTGAAATCTTTGGAGCCATCAAAACTGGGAGAGACGGTGGATCTGAAAAATGTTCTTAGGGATATTGGCTCGCTGATGTACCTTGCTACTACTACTCGTGCTGATGTTGCCTTTGCTATGAACTTTATCTCTTAATTTTCCTAGAGTCCCGGAGAACACCATCTTGAGGCGGCATTACGAGTGGTGCGTTATGAACCCTCCACACATCAAATCGGATAGTACTCTTGTGTGTGCCATGCTTCATTGCTTGTGGGCCGTTTGCCTGCGAGTCATGGGGGAGTGTTGGAGTCTCCTTGGCCACTCGCATCTCTGTTCCCTCCCGTCTCACTACTCATGGCACCAACACATGTACGGATTGAGTGACCATGGCCTTACCCGGGGAGACATCACCCCATCGCACACTTGCTGCCGCATCTAGCCTCATCAAGCAGTCGACGAGCTACCCAGGACTGCCCTCTGGTACAAGAATGGCCTACATTTGACTATTTTCCCGGGTGTGGTTGATGCTACGGCTTGTGCATCTTGACTTCCAATCCCTACATTGTTGTGACATGCTTTTGAGTAGATCTGGGGCAGCTACTTGATTATCCCGGGTGCTGATCCTTAAGGGGGCCACCATGTCAGTCTATGGATGTGCGCTAGTGAGAAGCCATCCTCAGTCCGAGAGGTCGGGCTCAACCCTCGGGTGTGAGAGACAGCTCCTAGCACTGCTGTCGCTAGCGTGGCAACGCAAGCCAGCTAGCTAACTCACTAGCACACACAGGTGGAGGTGAGAACAGCAAGGGGTTGGCTAGGGACACAAAACACAAGTGTCAGAAGCTGCAACTGTTTAAATGTGCAGAGAGAGATGTCAACTGAGGTCTGGCCAACCTAAATAGTGCCACGGACCTAGTGGATGCTCACACACACGGCGCACAATCGGCGCTATTTTTCTAGCAGGACAAAACAGTGGCAAAAACACAGTTTTGGTCACAGTTCCCTGCAGACACGTCAGAACGACGAGCCGTTTGAACCAGAACGGCCACGTCGACGAGATCTACATCCTGATAGGCTGCACGCCTACGTGCTCTGACACAGCACGAGTCTACAAAATACGGAAGTCTTCTGGGCGCCCGTCGCCACCGGCTGCCAGTCTGCTGCCGCCGTCGCCAGTCTCAGGGATCTGCACGTGAATGGACATGAGCCGAGGGGTCACCGTAAGCTGTGTACGACACACACAACAACACTCCCCCATGACCGGAGGGCGAAACACGTCCATGCACATGCAGACACTGACGCTGTACAGAGCAGGAAACG
>SZWC01000676.1:37153-52818 GCA_023375785.1 Penium margaritaceum | reverse complement strand
TACTATTTTTCTAGCAGATTCTGACCGCACGGCTGCGTTCGCAGCGGCGGTATTATGGTATGGTCCAGTTTTCAGGCAAAACGGACGACGCCCGGGTTTTGGGCTGTCGGCTGCCTGGCAGGCCTCACCGAGAAAACCTGCCAGCCTGAACTGAGCTATTTTCTGATTGGCTGTTGAACTGAGTAACAAGCTCTACAGAGCTGGGGGGGGACCTAGAACTTGGAGGGGTCTCCCATTGTTGTTCATTCTTCATTCCTATTCAGTCATTGTCAGTTTTCAGCTGCTTTCTGGCGCTAACACTGGCGCGCGCGTTTCTGAGTAACAAAACCCAGAGCTTCCAGACTTAGACTCTAGAGCAGCAGACTGAGGGGGCAGCTGACTTAAGCAACGAGCGTGGAAGCCCGCACGCTGCATCAACAACGCTGCTGCCCCAACCTGCTGCCTACTTTTCTCTCTGACGCTTCCCTGACTCCCTGATGTTTTTCTGCAGCTTGCAGGAGTCTTTTCGGCGGACTGGCCATGATCCCGATTTGCATGTTTCTGCATTGCGTGTCCACCGTCTGATGATGGATGCATACATGTGACCAGTTGTAGCGTCCGTCTTGTGATCCTGCACTCCTAGGTTCAGACGGCGTAGCATTCTGACATGTGTGCGCAGAGGTATGGCCAAATCAGTGGTTTTGGGCCGGTTTTAGGACAGCTCTTGGACCGCCGCGTGCGACACCCACTGTGCGCCGTAGCAGGCATTTATGCCATGGACCTGTCAATTGTCATCTCTCTCTGCAAATGCTATTTAAGCATCCAGACACTTTACCTTGTGTCCCATAGCCAAACTCTTGCCATTGTGTGCACGACTTGTGACTGTCGTCACTGTCTGATCAGGCAATGACGCCTAGTCAACGGGAGTGTTGCTAGGAAGCTTCCTTGCATTTTCTCATGGTATGAGAGCAGTGAGACAGTTCTCACTGAGTTGCGCAGCAAAGAGACACAGCAGAGTAGCAGCAGTGAGAGTCACTGCTGCAGCAGATTGTTGGTTTGTGAATCACAGACGTGTCGTGAACTCTGGCCTCGCTGCACATCCACCTCACTGATGCAGGTGACTGATGTTGGAGTGACACTGGCGCCGGCACCACAACATCCATCGTGGTGACATGTGCACAAGAGATGGAGCCATGACAATTACCATGTTGGCTCATGACAGAAAAACTTCATAGACACGTGTTTCTCGTTGCATTAACACTAGGTTTCCTAGTGCCACTGTTTTGGTGGGGGGGGGGGAGGTGAGCACCCGGGTTCATGACGCGTAGGTTGTCTCGGCGGAATCCCGTCTCTTGCAGGCTCACAGGATAAATCCGCCAGCAGGGTCGAGGTCGAGATCGAGGCTCCTCTGTGCCTCGTAGTGCGAGCGAGGAGTGTTGAAGTTTGTTGGCCACTCACAACTCTGTGCCTTCTTGCCTCTCACATTATGCACACGCGCATGTATAGATTAAAGTGACCATGGGATCACCTGGGAAGTTGACTGGCGCATCTATGCTGGCTGAAGCCATCGACGTCCCCAAGCTGCTGCTAGACCCAGGGGTGCCCTCTGGCACCCACATGACTATTCCATGATTTCTTCATGACTTCTGTGATGCGGTAGATGATGGGGCCCGTACATTCTCACTGCCGTGCCCTGCATCGTATTCTCTTGTTTTGCATGTGATGGGGGAGCTGCATTGTCCCGGGTGCTGATCCTTAGGGGGCCACCGTGCCGGTTTTGACCATGCATCGGTGAGTAGCCGGCCTCGGTTGATTCCGAGTGGTCGGGCTCGATCCCCGGGTGGCGACACTCACTCACCCGAGCTCGTCGCTTGTGGTGGGTGAGCGCTCACCGGTCCTAGTCTCGTTCGCCCCCCCTCCTACACTGTCTTGTCTTGGTGTGACCTCGAACTTCGCAAACAAGTTGCCGCATCCATGGCGTGTCTCCTACGTTGGTGCTTGTGGTGTAACCATGCATCCTCACACCCAGATAAGCCAGGCTAGCTACTTCTTAGCAACTACTGGTATCAGAGCAAGGGGCGGATCTCGCCCACAACTCGTCGATCCTCGCCATTCGTGGCCCTCGTGGCCCTCTTGGCCACCTCAAGCCACTTAGGTACACGGGTACCCGTGCACCTCGGGGCATCTCCACGCATTCTGGGCATCTCCGCGCATCTCTGTGCACCCACGTGTATCTCCACACGCCTGTGAGCATCTCCGCACACCCCGGGTATCTCCACGCACTTAGTGCATCTTTGCACACCTCCGTGCATTTGTCCGCACTCACGGGCATCTCCGCGCACCCCGTGCCTCTCCACTTATCTCCGTGCACTCTGTGCATCTCCGCGCATCTCCACCCACTCAGTGCATCTCCGCACACCTCCGGGCATCTGTCTGTACTCACGGGCATCTCCGTGCACCCCGTGCATCTCCACTTATCTCCGCACACTCTCTTGTGTGCCCGCGCACCCACGAGCATCTCCACACACCTCTGTCACGTCCGTGCATCTCCAGGCATCATCTCGCGTCGTCGGGCATCTGCACAGCCGCCACCGTGGATTCACCACCACTGGACGTGCACCCACACGACGACGCCCTACTCTGGTTTCGTATGCTGGACACCGAAAACTGGCGAGAGGAGCTTGCTGAGATCGCGGAGAGGGAGGCAGTTGCACGTGAGGAAGAAATTTACACGCTGATCTACACCACGGACAACCTTCCGCCATCGCCGCCTTGCTCCTCCACAATGCAACCATCTGGTGGCAGCTCACCAACCACCGCCTCTTCTACATCCAACACCATCGTTGGTCCGTCTTCCACTACACCTGCATCTGTTGAGCCAGCACCTACACCGGAGGTCCCTGGTGTCATCCCCGCTCTCCCAGTTCACACCGAATCCATTGGACTGACGGGGGCCATCCTTGACGCAGCAGCAGGTGCTGTAGCCACCTTTGCTGCCACCGCTTGCTTGCAGAGCCCCTACGCAGATGGCGGTGGGTCGTGCAGCCGATGCCTATGCGCACTCAGTAGCTTCCCTGACACTACTTGCTACTGCAGCAGCAAACGTCGCCACCCAGGTTACAACAGCAGCAGCCGTTGTTGCCACCGCTGCCTCCTTAGTTGTAGACGCCACTTTAGCAGCTATCAGCTCTATCCGAGCCTCTATAGCAGCAGCTGTCTTGACCCCCATGGGTGGCCCGCGGGAACTCACTCAGTACTTCACTACAGGGGTGCTGATTGCTTCTGCATCTGTAGTAGTTGCTGGGGCTTCTGTCACCGGCCTCCTTTGCTTAACTGTGGCAGCTGCAGGCTGGGTGGCAATACTCTTCTCCTCAGCAGCAGCGGTGGTGTCTCCTCTCTTCGCCCCGATGCCCCGTAACTAGTTCAGTGAGCTTATCCCTCTCTTCCCTTCTCTTCTCATCTGTGTTCTCATCTCGTCCATCTCTTTACCATGCCTGGATTAGAAGACAATTTAGAGGCCCTCCAGGCCGCCCTTAGTGAGGCCCTGGCCAAGCGCCGCAAGGCACAGGATGAGCTAGAGCGTGAGCGTGATGCACAGCAGGAGTTAGCACCCACAGTAGCCTCATTGGTGCTAGAGCGTCTTCGCACTGTTCTAGCGTTTGCATCAGTCATTCCCTCTGACAAGTCAGGATCTACAGGCTCCTCAGTGCCACCTGCTGGTGGCATTGCTAACGCCTCTTCTCCTCCCCCCTCAGCCGCCTCTCGGACTGTTCCACCTGCACGGCAGAAGGATTTTGAGACACCGCCGCCTAATTTCACCTCAAAGCTCACCTTCACGTCCTGAGAGACGCGCTTCAGTGCGTGGGCTCAGGGTGAGCTGTTGTGGGAATATTACATGTCCGCTAAGGCCTCGTTTGTGCCACAGCCAGCAGAGGCAACCCGCGCTGTGCTGGCACTCATCAACGCCGGCCCCGAAAACCTGCTGGATGACATTGGTACGTACAATGCCGATCCCATCCAAGGCACCAGTGCAGACCCAGTGGGAGCCTATGCACTCATTCGCCGCTGCAAAACTGTGACTGGGCATGCCGCCCAGAGTGCACTCACAGTACAATTCAACACGCTGCAGATGAGGGAAGATGAGACAGCAGACAAGTACTGGGCCCGCAGTCTTTGTCTTCTGCGTGATCTTGGCAAGGCTACACCCGACCCTCTCTATGCATGTCTCTCCATTGTGGCTGGTCTCATCCCTGAGCTGTCCGACCTGTATCTTCATGTCTCTCAGACAGAGCTCGAGCGTCTTGCCTCTGCCCCTATCCCAGCCGACTCCCCTCCGGGGATTGGTCCTCTTTTTGACTTCACTGCTGCACGTCTCACTGACTGGTGGAACACCCTCCAGAACAAGCGCATTCATCGTGCTCCCATTGCAGCAGTCACCACCTCCTCGCCATCGGCCAGCACTACAACATCTTCTGCTGCCTCGTCGTCTCAGGCCTCTGCCCACTCCACACAGGCTACTAGCCGCGGGAGGGGCGGTGGCTCGGGCTCTGGCCGAGGTAGAGGTCGTGGGGGCAAAAGTCGTGGGGGTGGTCGTGGCGGCAGAGGCTCTGTCGCTCCTGTAACTGACGTCACCTGCTGGAACTGCGGCGCCACCGGTCACTCAGCGCCTAAATGTCCTGCTCCCCGTGACGACGCACTCCTTGCCTCCTCCATGCGTGCTCACTGGGCGCACACTGGTGTTGGCACTTCCACTGCTGCTGCCGCCATGACAGCTTCATCCTCCACATCCTCTTCATCTACCTCAGCCCTGACTACTACATCTGCACCTCTCCAGCAGACACCCCCTGCACCCAGCCCCTGGGGCTGGGTCCCCCCACCATCTGGTCCTCCATACTATGGTCCCCTATCCTCACACTACTCTGTTCCTCATTGGAGTCGTGACGATGGCCACTACTCCGACCGTGCCTCTGACCGCTCCTCCGAGCGTCCCTCTGATCGTCGCGACGAGGAGCGCAGTCTCGAGCGTCGCCTCGCTGAACTTCTGCACCTTTGCTCTGAGGGAGGTGAGAGTGTGAGTGGCCAGTCCCGTGTCTCTGTATGTGAGTCGGATGTTACTCTTTGTGGGTCTGCATCGGGTGGTGTGCAAGGGGGCTTGTCTGATGATCGTCCTTGGATTGAATACTGGCAGTCTCACACGTTCCCCTCCCGTCTTGGTCATGTCACCTCCTCCTCTGCCCGTGGTACTGTGGCTGTCTGTTTGGCCCTTCCCTCCACTCGTGCCTCACCTGGTCTCTGGATCATTGATTCAGGGGCCACCCATCACATGACCTCCTGCCGTTCTTCCTTCGTGTCTCTCGGGCCCGTTCAGTCTGCCAGGTCTGTGCGCATTGGCTCTGGCCAGCTGCTTCCTGTCCAAGGTGTTGGTGTCGTTCGTTTTGTTGTTCCCGGCGGCACTGTCTACCTGCCCGACGTTTTGTATGTCCCCGACCTTGAGGTCAGTCTTCTCTTTGTGACCACCCTTGACAATCAGGGCATGGACTTCTCGTCCAGTCGCGGCCTTGCCTCCATTTCCCTTCACTCTTCTGGCCGCATCGTTCTTCGTGGTGTGCGCTGTGATCGTCTGTTCCGCGTGCCACTCACATTGCTTTCGTCCTCCGCTGCCTCTGTCCTTGTTCACGTCGCTCCTTCGCTGTCCCCTGATCATGCTGATCTCCTGCATCGCAGCCTCTGCCACATTCTCACTGCCGCGATCCAGTGCCAGCTTCGCCTTTAGCCTGCCTACGGTCTTGACACCGCCACCTTCTCTCCACCCTGCACGTCCACCTGTCTGGATTGTACCAGTGGCAAGATGCATCGCTCACCATTCTCCACCTCTGAATCCACCACCTCACACCCTCTTGACCTCGTCCACGCCGATGTCATGGGACCGTTACCCCAAGATTTCCTTGGTGGCCTTGGACAGTATGTTCTGTGTCTCACTGATGACTACTCCCGTTACCGATGGGTCTTCGCCTTGTGCCACAGAAGTGACGTCACTGACGTCTTGGAGTCTTGGCTTCCCCAGGCAGAGCGCGCTTGCCTTCGGTTCCTCCGCGTGTTTTGCAGCGACCGTGGTGGTGAGTTCTTTGGCCCCACGTCCCGCTTTCTTGAGTCCCGTGGTGTGCGGCTTGAACCCTCTGCTCCCTACGTTCCCCAGCAAAATGGTGTGTCCGAACGCTGGAACCGCACTCTTGCTGATGGGGTCCGCTCTCTGCTCTCTGCCTCTGGTCAGTCCCCCCTCTTTACCTTTGAAGCCATGTCCTACATGACTTGGGTCTGGAACTGCATTCCGCATGGACCACTTCCCCACACTATCACTCCTTTTGAGCGTTGTACTGGCAAGCGCCCGGACCTCCGCCTTGCCCGCGTTTGAGGCTGTCTCGCCTCGTCTGGGTGCCTGCTGACCAGTGTGACGGGAAGCTATCCCCTTGCGGTCGTCTGTGCATTTTTCTTGGTGTCTCTCCCTTCTCCAAGGCTTCGCGTTTCTGGGATCCTTCGCGCAGCCGTGTCATTGAGTCTCGTGACGCTCTCTTCTTTGAGCACCTCTTTGAGTGCGATTCTCCCCGCTTTGGTGAGTCTCTCTCTCCACCTCTTCGGGGTGGGGGTGGCTCTCTGTCCTCTGGTTCTGCTGTTCTCCCCTCTGTGCATCCCTCCGTTCCCTCTGTCTCCTCCTCTACCGACCAGAGCTCTCCTGTGTCCGCGCTCCCTTCTCCAGTGCTCTCACCCTCCCCGACACCATTGGATTCTTCCATTCGGTCCTCTGGTTCTCCTACCGCCTCGTCCTCTTCTCCTAGTCAGGGCGCAGTCTCACCGCCTTCCCGTATCTCCTCCAAGCCGCCTCTTGTCTCCTCTGAGCCACCTCTTGTCTCCACTTCTCCACCTGAGCAGCAGCGTACCGCTGACCCATCGTCATCTGCCCGTGCTCCACCCATTCCCCCAGTCTCCCCCTACACACGTGGTGGACGCCTACGGGCTCTCCCCTCTCAGTCAAACCCTGTCATCTCTGGTGACCCTGATCTCCGTGCTCTCGGTCTCACCACCTCCCTGTCTGTAGCAGTGTCTGTCTTACACCGCAGCACTACCCTGGGTTACTCTCTTGTCGAACAAGAGTTCCACTCAGCTACGTCTTCCTCTGCAGCCGGGTATGTTGCCTCGTGCTTTGCTGCCGCCGGCCTTTCTCCTCTCTCTCCTGAGCCTCAGACTATACAGGCAGCTCGGTCAGCCTCTGACTCACCATTGTGGGAGCAGGCCATGAAGGCCGAACTTGAAGCACTGTCTGACCATGGTGTGTATGAGCTTGTTGACCTCCCACCTGGCCGCAAGGCAGTTGCTGCCAAGTGGGTTTACCATCGGAAGCTGAACCCAGACAATACAGCTGAACGGTACAAAGCTAGCCTCACCGCTAAGGGGTTCTCTCAGATCCCTGGGGTTGACTTTGATGAGACCTTTGCCCCAGTCGGCCGCTACACCACAGCCAAAGCTCTTCTCAGTCTTGTTGCTCAGCATGACTAGGAGCTTGAACAGATGGATGTCAACAATGCCTTTCTCCATGGCAAGCTGGACGAAGAGATTTACATGGTCCAGCCACCCGGCTTCTCTGATGGCACCAACCGGGTGTGGCACTTGCGCAAGGCCCTGTATGGCCTCAAACAGTCCCCACGATGCTGGAATCAAGAGATCACAGCCACCCTTGAAAAGGGTGGCTACAAGCAAAGCACCGTGGATCCAGCGCTCTTTCTAGGACCGCCCAACAAACCACTCGTTGCCATTCTTGTTTACGTGGACGAACTTCTCATCGCTTCTCCCGATTCGGCGGCTGTGACCGCCGCCAAGTCACTGCTCCAGGCGGCATACAAGATGAAGGATCTAGGCCCAGCTCGTGTCTTTCTTGGAATGGAGTTGGAGCGGGATTGTGCTCGTCGTGTCTTGCACGTGCATCAGGCTGCCTATGTGCGTAGCCAGGGGGAGTGCTTCGCCCCACTTCTCATGTCCATTCCCACAGCGTCTACTCCCATGACATCTGCTTGGCAGTCTCTCCTAAAGTCACTTGATCTCTCGAACCCGGGGGAGACAGTTGATGTGACTGACTACCTCCATGTCATCGGCTCTCTGATGTATCTCGCCACGACCACGCATGCCGATGTCGCTTTTGCTGTGAATTCCCTGTCTCACTTCTCCCAATGCCCTCGGGAGGGCCACCTCAAGGCTGCATTGCGAGTGGTGCGGTACACACTCTCCACTCGTCATGTTGGATTGCACTTTCGTGCTCAGTCATCTGTTGTAGTGGATGGCTTCACAGATAGCGATTGGGCACATGATTCATATGCTCGCAGCCGTACAAGGTACATCTTTCTAGTCGGTGGCACTGCAGTCTCTTGGAAAAGTGGCAAGCAAGGGTGTGTGGCATGCAACACTGTTGAGGCTGAGTATGTGGCTCTGGGTGCAGGCACCTGTGAAGCTGTGTGGCTGTGTCGTCTGCTGCAACAGTTACGTGTTCCCATCCGTTGCATCACTCTGCGTTGTGATAACCAAAGCACAAAGGCCATCGCTGAGAACAATGGCATGCATCACTCAGGCACCAAACACATCAATGTGGAGCATCACTTTGTTGGTGAGTGCATTGCTGCTGGCATTGTCCAAGTCGCCTGGGTGGACACACGGTCTCAGAGAGCTGACTTCCTCACAAAAACTCTCAGTTGAAATGTCTTCAAAGGTGCTATTCATTCTGTGGGTCTCATCAGTCCGCATGAACCAGGTTGATCGTTGTTATGTATTCTCACTCACTTCTCTTGTGATCACTTCTTGTGATTCCCTTCTGTGTGCTTTGGGGTGCTTGTCTGCGGGTCATGGGGGAGTGTTGAAGTTCGTTGGCCACACACAAATCTGTGCCCTCTTGCCTCTCACATTATGCACACACGCATGTATAGATTAAAGTGACCATGGGATCACCTGGGAAGTTGACTGGCGCATCTATGCTGGCTGAAGCCATCGACGTCCCCAAGCTTCTGCTGGACCCAGGGGTGCCCTCTGGCACCCACATGACTATTCCATGATTTCTTCATGACTTCTGTGATGCGGTAGATGCTAGGGCCCGTACAATCTCACTGCCGTGCCCTGCATCGTATTCTCTTGTTTTGCATGTGATGGGGGAGTTGCATTGTCCCGGGTGCTGATCCTTAGGGGGCCACCGTGCCGGTCTTGACCGTGCATCGGTGAGTAGCCATCCTCGATTGATTCCGAGTGGTTGGGCTCGATCCCCGGGTGGCGGCACTCACTCACCCGAGCTCGTCGCTCGTGGTGGGTGAGCGCTCACCGGTCCTAGTCTCGTTCGCCCCCCCTCCTACACTGTCTTGTCTTGGTGTGACCTCGAACTTCGCAAACAAGTTGCCACATCCATGGTGTGTCTCCTATGTTGGTGCTTGTGGTGTAACCATGCATCCTCACACCCAGATAAGCTAGGCTAGCTACTTCTTAGCAACTACAAGGAGGAGCTCGCTGCCCCCCGCTCGTCACCATCTCTTTTGCCAGCTAGCAGGACTGCTACTCGTGACTCGNGCCATCCTCGATTGATTCCGAGTGGTTGGGCTCGATCCCCGGGTGGCGGCACTCACTCACCCGAGCTCGTCGCTCGTGGTGGGTGAGCGCTCACCGGTCCTAGTCTCGTTCGCCCCCCCTCCTACACTGTCTTGTCTTGGTGTGACCTCGAACTTCGCAAACAAGTTGCCACATCCATGGTGTGTCTCCTATGTTGGTGCTTGTGGTGTAACCATGCATCCTCACACCCAGATAAGCTAGGCTAGCTACTTCTTAGCAACTACAAGGAGGAGCTCGCTGCCCCCCGCTCGTCACCATCTCTTTTGCCAGCTAGCAGGACTGCTACTCGTGACTCGTTCTTTGCAACTCTAACACTCGCACATGGTGCTCAACCTATCTTGGTTCCCACCCCATTGCTTCATTCTCTCCTCTCACCATAGCTTACCATCCACTGGTATCAAAGCAGTGTGAGGAGCGAACGCATCACGCGCGACATCGCGCGCGAGATCCCGTTGGCGCGCGACACTTCGCCGTCGCCGCCACTGTTTCTGCCATCTCTGCCATTCTCCAGTGGTCCTACACGCTCTTAGGGAGAAGAAGTCTTCTCCACCCTAGCCCTTGGCCTCCATTCTCGACGGTCAGTTGCAGCAACGTGCAAAAAACCGCGGATGAGGGTTTTTCCCCTTCCGCGGATCTCTCCTTCCTTTGCGTCACTCGCAACCATAACAATTGCGATCTACGCAGCTCCCACCGCAACCCCGCTGGTGCATATTCTCGCCAGAAGTAGTTGCAGCAGTCTCCTTTTGTAGCCCACAACAGCACACTCACTAGCAGCTAGCTTAGCCATAGAGGCAGCATCCTTTCAATTACAGTCACAGTTATCACTGTGACTGCCAGAGGTGCTCGTCTATTGCAGCACATCAGTAGCAGTATCAATATTGTTCATAGTAGTTTTGGCAGCCGCCTCAGCTGCATCAGCAGCAGCATCGGAAGCAACAGCAGCAGCATTGTTGGCAACAGTGCTGGCAGCCCTGTCTGCCGTAGTAGCAGTATTGTTGTCCGTAGCAAAAGTGTTGGCGGTTTTCTCAGCCGTAGCAGCTGCAGCACCCGGAGCAGCGGCAACGGCATTGTTGCCAGCAGCAGCATTGCAACCGCATCAACCGCAGCAGCAGCAGCATTGGCAGCCGCATCAGCCACAACAGCAGCAGCATCGGGAGCAGCAGCAACATCATTGTTAGTACCCGCAGTAGTAGCGTGTCGTTCTTGCAACATCGCTGGCAACCACACCAGCCACATCGGCAGCAAAGTGCACCGCTTCGGTGGTGCTGCCTCCACCACGCTGGCTCTTCGTGACACTCACTACGCGCTTCCTCCTGGTGATTGCTACGAAGGAGGGCGGCCACATCGTCACGCAAGACGTCGTTGAGGCATGAGTAGCAACCGAGCGTCTACGTCTACGGCAGCGTCGTCTACTCGGACTGCTCGCCACAGACCGGTAAGTGTCTCCCCACCTCTTTCTCCTGGGGGGGTCCACAGTCGTAGGTCTCTCCCACTCTGTACGCTGCATTTACCGAGGACGTTGTTGGCATTGTGAGTGCCCTCACTCGAACGACAGCCGCAGTTATAGACGCAGCTGCAACAACCGCCGCTACGTTTGCCGCTACTGCTAGAGCTTCTCGTGCACCTGCCTCGACCTCAGCAGGACGTGCAACAGAGGCGTACACAGAAGCTGCAGTTGTCATCGGTCCCATTGCTGCAGAAGCCGCTCACATAGGGACCCAGATTTCTGGTGCAGCGTCCGCCATTGCATCTGCGACAGCTTCATCTGCATCTACAATAGCGACGGTTGCAGCTTCCATCCGCACCTCGACGGCCGCTGCTGACACTGCAACAACATCTATTCCATCTGCTGCCTCCAGCTTGGTCACTGCGTCGGTCTCCATTGCTGCAGTCATCACCACCTTTAGTGCCGCCTTTGTCACTGGAGCACTTGCTCTGGTGGTGCCAGTCGCCTCCATTGTTGCCATTCTCTCCGCTGCCTCCGCTGCTGAGGTTCCACCGTTCTTAGCCTTCCTGCGCAGTCCATCCCCTGTCACTGCATGACTCTCTATCCTGCATGCTTTTGTCCCCTGCTGCCTTCTCTTGTCTTCTCTGCGGTGGCTTGTTCTATCTGACTCGGGGTGGGCTGTCATGCAGTGTTCAGCTACTTTGCCTCAGGCACCCCCAATTTTCCCACGCCCACTGGGACTGGGGAAACTCTACCCAAATCTGTTGGGCAGAGCCCTCATGTCGTCACCATGCTTGGTGACGACGAGTCAGTCATTGCTACCTTTCAGCGTCAGCTGACTCTCGCCCGCGAGGCTCAACAAGAAGCTGAATATTGCCTTAAGGTAGCAGAGGACAATCGTGCCGCCTTCGCTGATGAAGTCGCGGCTATTGTCTTGCGTCGCCTCCATGCCGTGTCTGTAGTCCCGCCCGCCGCTAGCATCACCTCTAGCACTTTTGCCTCCAGCACTTCTATCGCTGCTCAGACCAGTCACCCCACTGTAGCTACTCCTTTGCCTGTGCCTCGCCAGCATGACTTCTTCTTGCAGCCACCCTCCCTCTCCTGTGGACTCGCCTTCACCTCCTGGGAAGTGCATTTTCTCACGTGGGCTCAAGGGGAGCAGCTGTAGGAGTACTACTCCCCAGCTATTGTTCCCTTCATTCCCCTTGCAACAGAATTTGCCGGTGCTGTGCGCACCCTCATTGCTGCCGCCCCTGAGTCGCTGATTGATGATGTCGGTATGTTCAATGCTGACCCTACTGTCGAGCGTCTAGCCGATCCTGTCGGCGCATATGCCATGCTGCGTCGTCGCACCACCGTCACTAGCCAAGCCGCTCAGAGCGCTCTAACAGTCTAGTTCAACACGCTTCTCATGCGTAGTGATGAGACCACTGATGCATACTGGTCTCGCGGTCTCAAGCTCCTTCACGAGCTTGGCAAAGCTGCACCTGGCCAGCTTTCTGCTGTCCTCACAATGGTTAACGGCCTCATCCCAGAGTTTTCTGACCTCCTTCGCGACGTCAAAACTGATGAGTTACAGCAACTTGCCTCACAACTTGTTCCCCCAGCTTCGCCGCCCGGGCTAGGGGCTCTCTGGGATTTCACCCCTGAGCGCCTTGCTGCCTGGTGGACTAGCCTTCAAAACAAGTGGAGGCGATCTTCATCTCGCTTGGGCCATGCGCGCACACTGGGCTCGCACTTCTGGCTCCTCCTCCACGCCGTCACCCTCTGCCTCTCTAGACTCTTAGCGTCCACCTTCGACCACCTCTGCCCACGCCCACTCCACCACTGGCATGCCGTCCTTTCTAACCTCCTGGTCCCTACCCCTGGGACTGGCCTCCTCCATCCGGTGTACCCACTTATGTGGGTCCTCCCTCCTCCTCCTACACACCGCCACCGTGGTTCCCTTCTTCCTCGAGTGCGTCTACTTTGGTCCCACCGGCGTCGGTGGACGGTCACCGTGGTGATCGGGAGCGCCATTTGGAGCAGTCCCTTCTTCAGCTTCAACGCCTTCGCGATCGGGGAGGTGAGGGTGTTGCATCGACGGCTAGAGGTCTCGCGTGTCAGACTGATATTGTCCTTTGTGGGGATCCCCCCGGTCAGGTTCTGGGCTCATTGCATGTGTCCGTCCCGTGGATTGATCACAAGCAGCATGTTGTCCTTCCTCGTTGTTTCTCCCTCTGTGAGTCACCTGTCTCCTCCAGGTCCTCTGTTGGCACTGTGGCCACCTTTGGTGTTCTGCCCTCTGTCCGTGTCTCCAGTGGTTTTTGGGTCCTCGATTGTGGGGCCACGTACCACATGACGTCTGTTTGGTCCTCGTTCATCTCGTTGGGCCCTGTCGGGTCTGTCCGCTTCGTCCGCACTGGGTCCGGTCAGTTGCTCCCCGTTCAGGGTGTTGGCGTCGTCCGTTTCGTCGGTCCGAGTGGTGCACTATACTTGCCAGACGTTCTGTACGTGCCTTCGCTTGAGCTTAGCTTGCTGTCTATGTCATTCCTCCACGACCAAGGTATGGATTTTACTGCCTGCTGTGGTCTTGGCACTATTTCTCTATGTCACTCTGGCTGTCCTGTCTTACGTGGCGTTCAGTGCGGACAGCTTTACCGTGATCCCTTGCATGCCTCTTCCTCCTCCATGCCGGGGTCTGCGCTTGCTCATGTTGCACCATCCCTCTCTCCTGACCTTGTCCGTCTCTTGCATCGCCGCCTTGGTCATGTTCATTGTGATGCCGTTCATAGTATGCTTTGCCTTCAGCCTGTTGTTGGCCTCTCTCCGTCCGACTTCCCTACCCCTTGCCCTGCTCATAGTCTCGACTGTACGCAAGGCAAGATGCTGTTGGAATGATGCTCCTCACCATGGCAGGAGTGACTCCAAAAAGGAACACCAAAAAGACAAGCCTTAGTGGCTTAGTGGTTAATGGTGTCCACCTCTAGAGGCAGGGGCCCGGGTTCAAGTCCCACAAGATGAAATTCTGCCCTGCCTCAAGGGAGGTGGAAAATAGATACCAGGAAGCTAGCTCAACCTCTAGAGTTCCTCTTTAAGTTTCTAGAAGGCCAGGTGAGGGTCCAGGAAGGTGGCACACCTTCTAGAAGGGGTGACTTGTCCTACAAGGCATCTAGAGGTGTCTTGATCTTCTGGACACCTTCCCTCCTACTAGAAGCAAGCTGAGGAATCTAGGAAGGGGCAGAAGCTTCTAGAGGAGGGAAGGGATGCCTTCCTAGGTGGGAAAAGGACAGCCTACCAAGGAGCACTCTAGAAGCCATAGAATCTGCTAGGAAGCTCCAAATCTGGCATGCTTTGGTGTTCTGGAAAGCTTAGATCAGTGGCTATAAAATGCCACTGCTTGTGAGCCTTGATCAAGTGTTAATTCCCAGTCAATTGAGGCCAAAACTATTGCCTCACTCTCTGACCAGATTTTGCCATCCTTGAACCAGTTGCCTCCACAGTTTCAGTCTCTNGAGCTCGTAAAAGGTGATGAGACTGCTCCGCCGGAGACTGCAACGGCTGAGTTGAAGGAGGCATACAAGAAGCGCAACAAAAAGGCGTTGGCGCTCCTTGTGTCCGCGTTATGCCCACCACAACTTGGGCACATCCAAGGATGCACCCTGGCCGCAGACGCCTGGTCAAAACTCTGCTCCATCTACCAGTCAAGCAACCTTGCCAACCAGCTCTTCATCTTCAAACGGCTCGTCACCCTCCGAGCCAACGAAGGCGACAACATCATGGAGATCATGCAGCAGATTGAGTCCCTCGCAGCGGAGTGCGTGGCCACGGGTTGGGAGGTCGACTCTCAGTTGCAAGCTATGATCCTCCTTCTGGCCTTGCCAGACAGTTGGAGTCCCATGATCACAGTCCTTGGTGGCTGGCCTTCCGACGAGCTGAAGTACCCGAAGGTTGCTGAGTACGTGCGCAATGAGTGGATGCGACGTGGCGGTCGAGAGAGTGCAGCGGCATCAAGTTCAGCTTACACAGTTCATCCTCAAAGTGGAGGCCGGGGCGACAAGTGGAAGGGTGCCAAACAGGGCACCAAGAAGGGTGACAAGAAGGGGGAGTGCTTCAACTGCGGCAAGGAGGGCCACTACGCGCGCAACTGTCCTAAGAAGAAAACAGATCGGTCGCAGCGGGGCGGGAAGAAAGATGAGCACGCCCTTATGGCGTACAACTCCACCAACTTGAAGGATCCGGGAGTTGCCGTCATCGACTCCGGATCAGGCCGCCACACGCAATGCAACAGGGCGGCATTTGTCACCTATGGCGCCTCGGAGAGACGCATGACGGTGGCCAATGGAAAAACAGAGGTGGCCGCCGGTGAGGGTAACGTCCGCATTGAGTCAGTTGTGGATGGCAAACCTGTCACGAGCACAATCTACGATGTTCTGCATATGCCCAACTTTTGGGCAAACTTGCTCTCCGTCAGCCGTCTTACCGACAAGGGACTTGAGGTGCTCTTCACAAAGAAGGAGGCCGTCATCCGCAAAGAGGGCAAAGGTGAGGTGATTGCGCGTGCCAAGAGGGAGGACGACTTGTACCTGCTACGCGCAAAGATCCTCAGCAGCCGGGTGGGGTCCAA
>SZWC01000676.1:0-21575 GCA_023375785.1 Penium margaritaceum | reverse complement strand
GGGAGAGAGAGAGAGAGAGAGAGAGAGAGAGAGAGAGATGACAAATGACAGGTTCATGGCATAAGTATGTGCCGCACCGCACGGTGGGTGTTGCACGCGGTAGTGCAAGATCTGTCCTAAAACTGGCCCAAAACCACTATTTTGGCCGTAACTTTGCGGAGACAGTCAGAACGCTACGCCGTCTGGACCTAGACATGCAAGGTCACAATTCGGACACTACAACTGGTCACATGCATGCATCCAGCATCAAACGGTGGATACACAATGCAAAAACATGCACATCGGGTCCACGACCAGTCCATCGATAAACTCTTGCGTGCTGTAGAAAAATTGTAGGAGAACCTGGGTAGCGTCCGGAGCTCTGGAACGGTCTTTGGTCAGCTCCAAGCTGGTATTCCACCACTAGATGACGCACCGGTACCACTAGGGTCCACATCAGGGATCTGCACGACTATGGGCACGGCCGAGTGGTCACAGTAAACTGTACAGGTGGACAGGAACGTCACAAATGACAATGCATGGACAATTGTCGGTACTGCCTGGGTTTGGGCGGCCATAACTGAACCCATGAACCGATGGTACGCATGTCCATACACGTGCAGCACTGAGACGAGTACAACAATGAGTGGAATAAAAGATTGGACATGGACACAGACACACCCCACACTCAACCACTCTCAGGCAAGGGGCGAAGCCGAACAGAACGAATGGCCACCACGAATTTTCTTCGTGCTAGTGCCTTTGTTAATAAGTCAGCAAGTTGCATGTCTGTGCCAACCCAAATGATGGAGATCACGTGTCGCTCCACCAGATCATGCACAAAGTGATGCTCAACCGCAATGTGCTTCGTGCAAGCATGAAAGACACCAGAGTTCTCCGCAATGGCAAGAGCACTCTGGTTGTCGCAACAAAGCACAATGTTAGCAACTTACTGGCCCAACTCAAGGAGCATGAGCTGCAGCAAGCAACCCCTACTCCCAGAGCAACATACTCTGCCTCCGATGAGCTACGGATAATGCAGCCCTGCTTCCCACTACGCCAGGACACAGCGGTACCGCTGAGTATGAACACGTAACCCGTGCGACTGCGTCCATCTGGGCTCCACGCCCAATCGCTGTCAGTGTAACCGTCAAGGACCACTAAACATTGTTGGTGAAAGCAGAGTCTGAGGTACAGTGTGGAGACCACGTACCGCACCACTCGCACAGCCGCGTGGAGGGATCTAGCGCGTGGAGCTTGCAAAAATTGGGCAAGGAGGTTGACGGCAATGGCGATGTCAGGATGTGTGGTACTGGCCAGGTACATTAGAGATTCGATGAGATGGAGGTACAAGGTCACATCCACTGTCTCCCCCAGCTGTGTGGGATCGTCCACCTTCAGGGCATCCTGTCTATCAGGCATGAGAGGTGTGGAAGTCGTGGGCACTGCGCCAAGGAGGTCGCTCAAGCACTCCCCCACAACACGTGCGTATCGGGCCTGATGCAGTAGTAGAGTATGACGTCTTTGTTCTCGCACGATCTCCATGCCTAGAAACATCGTAGTAGGACCAAGGTCCTTCATCCTATAGGCAGTGTGAAGGACAGCCTTTGCCTCCTTCACGACCTCTAGTGAAGGAGACAAAATGAGAAGGTCGTTGACATAGACCAGGTTGGCAGTGAACCACTAAGGCATCTGTCGTATGAAGAAAGAGGGTTCTGCCTTGCTCTCTACATATTCGGCATGAGTCAGAGTGCCAGTGATCTCCTGGTTCCAACATTGAGGAGACTGCTTGAGGCCATACAAGGACTTGCACAAATGCAAGATCTTATCACCGTCCTTAAAGCCAGGTGGCTGAGCCATGTAAATCTCTTCATCCAAAGAGCCATGGAGGAACGCATTGTTCACATCCATCTGATGTTGTTCCCAGTCATGCTGAGCTATTACACCAAACAGAGCTCGAGCTGAGGTCATGCGAACAGGGGCAAAGGTGTTAGTGTAATCGATGCCCTCAATCTGAGAGTACCCCTTGACGACCAAGTGAGCCTCATGGCGTTCCAATGAGCCACCCGACTTCACTTTCTTGCGAAAGACCCACTCAACGTGAATAGCCTTTCTCCCAGGTGGAAGGTCGACATGCTCGTAAACTCCGTGCTCTTGGATAGCGCGAAGCTCATCCTTGCTGGCAGCATGCCAAGCGTCAACATCCTGTGATGGGAGAGCTTCCCTGAGTGTGCCCGGGTCAGGCGCCAAAGAGGGAGAGCTCTGCGTGGCAAGAGCGCACGCCTCAGTGCTAGGTTAGACGACCACAAGATCAGATGCTGTGTCACAAGCGATATGAAACTGGTGAGTGACGAGGCTGTGTCCTACGGGGCATGCCTGGATGTACCTCTCTGTGCTCAGTGCGGACACTCAGGCATAGGGCCTTTGTACCGGGATCACCACTCGCGATGCTACAAGTGGAGCGCCTGGGTGCGGGACCAGACACTCGCTGAACTCCGGAATCCAATGGTCGAAGACGACCGTTAGACTCATGGGAGGAACCTGGGCTCAAGGGGCGCACCTCAGTCTCAAGAACAAGCATAATCGCAGCTGGGGAGGGTTGAGGCAAGGGAGCTGGTGATGTCGTGTGAGGAGATGCGTGTGTAGGAGACACCGGGCTTGGTGTGACAGTAGGAGCATGTGAGGTAAGAGTGCCGGCGGACACAGGTACGGACACGGGAGTACACACAGGTATAGGATCATGGGTACCTGTGGGGTGTGACGGAGCAGGGGTAGAAGCCAGTGGTGCTATAGAGGTCTCTGGGCCGACAACAATGATCGCTGGGTGTTCAAGAGCCGGAGACCGCGAAGTGGAAGGAGCTCAAACGGACACATCAGCCTGGCGAGAGGTGGTCGCAGGCGCAGAATCCCCCATCCGTCGAGAAACCTCACACGTGGGAACGTGCGTGACAGACAGCGACGTAATCGATGTCAGATCTCGGTAGGTGAGGGAATCAAAGAAGAGAGCATCGCATGACTCAACAATGCGACAATGAGTGGGGTCCCAAAAGCCTCGTGGTCTTTGACCATGAGAAGATGCCTACGAAGGCACATAAGGGACCCTGCGGTGAGACCTTGGACCCCTGCTGGTCCTCGGTGTACCATACAAAAGCCAAGGATCCCCAAACGCGAGCAACGTGCAGGTCAGCACGATGGCCGAACTAGAGCTCATATGGTGTGACATGGTCTGGAAGGGGACCGTGCAGGAGGCGGTTCCAAACCCAAGTCATGTAGGAAAATCCCTCAAAAGTGAAGGACTTTGGGAGACTGCACTCAGACCGCATCACGCAAACCGCATCCTCCATGGTGCGGTTCTAGCACTCAGAAACACCGTTCTGCTGAGGAGTAGCAACGGAGATCTGGTGAAAAATCCCATGCTTGACGAAGAAACTGTCCATCTCGCCAAGAATCTTGCCACCACGATCCGAGCGGAAGGTGTGCAGCGTGTGGCGGGACTGATGCTGAGCCATCATTAGCCAGAGGCAAACCGCGAGAGCGGCGTCACTCTTCTGGCGCAGGCTGTAGACACACCACATCCGAGTGAAGTCAACAGTCAGGGTCAGGGCGTATTGACTCCGATCGGACAGAGACTTGATGGGAAGAGGACTAAGAAGGTTTGAATGGACTAAATCGAGAGGGCGGAATGTGCGAGAACGGGAGTCAGGGTAGGTGAAATGATGCATCGTATCCTTAGCGCATCAGCAATAGTCGATCTTGGGTGGCTTCTCGAAAGAAGCCGCATCAGGACCGAGGGCTGGCTGTGTCCGAATGAGCTTTGACACAATATCGGAGCCTACATGACATAGGCGGTGATGAAGCAATCGCTGGTGCTCAGGAGACAACACTAGTGACAAAAACACGAGCTGAACGAGAGGCGAAGCAAGGTGCAAAATTCCAAGAGACACGATACAGGTCATCCACAATAGAAGCACGAAGAACAACGCTATGAGTGTCAATAGCAGTTACAGTCGCGGACTCTTCAGTGTGTTCCACAGAGATTCCCATCAGTGTGAAAGCACGGACAGTGCGGACGGAACGAACAGTCACAACAGGACCGAGAACAATGCAATCACTTCGATGATAGGTCATGTGATGAGTAGCACGGTAATCGATGATCCAAGTGCCACTGGAATCACGACTGGAGGACGTCACTGTACAATGGGCAATGGAACACTCAGCCTCAGACAGACGCTAGGCAGAAAATGGGGAGGAACGACGAAGGGCACAAAGGTGAGAATCATAAGGGTTCGGTCGCCATATACCCAGTTTTCGGAACTAAATAGCTCATTCGCCCGTCGTCGGTCGGAAAACAACGCAGGTATCAATGGACCGTCAAAAATAACGTAGGTATCAACGCCGAGCGAGAAAGCAACTAGCTGCCCACGCGGTTAAAAAAATCACTCATACGGGAATGGAGATATATTAATAGCTCCGTAGCCCATGCACTATTCGCTCAGTCTTGAATAGCAACGGAGAGGAACCCCTTTGTTTAAGCGCAGGTCCATCACCAAACCTCCGGCGGTGGTCCGGCAGACGCAGATCGTGGAAAGATATTGTGCACAAACCCTGCTTTGTCGGGCCTAGGTTCGACGCATTTCGCTGCACGTTTGTGCAGCAATTGCAAAAGAACTCTGCGTGCGTGGACGCATACGACACGTGTCATCGCACATCTTTCTGACGAATGATGTGTCGCCGCTACAGCCAACCGACGTCATCGTCGACAGCGTGGATCACTAGGTAGTACGCCAACCGCCACCTTTTTAGCGACAACGACCACTTTTGATGTGACGTACTCGAAAGGATACAAAAGGCAGACTGTAGCTCGAACCGAGCTCATAAATGGAGTTCATAACGTTAGTCTACGGTGAATTGGTAAGCTGTCGTTCAAGACGTTGTATTCAATTGCAGGCCATGGCGTCCTCGCACCACTTGTCGCTGAAGGGGCGTCCGTTACCCCCGCTCCAGATGTGGGCGGGTGTTGTCGAGGATACTAGCCACATGGACCTGTACGATGCGTGGATCGGGTGGGTTTACATCAAGCACATGTGGGACTCCAAAGGACTCGGCCCATGTCCAGCCGACCCATACACCATGTGCTGGCTGATGGGTGTCAAACCGCCGCATCCCCCTTTTGCATGGTGCCCGCCTCACTGGCAGCCGTGGGTCCATCCGGACCCACTCTGGTATGCGAGAATGTAGACGGAAACTTCTGACAGGAGAAGGAGTGTTGTAGACGCATTTTATTTGTCAACCACGGCTTCTTGTCAACTGTACAAGTCACCACTAGTGCTATCTTGACTTCTTGACTTGCATCGTTGTCGCTTGCAAACATGGCTCTTTCCGATCCGTTGAAGCTGCGAGGTCGTCCGATGCCGCCGCTCCAGTTGTGGGACGGGACCGGATGCTCCTAGATATGGTCCATGAGGCGAACTACTTCCTCCACGACCCCGTATGGACCAGTTTGATGCATGGGTCACGTGGAACAACATGAAAAGCCGCTGGGACTCGAAGAATATGGGCCAACCTCCAAGTGATCCATTCGACATGTGCGGCATCATGGGTGTGAAGTGGCCACATTGCCGTCCTATGTGGTGCCCTCCACACTGGCAGCCATGGGTGCATCCGGATCCTTTATGGTGCGCCAGACTCTGACCGCAGACTCCACACTGGCAGTCAGGCAATGTATGGCTTCATTTCAATACCTTGGAGCACATGTGCATGTTTTGGAACGTGAAGGAGCTTCTGCGTTCCTATGTGGGGCCCACCCCACTGGGAGCCATGGGTGCATCCGGATCCTGTATGCTCTGCTTGACTTTGACCGCGGACTGTGGTGTACGATAGGGTACATGCGATGTTTTTACAACACGTTTCATATCCATAGTACCCGGTATTCTTCCTATATTGTGATACTGTTTTAATACCCACATGTCAGGTACATTACACATGAATGCAATGTGCCCTCCATGGTGGCATACAGTAACAAGTGCGTTATGCAGCACTTGCACATGTCAAACCTGGTGAATGCGCCTTGGTGGAAAACGTACTCCAATTTCTGCACGTAAGGGTGTTGTACATCACAGTATGAAGACCTGTACTGCACAAGGCAATGTATGGCTTCATTTCAATACGTTGGAGCACATGTGCATGTTTTCGAACGTGAAGGAGCTTCTGGGTTCCCATGTGGGGCCCACCCAACTGGGAGCCATGGGTGCATCCGGATCCTGTATGCTGTGCTTGACTCTGACCGTGGACTGTGGTGTACGATAGGGTACATGCGACATTTTTACAACACGTTTTATATCCATAGTACCCGGTGTTCTTCCTATATTGTGATATTGTTTTAATACCCACATGTCAGGTATATTACACATGAATGCAATGTGCCCTCCATGGTGGCATACAGTAACAAGTGCGTTATGCAGCACTTGCACATGTCGAACCTGGTGAATGCGCCTTGGTGGAAAACGTACTCCAATTTCTGCACGTAAGGGTGTTGTACATCACAGTATGAAGACCTGTGCTGCACAAGGCAATGTATGGCTTCATTTCAATACGTTGGAGCACATGTGCATGTTTTCGAACGTGAAGGAGCTTCTGGGTTCCCATGTGGGGCCCACCCAACTGGGAGCCATGGGTGCATCCGGATCCTGTATGCTGTGCTTGACTCTGACCGCGGACTGTGGTGTATGATAGGGTACATGCGACATTTTTACAACACGTTTTATATCCATAGTACCCGGTATTCTTCCTATATTGTGATACTATTTTAATACCCACATGTCAGGTAAATTACACATGAATGCAATGTGCCCTCCACGGTGGCATACAGTAACAAGTGCGTTATGCAGCACTTGTACATGTCAAACCTGGTGATTGCACCTTGGTGGAAAACGTACTCTAACTTGTGAATGAAGCAGATGTTTGGTCAACTTTTGCAACATGACTACATTCAACCACCCTTTGGTCACTAGAACGGACCTGGTTTGCCGTTCACAATCCAACGCTGGACTTGTGGGGGTAGTGTATGGATCCATCCAATAATGTCGCACATGGGGCACAAGAGCACAGGCCTGGACGAAGCCACTGCAGGAACCGGATGAATGACCGTCTGTTCTTCAAGTTCGTCTTCAGCATCATAGAAGACGTCTTCGGGACTGAACTCTGATAGAACATCCATGTCAAATGGTTGTGGGCATGTGCTGTAGTACACATGGACCTGTAGACGCCTCCATTCCGTGTCCAACTTTGATAGCAAGTAACAAGTACTGGCTCCACAAAGAAAAGAAGTCACAAGAGGTACTGCTCCCGGGAATACCGTGCAGTCCATGTTCAAAGAAGGACAATGTTCGAGAGCTATACAAATGACTGTCATCTCGCTTTTCTACATTGCGAACGCCATTGTCCAGTGTATGTGAAAGTAGTAGTAATCAACTGTGTTCATTATTACGTAATACAAAACCTGAACATTGAGGATGGATGTTCAAACCCAATTCTCTTCAATCACAGTTTTCCAACGGCTTGTAGGACTACATGGATTGGGGATGGATGTTGAACCACGTTGTCAAAGCACTGGCCTAAACATGACAGAGACAACTGACACAAGCACACAACATTTATGAACTCAGACCTAGGCAGGCCACTAGCCAAGCCAAGCAGTGTGTCAACCAACACTTGGTCTAAGTTGTTCTTCCTTCCACGCTTCGTCTGAGTTCATGGCATGCTTCCCTGCACCCCTGCACAGAGACATGGAAATGTAGTTATGAAATGCAGGTCCGTGTATGCATCATTTGCAGACTTGCAGAACACAATGCAGACAACACTAGTTCAATGACTCACCTTAGATTCCTAGAGCATCCATTCCTCTGATGTCGTCGTTCCGGACGTCTTCGTCAGCTTCATCATCAGCCTCGTTTTCATCCCCCTCTTGTCCTGCATCTTCCACTCCATGTTCCTCCATTCCGCCATGCTCCTCCATGAACCTGGCACTTTCAGCGTCGTGCTCTTCCTGTGTCAGCAGTCCGGTCTCAGGCTCCGCCGCATACCCCAGGGAGTCCTCACTGCCACTGTCGGACACGTTGTCGTCAAAGTCATCTGCGGCTGCCTCACCAACCTCGTCGTCCGTCGACGACCCCCTGGGTTCACCCTCCGGGTCGTAGTCGGACGCGTCACTGTCGTCCGTAGCTACCCCTTCCTTGCGCCCTGCCCCTCTCTCTCTCGCAGCATGATCAGCTGCAGCCCCTGCTGCTGCCTCTCTCTCTGCGCGTAGTGCACCTGCTGCTTCGTCAGGCCGTGGCGCAGGTGGGTTTGGACAGCTCTTTTTGGTGTGCCCCTTCCGGCCACACTTCGGGCAGATGAAGTTGCGTTTCCGCAGCGGCGCACGCTCCATGCGAGCGCTCCTCGGACGACCGCGGCCTCGCCGCAGACCTGGCTGGCCCCAGCCTGGCGGCAATGGTTGGTTCAGTCCGGCCGGACTCAGTGTGGGCATAGGGTTTTCGTACGTGAGGCTCCAATACCGCACGGACTGGCCGCGGCTGACGTGCGCAGTCGGGTCCACACTCACCTCCATCATGAGCGCACAAGCATGCTGGCATGGCTGGCCGTACTCCCGCCACCGACGACAGTCACAGGTTCCCATGGCCAGGTTCACGTGCCGGGGCACATCAGTGGGGCCACGAACCATTGCCGCCGACGGCCCCTCCATCACGACATCGTAGTCACGTGCCACAACGGAGCTGTGAAGCAGGCGTTTTGCGGGAGCCAGGGCTAGAAGCTCGTTGCACTTGGCTATCTGCTCTCGACGCTGCGCCATGATTCCCTGCACGAAGTAGTAGACCTGCAAGAAGCAGTAGAACGGAAACAGCTTGCGCACGCTCTTCAGACGAGCGTTCAGCGAATCTAACGCATTGCTGGTAATATGCCCCCCGCGAGGCACGGGGCACATGTACGACGTCCATTTCTGCAGTGGAATGCCACCGGTTCCGTCCCGGGCTGGGATGAGGTAGTCCGCAGCTCTTTCGCTGACTGCCCGCAGATGCCGTGCAGCCCGGTGAAACTGCTCATGCGTGAGTGCCTGTGCACACTTGTATGCCCAGTATGCCGTCTTCTTGCCGTACCTCTCCTGTACGTTTTCTGCGGAGGTGCCATGCACAGTACGTGTGTGTTGCGCCCGGCAAATGTCTTGCAACCGCTTTCGCCAGTCCAGCTTCACGGTCCGACACAATGACTGCGCCTGCAGTAGATGCAGAGGGGTAAGCTCGAGCCAGCTACTCGCAAAACCACAGCCATGTCTCTTCATTTTCAGTGGAGACCAGAGCCCACGCCATCGGGCATGCGTGGTCGTTTGCATNAAAAACGTTCCATCCATTGTCATGATTCTCCTGCTGTACTCCCAGCCAAGTCGGGTGGCGCGAGGGGCCACAAACGCCCACTTGAACTTGTTATGTGTGTCTTGCTCCGCCACAGCATGCGTTGCCGGATCAACACGTTTGAGCTGCATGGACACATAACCACGGTGTCACAACTATGAACTGGAAAATGTGAACAAAGATGACAGTGAATGTGACGTACCATGCCACGAACGTGGCGGGACGTACCTCCTGACACAAGGCTGGAAACATGGCCCAGGACTTCGCCTTGGTATGCCTGGGCCATTGTTCGTGCACGATACAAAGTACTGTTGGCGACTTGAATGCCCGATGCTTCCTTGATGATGGCCCTCAGCGTGGCAGGAGGCGTTGTCAGATCCCTCGCCATTTGCTGCAAGATGTGCCGGGAAATCCAACGTGTGGTACGGGCGGGGCTCCCGCGGCCAATAGTTGGGGTGCAACACTGGCCCTCTGACACGTAGGATAGCTTTACCACCCCGAACTTGGAAGACACCAGTGCGCGTACGTGCCACGCGCAACCACGTCGCACGGCCTCCACGCAGCGCACGTCGATCCGTGCGGGCTCGCTCCGCACCCACTGAAGCCCAAAGCGGTTCGCCACCGCGTAGTCCTCGATGGCCGCTCTACAGGCCGCCATGTTGCGAAACTTCTTGCCCTCCACCAGTTCGTCACCATCTGCTTTCCGTTTCTTTGTCGTGGAGTCGGGCGAGCTCTCGGACGTGGCTGCAATAGGAGACGATAGCCAGAGCGGAAAGCATAGTCGTCAGTCGGGAGTGGGCAGGAAGATGTCCAACAAGAACATGAGAAAGCGATGTTCCGCAATCACTGGGTATGCACAGACAAGTATATGCCCTACACAATGGCCACAGCAGGCGTACAAAACAGGAGGACAGTGAAGCATTTAAAAACCAGGACACACACATTACCAGTGGATGCACTAGGACAAATGACACGATGCCTTGCCCATGATTGGGTGTATGGAGGAGCCTCAGTCTGCTCCGGGGAGCGTGGCTCCATTCGAAACAACCGCATGCTCTCGGCGGCCTCTTCGTCGAAACGTCTTTCCCATTCCTCAAAATCACGGTCTCTGTTAAGCCAGAAGAAGGCTTCTTCCTCGGCACCTGATTCACGGAGGTTCACGTGGTGTGCCGTGAACTGCGCCTGCGCAGGAGGAGGCGCTGGCGGAAGACCATGCTCCACAGGGCGATAGGCGCGTTGCTGAGGTGGTCGTGCGGCGGGCCGAACGGCAGGTCGTCCCGCAGGTAGTGCAGCGGGTGCTGCACCGGGTCGGGCCAGAAATCGCGCAGGGGGTGGTGCAGCGGGTGGTGCAGCGGGTGGTACAGCGGGTGGTGCAGCGGGTACAGCAGCGGGTAGAGCAGCGGGTATAGCAGCGGGTGCTGCAGCGGTAGAGGCAATGCGTGGTGCTGCACATGGTGCCGCAGGTCGTGCAGCTCGTGGTGGCGCAGGACGTGTAGCGGGACGTGCAGCAGCCATCGGCTCGGCGGGAAGTGCAACCGGCGGGGCCACACCGACGCCTGAGGGGCGCCACCCCGCAGCCATCGGTGGGTTCGGCCGTTGAAGATTACGCCGCCTTGGGTCTGAAGAACCGGACAGAGTTGTGGCGGCTGTTGCCGCTACGTAGGGAGAGTAACCATAGGCTTGGAAGGACGCGGGATGGGAAAGACATCGGGAAGAGGGAAGTCTCTCGGGTGGAGGTCAGGCGACGATCGAATATTGGGAAAGCGAGATGTGTGCGGGGCCCGAGAGCTCGGCTGAAGCTGGTGGAGACGCTCTTGAAGCACACGAATCTCGCGCTTGGGGGAGTCGCTCACCATGCCTGGCATATCTGGATCCTCATCCCAAGGATCAAGAGGTGGCGGGTCGGCTCTAGCTGTTGTCTTCGGTGCTGGAGCTGACTGTTGTGTAGAGGATGTGACACCGGCCGCTCCCTCAAGGGTCTGTCGTGGGGTCGTGGAATGACCCCGAAGAAGCTCGAAGTGTGAACGGATGGCGTGATTATACTCTCATTGCAGGCGACACATCTCATCTTACTGGCTACGCATGTCCTCAATAGCCTGCAAACGTGGGCTCATGACCCTTGAGGAGGAAGAAGAGGGATCTAGTATCATTTTCCCCTTATCAACGGATGGTGCCATGTCGCCGCTCATTATGGGCCGAGACGTCAACGTGGTCGAATTACGAAAAAGTCAGCGTTTCTGGAGGAGTTGAAACACTGGCAATTTTGGACTCCTCGACCAAAGATTTCACTAAGGAAAGTGCTGATGTCAGCAGGAAGTTGCTGATATCAGCAAGGAAAAATGCTAACGTCAGCTCCCATCCTCCTTTTTTTTGTTTTGAACCCTCGCAGTTGCTGCATGAGCAGGCGGCCGCTCCGCAGCAGCCACGCGGAAGCTACGTAGATGCTGTGGAACAACATCTGCTCAGCTATTACTGTTGTTACGTCGTCAGCTGCAACAACAGCCGCACTGGTGTGTGTGCAGCTGTGGCAGTAGCTATGCGCTGCTGTTGTTGTTACTGTGCGCTACGGCTGCTACGTGCTACTGCCGCTGCCGCACGCTGCTGCCGTCGTTGCTGCTACCACCACTGTTGCTGCGCTGTTGCTACTGCCGCTACTACTACTGCTGCTGCTGCGCTATTGCTGTGCTGCTACCGCCACGTGCTACTGTTGTGCTATTGTCGCCGCGCACTGCTGCCACCGTTTCTACTGCTGCTGTTACTACTCTCTTGTTGTGCTACTGCTCTGCTGTACTGCTGGTGCTACTACTCAATGCTACTTCTACTGCATGTGCCAATGTTGGCAGCTGTTGGCCACTACAGCCTCCTCCAGTTGTCGCCTGCTATTATTAGCGGGTGCTACTAATGCAGTCACACATGATGATGGTGAGCGATGTGGACGGCAGTCGGCTGTCGTCGATAGGTCCCTGTGGATCTGCTGCAGCGGTGACTCTCACTGCTGCTACTCTGTTGCGTCTCTGCTGTGCAGCTCGATGAGAACTGTCTCATCGCTTTGATACCATGAGAAGATGCATGGAAGCTTCTTAGGGACACAGCCGTCGACTAGGCGTCAGTGCCTGGTCAGACGGTGACAATTGTCACAAGTCGTGCATACAAGGGCAAGGGTCTGGCTAGGAGACAGAAGGCAAAGTGTCAGAATGCTCCAACACCATTTGCAGAGAGGGATGACAAATGACAAGTCCATGGCAAAAGTACCTGCCGCGGCGCACGGAGGGTGTCGCACACGGCAGTGCAAGATGTGTCCTAAAACCTGCCCAAAACCACTGTTTTCGCCGTAACTCTACGCAGACATGTCCAAACGCTACACTATCTCGACCCATAATCACAAGCTGGACACTACGACTGGTCATATGCATGCATTCAGCATCAAACTATGGACACACAATGCAAAAACATGCAAATCGGGCCCACAGCCAGTCCACCAATAAACTTGTGCGTGCTGCAGAAAAAATGCAGGAGGTCCCGGGTAGCGTCCAGAGCTCTGGAACGGTCGTCGGTCAGCTCCAAGCTGGTAGTCCGCCACCAGATGATGCACCGGTATCACTAGGGTCCGCATTAGGGATCTGCACAAGTATGGACACAACAGAGTGGTCTGAGTAAATTGTATAGGTGGGCAGGAACGTCACCAATGACAATGCATGGACCATCGTAGGCACTGCCTGGGTTTGGATAGCCATAACTCTTTGCTGCTATTTTTCTAGCTATTTCTGACCGCACGAATGCGTTTGCAGCGTTGGTATTATGGTATGGTCTAGTTTTTAGGCAAAACGGACGACGTACCGGTTCTGGGCTGTCAACCATTTGGCATGGCACACGGAGAAAACTTTGCTTGCCAGAAAATAGGTCTAGGTCTATTTTCTGATTGGCTTGTTAGCTGAGTGACAAGCTCTACAGAGCTGGGGGGGAGCTAGAACTTGGAGGGGTCTCACATTGTTGCTTATTATTCATTCCTAATCAGCCACTTTTCAGTTTTCAGCTGCTTTAAGGCGCTAACATTGGCGCGAGCGATTCTGAGTAACAAACCCCGAGCTTCTAGACTTAGACTCAAGAGCAGCAGACTAATGGGGCAGCAGACTTAAGCAACGAGTGTGGAAGCCCGCACGTTGCATCAACAACGCTGCTGCCCCAACCTGCTGCCTAGCTTTTCCATTTTAGTATCAAGGCCACATTGTAGCAGCAGCAGCAAAAGACTGGCGCATAGGTGCCAGACAACGCCGGTGGACCCCCATACGTGCAAGTGCAGGGGAAATGCTGCCGGATTTTTTCTGGCAGCATTGACGGGCCTGGTGGCGGCGTCAGATTTTTTCACACGGCCACTGGGCCAGGGGAAATGCTGTTGGATTTTTCTCGCAGCACTGATCCCGATGCGTAACGCGAGGAGGTGAGTGGCAGGCCGCGTCCGACATTTGCGGGCGACGATGCACGCGGAAATGTCACCCTGGTGTAGTGACTAGTATCAGCGAACACCAGCAGTAGCTTGCAGCAGTAGCAGTGGCAGGCAACAGCAACGAGCAGCGGCAGTAGTAGCTGGTAGTAGCTACATGTAGCAATAGGAACCGGCAGTAGCAGCAGCCCGTAGTAGCAGCAACCTGCGAGAGAAAGTAGCAGCGGCGTCTAGTAGCAGCATTAACGAGTAGTAGTAGCAGTAAGTTGTTGCAGGTGCAACAGCAAGCAGCAGCAAGTAGCAGCAGTAGCAGCCGGCTACAGCAAGAGCAGCAGCGAGCAACAGCCGGCAGAAGCCAGCACCGGCTGGTGCTGCTTGCAGCCCGCCGCACGCTACGAGCGACAGGCTACAAGCAGCGAGCCCGCTGCTTGTAGCGAGCAGCGGACTGCTGGCAGCGAGAAGCAAGCTCGCTGCTTGCAGCCCACTGCCCAGAGAGAGCAGCAAAGCTTGTTGTGAGAGACGAAAAAGGAAGAAAAAATGAAGAAAAAAATCCCCCCACCCCAGCAGCAGTTGCCATAGCTACTGCAGCTGCTACCATAGCTACTGCAGCAGCCACAGCAGCCATAGTAGCACGTAGTAGTAGCAGCAGAAGTAGTAGCAGCAGCAGCAGCAACAGTAGCAGTTGCTACTACAACAAGCAACAGTAACAGCAGTAGCAGCCGCAATAGTAGTTGTAGTAGCTGCAGCAATAGCAGCAGCAACAGTAGCAGCAACGGCATCAACAATAGTGGCCGCTGCAGCCGCATAGTAGCGGCCCCAACAATGGCCGCTGCTGATGTCAACATTTTGCTACTGACGTCAGTGCTGACATCATTGCTGATGTCATCAACACAAAAAAAGGGGGAGAGGGAAGAAGAAACTCTACAAGAGTATTCCTACGGATAACGTGGTGGCAGTTGTTGACGTGAGCTTCCTAACCAGACGTCATTGCTGACATCAGCAGTAGAAAAAAAAGCCAAAGAGAGGGGACACAAAAACCCACCATGTCTAACAGCCCCAGTGGGGAGGGATCCTCCTCCGTTGGGGAGACCCCTAGGGGGGGTACCCTCCCTTTTCCTGCAGCCGCTGCAATAGCTATAGTAGCGGTAGCAGCAACAACAGTAGCAGCAGCAGTAGTAGTAGCAGCAAGAGGAGTAGTAGCAAGAGCAGCAGCAACAACAATAGTAGTAGCAAGATCAATAGTAGTAACCCATAGGCTTCGTCACCGGCACTCTTGACCCCTTGACTGTCATTTAGTAGTAGCTCGCCGCCTTGACGCAACAGCTTGGAGCATTGCAGCCACTGGCCTCACAGACTCCTACCAGTGCACCGCCGCTGTTCATTCCTCCTAGGCACGCCAACCCCTCTGTGTCTGCCATTACGCATTACCTAGCACAACTAGAGACACAGCGCCAGCGGTAGATAGTGACCTCCGTCCTTGGCCCCACCCTGGCCGTTGGCTGCAGGTAAAAGGATTTTGAGACGCCGCTCCTGCCACTTCAAGGTGGCGAGCAGTTCCGGAGCTCGGAGCTCAGCTTCCGTATCTGAGTGCAAGGTGAAAGCTTGTGGGCCTATTACACCCTTCTGTATGACTTCACTTAGGCCAACCAGCTGTATGACGCTGGCCGCACTGTCTGCGCCCTTGTCCCCATCTCTCCTCCGGCTTCTCGACTAGCCTTAGAGCCCTTTCTCGGCGACTTCATGGCTGGCAGCACCCTAGACCCTACAGTCGTGTGGCACGTCCTTACCTGTCTCCATCGCCTGTCCAGGAAGGTCAAAACCAGCAGTCTGTTGCGGGATTTCAACTCCCTCCACATGGGGGAGACCGAGACAGTCACCGTTACTGGCAACGGGCTGAGGACATCCTCTGTCGCCTCGGCACCTTGATTCCACCCCCTTTGGCCGTGCTCCTCACCATCAAATGCGGTGCCACCGACGCGTACACGAATATCTTTGTGCACTATTCCCAAGATATCCTCTCCACCATGGCATCCCAAGACACCCTCATGCCCTCGGCATACGAGCTCTTCCTTCGGATTGAGGAAGCTCATCTGGAGTCCTGCCTCTAGCGCACATAGGCCCTTGCCTCCCCTACAGTCGCTTTAGTGGCCACCGCTTCCCCCGCAGCAGCTACCTCCACCAACTCCTTGTTGCCTAGGAAGAAGAAGAAATGGAGTTAGAAGGGCAAGAGTCAGCAGTAGCAGCAGGAGCAGCAGTCGACTGGGTCTTGCGGTGGTGGCTTGGTCTGCCACAATTGTGGTTAGCCAGGGCACGAGTGGTACACGTGCCCACTACCAACGGACAAGGCGCGTGTCATCACTACCATGCGTCCCCTACGGGAGCGTCTTCTTGCCTCTACCACCGTAGAAGCCGCTGCCCCTAACGCCTAGACCCTGTCCAGCAGCTCCACTACTCCGACCGCCATACTGGTCTCGCAGACTCCAGCTCCACAACAGCATCACCGCAACCGTCGGTGCCTCCATTCTTGTCCTCCTTCTATCCAGGCTCAGGCACTATCACTCCGCACTCAGTCTACAGTCCTGGGCCGTCCATGCGTGAGGGTCATCTCGAGCAGTTCATTGCGCATCAGCTCAACCTGCCTCGCCCTCCCCCTCAAGGAAGTGCGAGCTGCGTCACCTCTTTCTCGTCCCCCTCACCCTGCTTGACTGAGATTGAGCTGAGGTCATGTCCTACTTCTTTATCTGACTCACTGTCTTCCGTGATCTCCTCTGTCCCCCTTCGAGACAAACTTGCGTGGCTTGATGATTGGTAGTCTCGGTTCGCCCCCCGTTCTGCCGCGTCCGTGTCTCTCGCTTGCTGCCATGTGACTGTGAATGATCTGACGACTCTGGTCTAGGACCATACCGAGACCTGGATCATCGACTCCGGAGCCACGCATCACATGAGTGCCTCTTGTGAGGCCTTTAGTATGCTAGGTCCTGTTGGGGATGTCTCTGCTGTACGGACTGGCTCCTGACAAGTGCTACCTGTCCACAGCGTCGGCGTTGTTCGTTTCCGTGGTCCTGCGGGTGATGTCTCTGTGACCGATGTCCTCTTTGCTCCGGGTCTTGAGCTTAGCCTCCTGTTTGTTACTGCCCTTGACCGCATGAGTATGGATGTTCTGCACTATTATGTTCTTGGCACTGTGTTGTTATGTCCGTCTGGTCTTGTCGTTCTTCAGGCCCACGGTCGTGGCAGCATGTGGCATGTCCCCCGCCTGTCCTCCTCTCCTTCCGTCCCCTCCCCTTCGGCTGCCACAGGCCATGTGTCACCAGTACGCTCTCTCCACAGTACATCCGGCTCTTGCACCGCCGCCTTTGCCACATCCACTCTGCTGCCATTGATAGCATGCTCCACACCAAGCCGGCCAAGGGCCTTGACACAGACACTTTCCCTTGGCTGTATCCCACAGAGTGCATTGATTGCGCTCAGGGCAAGATGCACCGATCCACACACCCTCCTGTACATTCGTCCCTCTTGACCTGGTCTATTCCGATGTCATGGGTCCCCTCCCTACCGAGCCCTTCAGCAAGCATGAGTGACATACCCTCACCTTTTCTGAGGACTACTCTCGCTACCGCTTGGTCTTTTGCCTTCGGCAGAAGAGCTATGTCTCCCGCACCATTTAGGACTAGCTTGTCCTTACGGAGCGCGAGTGTGGTCGATCTCTTCGCCGCTTTGGCTCCGATCGCCGTGGTGAGTACATGGACGAGACCATGACGTTTCTCGCTTCCCACGGTGTCCACCACGAGACTTCAGCTCCCTACACACCCGCTCAAAACGGCGTCTCCGTGCGGTGGAACCACACTATGGTCGACGCCGTCCGCACCATGCGGGTGAAGTCTGGTCTCTCTGATGGCTTCTCCTTTGAAGCCATGGCTTACATAACATGGGTCTGGAACCGGATTTGCCACGGGCCTCTTCCCTGCAATTCCATGCCGTACCAGCACTGGTGTTGTCAGCACACTGACCTCTGCTCGGCTCGCGTCTGGGGCTGTGTGGCCATTGTGTGGCTACCCGTCCCGCAGCAGGACAGCAAGCTTGCCCCTCGTGGTCGTCCTTGCACCTTTCTCGTCGTCTCTTCTGTGTCTAGGGCTTGACGCTTCTAGGATCCGTTCTGGCAGTGCATCGTCGAGTCCCACGATGCCCTCTTCTTTGAGGAGTTGTTTCCAAGCAATCTTGCTCTCTTCGGCTCGTTTGTATCCCTCCCTTTGTGTGGTGGAATGGTGAGTTTGTCCTCCAACCTGCCGCTTCCGCATGACACATCACTTCACCCCTTTGAGCCGGTAGCCCAAATCGTGCACGCTGACCCATCCGAGCCAACCGCCCCAGTTGCGCCCGTTTGCCTTTCGGGGTCAGCAACCCCAGTTGCGCACGCTGGCCTCTCAAGGCTACCAGCCCCAATCGAGCCTGCTGGCCCCTCCGGACCGGCAGTCCTAGTTGCACCCGCAGGCCCCTCCAGGCAAGCAGCCCCAGTCGCGCCTGTTGGCCCCTCCGGACTGGTAGCACCAGTCGCGCCCGCAGGCCCCTCTGGGCCACCAGTCCCACTCACGCCTACTGGCCCCTCGGGGCCGGCAGCCCATGTCGCGCCTGCTGGCTCCTCGAGGCTAGCATCCCCAGTCGCGTCCGCCGGCCCCTCCGAGCCGACAGCTCCAGTCGCGCCTACTGGCCCCTCCGGGCCAGCAGCTCCAGTGGCGCTTGCTGGCCCCTCCGGACCAGCAGCCCCAGTAGAGTCTTCTCGTCCCTTCGTGCCAGTAGCCTCGTCTGTCTGTGTTAGCCTGTTGGACTCTGTACCATCTCCTACTCTACTACGCTACACGAGTGGTCCTGGCGGCAGCCGTCGACCAAGGCCATTAATGAGCGTGCAGATCACCGCACTGCACCTTGTGGCGCCTCGGCCCCCTTTCGCTCCACGTGTCTCCTCCACTCCTACGGCCATGAGTGGGGACCCTGGCACCAAGGCTCTCGGCCTGACCACTTCGGCCATCATTGTAGACCTGCACCCAGGCTCCGCATTGGACTACGCCATGCTTCATCACGAGCATTGGCATGCCGTTATGGCTGCACTCGCGCGCATCCCACTTGGAGCTTGAGATGCACATGCTCTCTCAGTCCGCTCCATATCATGCCCAGAGGACCCAGCCACCCTACGCGAGGCTCCAGCCTCCCCTGAGGCCGTACATTGGGATGTTGGCTGCGCCGACGAGCTTACTACTATCCGGGAGCACCACGTGTATGACCTCGTTGACCTCCCTCCAGGTCGGAAGGCCATGGGTGCCAAATGGGTCTTCCGACGTAAATGGAAGTTAGACGGGTCCTTGGACAAGTACAAGGCCTGTCTCACAGCCAAGGGGTTTTCTCAGGTCCTCATGGTTGATTACGACCAGATCTTTGCCCCTGTTGGTCGGTTTTCCACTAACGAGGCACTCTTGAGCCTGGTTGCCCAACATGGTTGGGAGCTGCATCAGAAGGACGCGAGCAACACTTTCCTTCATGGCTCACTGGAGGGTGAGGTGCTCTACATGGTGCAACCCCGAAGCTTCAACGATGGCACTGGGAGGGTCTGGCGGCTATGAAAGGCCCTTTATGGCTTGAAGCATTTGCCTTGGTGCTGGAACCAGGAGATTAGCAGCACGCTCCTCTGCAGTGGCCTCTTGCACAGCACCGCTAACCCCGCACGGTTCGTGAGCCCACGAGGTCAGAACTTCGGCGCTCTTCTGGTCGACATCGTCGATCTCCTCATTGTGTTTTCAGGCACGGCTACCATCCAGCGTGTCAAGGACTTGCTGGACACTGCCTACCAGATGAAGGATCTCGGGTCTGGCCGAGTCTTCCTGGGCATGTAGCTCGAGCATGATCGCTCCCAGGACATCCTGCACGTCCACCTCGCTACCTATGTGCATGCCCTGTCCACTCGCTTTGCTAAGGACCTGCCCCTCGTGCCGAGCGCATCTTCACCCATGTCACCTCATGGATAGGTGAAGCTCAAGAGCCTTGACCCAGCCGTTGTGGGGGAGCCAGTTGACTTGACCACGTATCTGCGAATCATCGGGTCATTGATGTTCCTGGCGACGTCGACGCGTCCAGACATCGTGTTCGCCGTCAATCTCCTGGCTCAGTTTTCTTAAGAGCTATGTCACCTTCACTTCGAGGCCGCGATCCGAATACTACGCTATGTTGTTTTGACTCCTTGGCAAGGTCTCATGTTCCGTCGACAACCGTCTGTTGTTGTGGTGGGCTACACCGACAATGACTAGGCCGGCAGTTTTGGATGGTAAGAGTCAAACATGCTCGATATTTCTGATCGGCGACACGGCTGTATCCTAGCACTGTGGCAAGCAGGGGTGTATTGTGACAATGAGAGTGCCATGGCCATTGCTGACAATGTCGGCATACATAACACACGCACAAAGCATGTCAACGTTGAGTATCAGTATGTGTGTTTGTTATTACATGACGGTAGCATCAACATCGTGTGGGTTGAGACAACACGTCAGCTGGCTGACTTCTTGACCAAAGCGCTGAAGCGTGACTTGTTTAAGAAGGCTGTGAGTTCGGTCAATGTGCGTCCGTGAGTTGCACTCTTTGTTGTTGCCTGCGTCTCTGCATGCCTTGGGGGAGTCTGACTGTTGACCGTGTCTATGCCCGCCCATGTGCACTACGCCTGTGAGTCATGGGGGAGTGTTGGTTATTGCACATCCTCATTGTGCTCTGTTGTGTCCTTCCGGCTTGTGTACATCGGCGTGCACATAACTGATGATGAGACTCGACGCTGTTGGAATGTCGTGCGGTGGAGCCAACGCACGCTAAGGCCTACTCGTAGTTTGATGGAGCCTCCTCTCTCCGGCGACGTGCTCAGCTCAATCGGTAGGCCTCCTTGGAAGTTGGGCCGCCGGTGGTCACTGCCACCGTAGATGCTGTCTGCATGCGTCAGGCACTGGATCTGACTGTACCATTGCGTCTGCAGCGTCATACTCTGCCTGGGGTCCATATCTCATGTTGCGTGGCACTGTTTGGCATCACGGACCATCCTAGGCACTGCCTGGGTTCGGGCAGCCATAACTATCTGTTGCTGTTTTTCTAGCTGTTTCTGACCACACGACTGCGTTTGCAGTGTCGGTGTTATGGTATGGTCCAGTGTTCAGGCAAGACGGATGACGCCCGGGTTTTGGGCTGTCAGCCGTCTGGTAGGGCTCACGGAGAGAACCCTGCCTACCTGAAAATAGGTCTAGGTCTATCTTCTGATTGGCTGGTTAGCTGAGTAACAAGCTCTACAGAGCTGAGGGGGAGCTAGAACTTGGAGGCGTCTCCCATTGTTGCTTGCTCTTCATTCCTAATCAGTCACTTTTCAGTTTTCAGCTGCTTTCTGGCACTAACACTGGCGCGCGCGTTTCTGAGTAACAAACCCAGAGCTTCCAGACTTAGACTCTAGAACAGCAGACTGAGGGGGCAACAGACTTAAGCAACGAGCGTGGAAGCCCACACGCTGCATCAACAACGCTGCTGTTCCAGCCTGCTGCCTAGCTTTTCCATTTGTGTAGCACTAACACAAGACCAACACTCCCCCATGATCCATGGCCAAAACACACACGGACATTCACGGGCACAACATTGATGTGACAAGAAGTACACAAGATTGTACACAAGAACTGGCACAATGGATCAACCAGGAGCATCACGAGTACATAACAACGTGACATGAACTACTGCCT
>SZWC01000675.1:320707-337299 GCA_023375785.1 Penium margaritaceum | reverse complement strand
TAACGATCAACTGCTGACTTGTCGAAGTTTTGCATCGATCATGGTGACCTTTGGACTTGTCGGAACTGACTCGTTAGAATGTCGTAACGATCAACTGCTGACTTGTCGAAGTTTTGCATCGATCATGGTGACCTTTGGACTTGTCGGAACTGACTCGTTAGAATGTTGTAATGATCAACTGCAGCTTTGGCGGCTTCATACTCGGCTGGCCTATCCTCACGTGCTCACCGGAGTTTTCTCACTGACCGGCTCTCACGATCCATTTTCTCCGTGACATTGCCCTTGTTCGTTCGTAACTCATCAAGTGGTTTCCTTTTTGCACTTTGTTGTCATTCGGACAACCAATCACCTCGTATTGTTGTTGAGTTCTAGCAACTGTTGTTTGGGAGCTTGCTGCTAGCCTATCGCCATTTTTCCATCAATGGTTTTTACTTTAACACTTGCACACGACTTGTGGGAGATGGTTTATCCTCACACTTGTTCGGTTGTTTGTACGGACTTCCATTCATTCAATCATATCATTGTCGTCTCAACACGTCGACGTGGTGTCTTTTGTGTTGCGTCTTACGCAATGAACTCTCACACATAAGCTAGTTGAGAGGTCATCTCATTATCCTCGTGGTATCAAAGCTGTAGAGGCCATGCAATTGCATTTTGACCAAAAAGCGCAGCAGCAACATCCGAGACGGGTTTGGGCTGTTTTCAATGGGGTATGAATCCACAGATGACCTATTAACTCTTTCCACACGCGCACACATAATCACTGCAAGTGATTAATCCAATGTGAAGATGTCAGACACAGCATTGTCGGATGCCTCATCGGGCATCCAAAAGTGTATGATCCATCGATCATACATTTTTGGCACATTAATCGAGTGCAAGTATGGCGCATGGTGTGTACACTCTAGACATGTTCGGGAGCTTGGAGCCCGTGATCAGTAAAGCATGCATGCTTTCTTTTTGGCAGACGTGGAGTGATACATGGAAGAGTGCATGCCCCCACATTCTCTTGTGCTCGATGTGGTTGACAGGTTCTACTTGTGCATGTTTTCTGGGCTCTAGCATGTGTGTGGCCGGGTTGCTGTTCCCACGGAACCACATCTGGTTTGTCCGAGCTTGTGAGAAGCCGCTGTCGGCTTGTTGTCGATGGGTCGGGTTGGATCCTGGGATGGCAGCCGGGCCCCACGCGATCCCACTCGCATGGTTGGCCTGGTCGACCAGTTCCCATCACCTCGCTCCCTTGTTATTCATTTTTGCTACTCTTGCGATCTTGCAAAACCTAAGTGCGAGTCGCTCCGTGCACGGTGTACATGTGCCTCCACGCCAGTGCATACATGAGTGATCATACCGCCTAGGTTAAGCAACTACAAACAACTAGTGGTGTTAGAGCGGGAGGCCAAGGCCTCCTAGAAAGTGGTGATAGATCGTACCAGCCAGCGTCCTGGCCATGATGAGAGTCGCTGCCGCCTACGCCTCTTGTTAGCGGCTCCAGCAGTTGCTTCTGCTGACTACCCCAGCACCACGTTAGCCAAACTTGGCTGCGGATGTCCCTTGACAGCTACCAACTTTGCCACGACGGTACTCAACCTTCATGATGAGGAGGTGACAGTGGCGGCGGGATGCCGCCACTGTCACCTGCGCAACGGCTACAACTTGTACTGCTAAGCATGGCACTCGGATCCTCTACCCATTCCAGCCACCACGCCATCACTCTTGATTGTAGTGCTGCACCAGAGTCCGCCTCGGAAGTATCTTCACCCGAGCGTGCGTGGTGACGACACCATAAAGAGCAGGTGCAATAGCAACAACGGTGTTCGTGACATCAGTAGTAGCAATGTTTGCAGCCCAAAAGGCATCTTCATCCATGCACACATTGTAGCCATAGCAACAGGAGCACAAGCAGCCACAGTAGCAGCAGCACTCCCGAACCCGGGGAAGCATCTGCATCCGCGCACACGCCGCAGCCCCATCAACATTAGCTGTGGCAACTTTGGGAGTATCATCACCCAAGAACATGTGGCAATGGTACCATAAGCAGCAGCTGAAGTAGCAACAGTAGCGGAAGGAAGCAGCAGCAGCTACATTAGTAGCCCAAGGTGCATCTACATCCATGCACATGCTATAGCAATATCACCTACTGCAGTATACAATGTAATGCCGATAGAAGCAGCCAACTCTACCACAATTACCTGGCACCTTGGCGTCGCCGCCAAACACGGACCCTATCCCCATGTGGTCCACAACTCAGTGTGAGCGTGACCGTATTGAAAGCAAGGTCGCCTACTACAAAGCCAAGCTGAACGTGAGCAGTGGTCACATCTTAGTCGCAACCAACTTGGCAACTACTCTAGCGAGGACTACAATTTACCAGAGGCGTACGAGAGGATGGATGCTGAAGACCACACAGCGCATTGCTAGTCATCCTCGGACGACCCGTCAACGGACAGAACACGCTAACCACGGGACCTCCACGCGACCCGTGACCTCGTCAAACTACTGTAAGATTGCCTTTTTCCCATGGAACACACAACCATGGTCGACCTTCTACTTGCCGAGGAACAGCAAGGGCATCCGCTATAGCAGTGCGTCAACCCTCACGCACAGCAACGTTGTTCATGCAGGTGTCTTTGGCTCTGATTCTTCCTCATCCACAACTTCTTATGTTCTCCATTTCCTGGATTCTATGCTGGTCTTCAGCACTGTCGTTGCCTCCACCTTTGCTGCTACTGCCCGTGCTGCTCATGCACCTCCTAGCACTACTGCTGGTAGAGTCATCGAGACCTATACCTTCCTTGCTGTTGACCAAGATCCCACTGATGCGGCTGCAGTAAATGTTTCCATCCAAGCGGCTGCTGTAGCAGAAGCATTAATCTAAGCAGGAGCAGCAGCAGGAGCAGCAGCAACAGCCACCGCTCCAGCCAATGCGGTCAACTCCATCTACGTATCCAAAAGCATGCTTCCTCTTATTCATCAGAATTAACGACCAGTCACCACGTACTTGATCTCATCTCCATTGTATCAACTGTTTGTATTCTCTCAGCTGCTGCTCTGAATGGGGTGGCTTGTCTTCTTGTTTTTGGGACCTCTACTGTGGCCATGATTGAAGCATCAGCCGTCGTAGCTCTCCCTCCGTCTCCAGGCTTGGAGAATGCAACTCTCGGCCTTCTTCCTTCTTCTCTGTCTCTACGTGGACATGATTGTATGTCATGGCCCATTTCCTTATTGAGCACACTCTATTGCCATCCGCTATTTTCTCATGCCTACTAGGGCGGGGGAAACTCTACCAAGAATTTATCGGCAATGTGGCATCCTTCTGACAATGCCAGTTGACAACGAGTAGTATGTTTTACTGCAAGGAGAGCTGCAGCGTGAACCCATCATGCTTCAAGAGACACACTATCCAGCGTGTGGCTGAAGAGTGCCCGCATCATGAGCAGGGTAATCAAGTCGAATTTTCATATCAGATTGCTGACCTAGTCCTAAACCCCATCCAGCCCGTGTTACACTCTGTTCGTACTACATCCACTATCCCAGGCGTCATAACTGTGTTTGCCACCACTCGGCTTTCCCATCTTCTACTTCGAGATCTAATCTATCTGCAGTCATCATAGCAGAAACCACACCCGGAGTAGCAGTAGCCAATGCACTTGCTCAACCTCCACAGCGTCAGTGTGACTTCGACAAATCATTGCCCCATTATACATCCAACCTCTCCTTCTTGTATTGGGAGGTTAACTTTAATGCCTGGGCTCAGGGTGAACACATTTCAGAGTACTACCACAACCTTGACCCCTATTCCGTCCCTCCGTTCGTCTCTGTTGATTCAGAGTCTCCTTGCATTGTATGAGCTCTCATTCTTTGAGGGCTGGAGAATCTCACTGATGACAGTGGGTCATGTAATGTAAACACAACTCGTCACACGCCAGCTGATCCAGTTGGCTCTTGTACCGTCATAAAGCGTTGTAGCACTATGAACGGCCATGTGGCCCAGGGAATTCTCCCAGTTCAGTTTATCTCTCCGGCCATGCGTGCTGATGAGAGTGCTGATACTTACTGGGCACACATCATCAAGTTGCTGCATGGCCGTGACAAAGATGCACCTTGCCAGCTTCTAGAAATCCTTGCCATCTTTCAATGGCCTTATCCCCCGGTTCTCTAACATCTTCCAGGAGGTTAAGGCTGCAGAGCTTGAGAGTTTGGTCACCAAGCCTGTTCTAGATGATTCCGCGCCATGCCCTAGCGCCTGATGGGAGTTTGGAGTGCAACGTCTCACTGACAGGTGGAGCGTATTGCAAAGCAAGCGCATTTATTGCGGTGTAGTTGCTACAGCTACCACTGCACTCCTCTCCACTTTCGTAGTCCCATCATTATCGCACACCTTACCATCCTCAACTCATCCTTCTTCTACATCTACTTCTTCTTAGGTCGCTTAAGGGGAAGGCAAAGGTCAAGGAAAGGACAAAGGTGGGAATTTTGGTGGAGGGTCGGGTCATGGACAAGGTGGGCGTGGGAAAGGGAAGGACTCTAGCGCTTCCTCTTCTGCCACCTCCCCTTGCAATGTGGTGTGCTAGAACTATGGATCCACTACACCATACTCCAAAGTACCCTAAAATCCACGACGATGCCTGCCTGGCTTCTGCCATGTAGACACACCAGGCACTCTCGTATGGTGGCAGCAAAAGCGCAACCCGCACCTCCTCCTCCACAGCCCCCTCTGGTCGCTCCGTGCCCAGCTCCTCTAATGCAGCAGCCTACGGTACTACTGCAGCCTCATACCTGCTTCTTTATCCCCAGAGGTAGCCTCTGGTGTTTGGCAACCCTACCTTTTATGGCCCTCTTTCTAGATCTTAATCTCCATAAGCGTGGTTCCAACCGGGCTCCTAACAGAGGTGCAAGTCCTCGGGTGTCATCACCACTCATGACCCACCTAAGTACGCTCGTTAGTTGGATGGTATCCTCTCCCATCTCGTCCACCAATATCACCTTCGTGATCAAGGAGGTGAGAGTGTGTGTACATACATGGGATCACTTGCATGTGAGTCTAATGGGACTCTTTACGGAGCTTTCTCTCATGGCGTTCAATGCTGTTTGTCTGTGGATGTTCTACGGCTTGAAGACTGGCATTAGCTTTGGGATCCTGGACTCCCGGGCCATCCACCACATGATGGCCTCATGTGCGTTGTCTATATCCTTGGGTCTTGTTGGCTCCGTGCGCTTTGTGCGCACTTGCTCCAGATAGTCCCTCCCATTCAGCATGTCGGCAATGTTGTTTTGTTGGTCCTGGAGGGGAGTTGTTCCTCCCATATATGTTGTACGTGTCTGCTCTTGAGTTGAGTCGGCTCTCTGCCACAGCCCTCGATGACTAGGGCACTGACTTCTCCTTCTTGCCTCCATCTCGCATCGTACCACTGGTCGCATCCTACTTCATAGCACATGCTACGATGGCCTGTGATTTTTTCCCTCCTTTGCACCTTCCTCCATGGTAGCTTCTCTTGTTCACGATGTTTACTCTCGTTCCCTGATGCATAGGCAAGTGCAGCATCTCTGCCTATGTCACATCTACACTGCCGCGGTTGAGCGCTTGCTTTGCACTCAGCCCGCACATGGTCTTGATGCATCTACCGTCCCTGGCCCCCGTCCGACTAATTGACTTGATTACGCTCAGAGTTAAATGCATCACTCTCCTTTTTCAACCTTTGACTCCCACACTACCCACCACCTTGAATTTATGCGTGCGGACGTCATGGAACCCTCTGACTCATGACAACTTGGGCACTGTTGGTCATTACGTTCTCTACCTCACTGATAACTACTCCAGCATGCGTTGGGTCTTTGCTCCTTGGTCAAAGAGTGTTTTTTGCTCCATTTTTTAATCTGGCTGCTTCAAGCTGAGGTCACGTGCAGTTGTTGCCTTCACACATTTCATTTTGATCATGGTGGCGATTCCATGGGATCCAGTGTTTGATTCTTGCCTTCTTATGGAGCTTGTATGAAACCCAAGGCTCCCTACACACCTCAATGAAATGACATCTCTCAAGTTTAGAAACCTGCCCGTGTTGGAGGTGTCCACACTTCTCTTGTTGAATCTGACCTGCCCTCCCTATTCGCCTTTGATGGTATGTCCTATATGGTGCAAATCTGGAGCCATGTTTCTCACAGTCCTCTTCCCTGCCATGTCACGCCCTTCGAACATTGGTTTGGTCAAAGGGCATATGTACATCTGGCTCGTGTCGTTGTCATTGCTGCCTAGCTTCTGGAGGACCATCGCGATGGTTAGCTCAGTCCTCATGCTCGCCTATGCACCATTCTTGGTGTCTCTGTCACATCGAAGGCGTGGCGCTTTTGGGATTTAGACCGGTCTCGTATCATTGATTCATGTTGTACCTTATTGTTTGAGGACGTTTTCCACTCCTCCTCCTTTTATTTCCTCGCTCAGTCTGTTGGGGAGGATGGGCATGTCTCAGCCTCTCGTCTCCAGGGTCCATCGCTCATTCCCTCCACTGGTTCTCCATCCCCTACGGAGTCACCACCAGCCGACCCCACTGATAGTGAGTCTCTCCGTCTGTCCGCTCCTCTGAGTGCTCTGACTGCTTCCTCCTAAATATTCATCACCAGTTTCTGTGTCCTATGAAATCTCATCCTCAGAGTCGACAACCGTACCTGCTACTGTTAGTGCTTCGCCATAATCCTATCCTGATTGACCTACTACTCTTGTGTTGTAAACCAGTGCATCTGTCAACGTCCTAGTGTCATGCAGAGAGCTGTAGACTACTGCTCCTGTTGTTGGTCTAGAGCCATACATACGGAGAAGGAGGCTTCTCTCTCTCCCCCAATTTTATAGCTCTCAACGTCGTACACAATCCAGTGTGTCCGATTCCAGTGCTAGGCCCTCTGCACGACCAATTGGTCTTGAAGAACTTGGAATTGCTGTCAATGTGGTCCATCTCAGCTCCGTGATGGGGTATTCACTAGTCCTGCATGAGTCCCACAACGCCCTAGACACCTTTTCCATAGGCTTTTTCGGGGCCTGTTTTGCAATGGTTGTACTCCCTATACACCCAACTAGACCCTTCCACTGTTTCGCCGGATGAAGAGGTGGTCAGCGCTGACCTCAGGGGAAAATTCATGCATGAGGGGTTTTGTGCTCTCAAAGATAGTGATGTCTATGAGCTTGTGGATCTTTTAGCTGGCCGCAAAGCCGTCTCAGTTTGTTGTGCCATTTGACTTAAGCTCAAGCCAAACGGCAAGGTCAAACAGTACAAGGCTCACCTCACTGTAGAAGGGTTCTCTCATATCCCTTGGATCATCGTCGATGAAATGTTCGCTCCAGTCCAGCGGTACACCATTGCTCGTGCATTCCTAAGCCTTGTCATACAGCATGACTGGAGACTGGAGCAGTTGAATGTGAACATCACGTTGTTGGATGGGCGTCTCCACAAGGATATCTCTATGATGTACCACCAGGCTTTACTGATGGCACAAACAAGGTTTGGTGACTACGCAAGGCTCTTATAGCCTAAACCAGGTGCTGCACTACTTGTGCATGGGGATATTGTCTACCCTCAAGGAAGGTGGCTATTACCATAACGCGGACGATCTAGTGCTCTTTGTAAGTGCTCAGTCAGAGCCCTTTGTGGCTACTCTTGCCTATATCAGTGACATGCTCATTACCTCATCTAGCCCTGCACCTATCTTGTCTGTCAAGGCCCTCCTACACTCCATGCACAAGATAAAGGACGTGGGCCCAACTCGTGTGTTTTTGGACATGGAGCTCGGGCACAAAAGTAAACACAGTATGTGAATTAGGCTATTTACTTTTATAGCCTTGGAGAGAGATTTGTCCTCTGCTAGTCACGGTTCCTAATGCATCTACTCCTATGACGCCAACAGGGCAATGCCTGCTGGAGTCTCTTGATCCAGCACAGCTGGGTAAGACTATCAATGTCACCGATTACCTGACCATGATTGGGTCCCTCATGTACCTAGCGACCACGAATCGAGCATATGTGGCCTTCACAGTCAAATTTCTGGCTATCATGTTTATCATTCGCTATGTGTTCTCTATAGCACATGCCCCCTATGCTACCGCACACAACCCTCTGTGATTGTTGATGATTACACTCATAGTGACTAGACTTTTACATAAGGTCGGAGCTTGGCACCGACACGATTTACTAGTGAATCAGTCCTATAGTCATTGTGGACCGTCACATTCCTAAGCGGTAGAATTTCAAGTTAGGTGTTCTCACGCTCCGATGTCTAGATTGCCGCTGTACATGTTGGCGACTGATCAAGTCAACGCCTCGGAAAATATTTTTCTTTCATGATTTAGAGGTGTTTTTGGGGCATGAATGGGAAAGTACCGGGAGTCAACGCCTGAGAGGCAAAAGAAAAAAAATTAGCTGGTGGGTGGCGTATCGGTTTGGACCACGTATGGGGGCGAGCTATTTCTCAGGAGGGTACATGTAGGGATTACTGGAGAAATTCTAATGTGCGTATGACCTACCCAGTGTTCAGAAGAATAAAACTACCTTATCCGGCGTTTGGAAGAATAAGATTCCACTCATCGGAGTCTTGAGAACATTAACATCCTATCCACAAACTGCGAGAAAACACAACATGTTGACGCTACATGCAATGCACAGTCAACATGCTTACATCAACAATCTTTTTTTTGCATTCACAAACCCCTCTTTCAAGGGGTCTGTGAATCTTTGAAGGGTGGTTGCGTGTGGTTTGCATGGAGGGTCCGAGACTATCGATGTGTTGAAAGGGAACCTACTGGGCCCCACTAACTCGGAGCCCAGTAGGACCCCCCGCAACACTAAAATCCTTCACTCCCGAATGTAATTTGGGGTAGGGTTTGACTGCGTTTCGCATGTAAAAAGTGGGGAGTTTGTGAATTAGGAAAACAATTTTGAACGAGCGTCTTCCCTTGATCTAAAAAATGAGCACTTTTTCTTGATCGCGATCGAGAAATGACCTCATTGTTTTTTCTTTTCGACACACAAACCCCTTGGTTTGATGTAGGTTGTGATGTTTTGCGTGGGCTCCACCCGCACAAAACATAGAAATCCCTCAATCAAATGAGGAAGTTTGCGTGTTGAAAAAGAAAAATGAGGTAAGCACTCGATTGCGATTCTTGCGTGGGAGCACTAATCACGAGGGGGGTTGAAATTTTTACGCTTTAGACGTACACGAGTCCCTAATCTTTCCCAGTGGGCATTTCTGTTATTACACAAACAGCCCACCGCGTCGCAAGTCCTCGATGTTCATTTTGACGGTCGAGGATAAACTCACCAGCTGCCCTCGCCCCTAGTGAATCTTTCCGAACCTCCTCACAACTTCGACCACTCTCGCGAATCTACGGCAAAAGTTACTCGACCTTTCGGTTGACTTCTCCATGCACCGATACGAATCTAGATTTACAAAGATGCATCTTGCATCTTCACCGTCAATAATCGAAGCCCCATGATTTCTCAGCGGACCTTCTCAAATCTGACCACTCACGGCGCGACTCCACACGCATCGCTCAACAGTTGACCCAAGGACCCCGACTATACCCCATTCGTAACTCAACACTTGCACTCAACACTGGTATGTGTTCGATCATTTCGACACTTGTCATTGAAGTACACTTACTGCTTGTTAAAAATGGCTCAAGTGTTCCAAATACACAATCGTGGTTTACCTCAAAAGGTCTACCTGTTCACCATCTACGCTTCGTAAGCTTGGTATCAGAGCGCAACGGTGTTGGAGAGGCATCCAACTACCCGAAGGACTACCTGGCACAAACCGTCAGCGCATCTCGCCCGTTAAGACTTTGCAGGCTTCGCGACCAGGACGTAAAGCGAGCGAGTGCAACCAATGACCAACAGCGGGTCTTCGACGACGACTTTGGCAATGGAGGAGTAGAACGTGCCTCTACACGCAAACCCTGAAGCTGCAGCAGGCTATGTGATAACTCAATCAACCCCTACAGCTCCGACGGCTTATCCGATTGCAAACCCGACAGCGGTAAACCAGGTGCCCCTAGCGATAGCCTTAGTGTCTGCAATAGGAACAACAAGTAATGGAAGCCCTCTGCTCCAAATGGTAAATCGGATCTCCACGCTCGAGGGGATTAACAACCATCTGCTCCGAAAGCTGAACGTCACTAGGAATTAGCCACCAAGCTTCCCGTCCGTTCGCTACATTTGGTATTAGAGCACTGGGGTTCGACACCCATTGTGGACACCAAGGGCATGTTCATTCCTGTGTGGGAGGAATGTAGCGCGAGGTGTGCCACGTGGCTCGAACGTGAGTCCCAACTTGTGGGCGACAGATGGGATGAGTTGAGGGTCGGAGACCCTCAACTACCGCAGTTTTGGCCTAGTGGGCCAAGCTTTCCGTCCGTTTGTTACACGTGCCTTTCCACAGGATTTCAGGTCTGGAGAATGGCAAAATTACCCTTCTACCCAATCTGCAAGGTTGATGGTGAAGCTCTGCCCAAAGAACAAGTTATATAAGCGTAGGTGGTGAACGTAGAAGTTGCAAAGCAAAACACGATGTTGAATTCAGAACACTTGAAAACATCATAATCAGCGGTAATTGTACTTTGAAAACAAGTGCCAAAATGATCGAGCATGTATCTACAAGTCTCCAGTTACAAATGAGACATAGTCAAGGTCGTTGGGTTAATTGTCGAGCGACGCGTGTGCAGTCGCGCTGTGAGCGGTCGGACTTAAGAAGCTCCGTTGAGAAGTCAGGGGGCTTCGAGGATCGACGGTGAAGATGTGAGATGCATCTTCATCAATCCATAATTCTTCTCGGTGCGTCGAGAAGTCGACCAAAAGGTTGTGACACTTTTGTCGTTGATTCGCGAGAGTGGTTGAAGTTGTCAGAAGGTCCGGGAAGAATGACTTGAATTGGGGGAAGTTGGCCAGTCTCCCCTCGACTGTCAGAGTGAATACCGAGGACTCGTGATTGACCTTGCGACCGCGCTTTTGCGTGGCACGGCGCTAAGTTTGCAATCAAATCTAAAGACCATCCAACGACAGCAGGAGACCAGCGGGACCTCATCGACGACCAATGACGCCCATCACATATCACCGATCGTAGGCATTCTACCCTTGGAGCAGATCAACCATAATGGCAAGACGCGTTGACGCCACCAACCAACTGGAACAAATTCTCGTGCGCGATGCTCATACGATTCAGACGGCTGAACAAAATGTCTGACGCACGGTACAAGCTCTGGTGTCTCCGTCAGCAGTCCAGCATGGCAGAGTACACGCAAAGATTCTATGAGATCATCTCTGGTGCAGATATCGCCTCCAAAAATTCCGTTTTCACTGCAACAATGGCCAACAAGCAGGACATCCGGCAAAATGCCATTTTTGGCATCCAAAACGACTTGTCGCGAATGATTGCAGCAGCAAAAAGGACCGACAACACTGACTACAACGCTCGGATCCAAGAATCTTATTGTTGCCGACCTCCCAACCACAATTATTGTGGAAACAGAAAAAGCCAGTCTGGGGACTCTTAGACTCCAATGGAAGTGGACGCTCGACCACACTATCGCTTAAGCACCATAACAGGTTCCTAATTTTGTCGCTCGACATCATTGTTAGGGTCGTTGTTTCTTTACGTTTGCATGTCAGTTTTCTTTTTGGAAATGGTATGTAAATGATTAGTGAATTTGACACAGTATGACACGACATCGCTTACATCATACGTCGAAGCCGATTGGTCGAGTACGGAAGTCCATTCCGAAAGTGGACGACGGTCCAATGGGACGACGTAGCCCCACCTGGGCAGATATGGGATTGTGTGTCGGAGGACTGTGTCATGTTTCCACCGATGCACGGTTAATGCGTGTAGCCCAGTTCTACGTGGACACGGGAAGGTCAATTCTGCCCGTTCGACATTGCAGCAGCACGTTCCAAAACGTATGACAAGTAATCAGACCGGGTTTGCGACTCAAATGTTGCCAAGCACCAATAAAGAGCTTCAGCATCAAACCTGTTCGTTGTACTGGTTCCCAGTACGAAAAGGTATCATCGTGTGTACTTACAGTGCTTCGCAGTCAGTCCACTTTGCTAAGTATCCTCATAAGGTGACTCCACGTTTGATCGAAATGGACACCGATGGACGTCCGAACGGCCCGGCACATCATGGATGGGGTACACCCTTGGCGGACCCTGTGGCAGCTCAATAGGCATGGGTCGCATTGAAGGAGGAGTGGGACCGGTATGTATCTCGCAACCATGAGTTGGGCTATGAAGAAGCATCATGGGCCCTGGCTTCTGTGACTCCATAACATATGGCGTGGAACTTGGGAAGGCCCATGCCGAGTAGGCGTCTGCCACACTGTCCCGAGCCTTGGGAGTCGTGGGTCTGGACTGAACCACCAAGTCCGTAGTGGCCCCTGCGCATGTTTATGTTGTTGTTTTTTTTTCAAAACATGTCCACTTTGCCCCCTCTTGCAGGGGCATGAGGGTTTCTCTTCGGATATTCATTTGTCTAATGCCGTCCTTTTTACCGTCTTAGTGAAGAATGATTCAATCATTTCCTTTCTACATTGCCCTTCATTTTGCGCTTAAGAGCATACATTTTCTCACAATCGTTTGTGGAGTACCCACACTTGAGTACATTGTGCAATGTATTATGCAAAATCATGTCTGGAGTACCCACAATCAAGTACATTGTGCTAAGAATTATGCAAAATCATGTCTAGAGTACCCAGAATCATGTCTGGAGTACCCATAGTTGAGTACATTGTGCCAAGAATTCTGCAAAATCATGTCTAGAGTACCCAAAATCATATTTGGAGTACTCACACTCAAGTACATGGTGCCAATAAATATGCAAAATCATGTATGGAGTAACCATAATCATGTCTGGAGTACCCACACTCTAGTACATTGTGCCAAGAATTCAGCAAAATCATGTCTGGAGTACTCATGATCATGTCTAGAGTTGCCACACTCGACTACATTGTGCCAAGAATACTGCAAAATCATGTCTGGAGTACCCATAATCATATCTGGAGTACCCATACTTGAGTACATTGTGCCAAGAATTCTACAAAGTTATTTATGGAGTCCCCATGATAATGTCAAGAGTACCCAGACAGCACAAACTTGCATAAGGGCATCGAGTACACATAATGTAGCACTCCACACAGAAAATTTCTATGCTTCCTTTCTACTATTGTTTTCCTACATATTGTTAGAAAATGTATTGCTATGCCTTTTCATCCAATGTCCTAGTGTATCCGATAAAACGGATCGTTGTATCCTGCAGCTTGGACACATAGTGATCATAATATTGTGTAATAACGCTTCACAGTTGGTGGTGTTTCAAGGGATGACCACTTAGGGTGCAAAAAAAAGCCATACATGACACACAAGAGAGACCTAATTGGTGGTTTGCAATAATAGCATACTGACATTAATAGTAATAGCGGAGTAACATTTGGTGAACTGTTGAAGGGTTTCGATTCATGTACTACATGCGTTTCTACATCCCCTTGTCACGAACAATCATTGACAAAATTGCTATTAAACTGCAAGCAGTACAATGATCAAAGGTGACTAGGTAGCAATGCCTTATGTCCACATGAAAGAGAATGGAGATAGGTCACATGAGGCAATCCACTCTTGCACGTATACCAGCAAATTATGGATCCAGTGGATAACGTCGCAAGCTACACACGGGCAGGCTTCTCCACACTCTACAACATCATAAAACACCTCCTCCATGTCTGCTCCATCCACAATGGCCCCTGCAGCATCCTCAACCCCAGTGGCTACAGCGACCTGTTGTGCCTACAACTCAGCCGCGCGGGCTGCAGCCATCTGTGCCATTGTTGCCGCAGGTGGGTCAGTGCAGCGTCTCTTCTGGTGGCCCTTCTGGCCACATCGACCACAGATGTGGTTTGCGCGTAGTAGATCGGCCCGCCGCTTGTATTTGCCTTACGGCCGGCCCACTACACGCCCGCCTGGTGCTTGCCAGCCGGGCCCCAGGGGGTCCCCCTCACGGTCTGGTTCCGGCGGGGCTGGCTTCAACACCCTCGGGTTCACGCCCGGCATGGGGTGGCTATACCGGCATGGGGTGGCTATAACAGCGCTTCCACGCAATGATGCTATACGCCATGTCGGTGTAGTTGTCTGGGGTCACTCCGTTCTCCAGTAGCACATCACATGCGTGCACACACGAGATGTCAATCTCCTGATAGCGGCCACAGCTGCACTTCCATATGTGATAGTCCACCTACCGCGGTACACCCCTGCTGCCTATGACCGTGCCCATGAGGTTCTTGGTGTGCACGACCTTGTAGTCTCGTGCCGCCAAGCAATTATGCTGGAGCGCCTTTTCGGGGGTGGTCGTCCACTTCCTCTCCTGTTCGCTCTCCATGTCTATGTCGTGTGCCAGTTTTCTGCTTGTTGCAAGCAGCTTCTATATGAAGGGGTAAAGACTGGCGAAGCAGTGGAACAGGAGCAGCTTGTGTGCCTCGATGATCCGTGCTTTGAGCGACTCTGCAGCATTGCTTGTGGTGTGGCCGCCACATTCTGGTGGTCCGTGGAAGCGCCTCCAACAACGCAATGAGATCCCTCTCGTCTCGCCATTGCCAAACACATAGCGTGCAATGCCCTAGTTTGTGTGCATGGGCTCCATGCTCAGCTTGTCGTACTCCTCTCGCTCATACGCGTGTGCCAGCCGCAAGAAGATATCCACTATTGACTTGCAGTACGTCACCCGGATGCTCTCCTTGATGTGAAACATGCAGTACTTGTGGTTGGCCCAAGGGAGGAGCTTCAGCATAGCGGCAAGGAGACCTGTATCACGGTCACTGATGACGGTGGTACCGCCTTTGCGCAGGGTCCAGTACGCGTTATACGGCTAGAGCAGGGACCTGTTCCATTTATCTTCGTCCTCTTTGCTGGGAAGAGCGTAGGCCATTCGTACGCTGTTGTTGTTCGCATCGAAAAAGTGGGCGATCAGAAGCACCTGCTTGTACTTGTTTTTGATAAACGTGCCGTCCAGAGTGACGATACCTCGCACATGAGGCCAGGCCTTGCGGCAGTCACCGGGCGCCACAAAGCAGCAACGAAACTGCTTGGCCCTCTGCTCCGCAACGACGATGGTGTTAGGTTTGACCCACATCAGCTGCAAGTGTGAAAGCAATGAGTCCAACAGTCAATCTAGCAGCTTACAAAAGTTAGCCCAGCGTGTAAACATACCAATACATGAAGGGAGGACTCACCTCTGCACAGTAGGTGGGGAAGAGAGCCCACGAGGTACACTTCTCCCCCATGATTTCCTCTTGGGCCTTGTTCAGCGCCCTCCATATGACCTGGCAGTCCACTTTCTCGTGTGTAACAACTTCGACGACCGCGCGCACGGCTTTGGCGTCCGTAGTTGGGGCTAGGGCCATCGTATCCCGGATACGTCGCAAGACCCACTTTGTTGTGCGTGCTGGGTTCCCCCGTCTGGGCCTGGGTGCACTCATGTCCATCCACATATGAAGACACTTCGTAGCTATTCGACTTGCTTGACATGTGAGCACGGATTTCCCACTAGCATCCATCGATTTTGTGCTTTCGACGGCGCACGACAATGCGGCCGGGTTTAGACGTCTCCTACTTCAGAGGGAAACGTTGCTAAACTGCGTATTTTTCAATGGCGCATCGGCACTCCTCCATTGTCTGAAATTCAGTGCCACCCGGGAACACTGTACCATCACCGTCGTCATCCTCATCCGAGGGGCCTGCAAAACAAAACTAGCGACAAAATCAGACCAAGTGTTCATACATGTGGGATTGCAGCAACACATACCAGAGATAAGGGCTTACGATTGTGCGAGGGTACTATGGGCTTGCGGGATGGGCATTTTTCTCTACGCGACTTCCCATTAAGTGTCGTAGCAGGCCCTCCTAGCAGACACTCTAGACCGGAAATGGCATGGGCCATGACGGGAGACCAAGCGGATGTACCACGTACCACTGAGAGGGTAGTAGGGTTCGGGACGAACCCGCACTGCTTTACCACCTTTGTACGTGACGGGTCCCAGGTCGGGGGATTCGGGGGTCATAGATGCCAACAATTCAGATTTTTGGTGCTTCTCCCATTCGTCGCGCTCTCTCATGTCGTTATCCCACTCAACAAATGACCGCACGTACATGGGGTCGACATAGTCGACCGTTGGGTCGGCATTTGAGGGATCAATGTAGTGGGGTCCAGGCAAGAGTTGCCTTCGAACGCTACATGTGGTGTGAAAAGTTTGTCGAGCTTCGCTCGGCAAACCGAGCAAAGTTGAGGCTGCCATACGGCCAGTATGAGGGCATGTTGGATAGAAAAACGGAGGTGAAACATGTACCATGCCCCCATGACCCTGCCTTACCGGGTGCGAAGATGCCAGCCGGGGCCATGGGAACAACGCAAGAGCAAGACGGTCGTCCAGGCTACCTAGGCGAGAACGATGGAACATGCAACGTAGAATGAGGGACGTGGGAGATCCCCGCCAGTTGCAGGCCGCGGAGTAATCTGACCTCGGTGCAGTCGTCCACGGTTGGAGGTAGAGAGGGGGGGGGGGGGGGGGGGTT
>SZWC01000675.1:260159-271527 GCA_023375785.1 Penium margaritaceum | reverse complement strand
GGGGGGGGAGAGGGGGGGTGAAGGAGGGGGTGTGGGGAGTGGAGAGGTGGTGGGAGAGGGACTGGGGGGGAGGGAGGGGGGGGGGAGATGGGGAGGTGGGAGGGGGGAGATGGGGACACTCTGCGCCCGAGGACGGCAGGGCAAGGAGGCCTGGCCTCGGCCCATGCCCCCTCCCCCCCTGGACCTTGTGGCTATGTTGCTCTCCCCATGTCGAGGTCGAGGTCGAGGCCGGAAGGCGGACCTGGACATTCCTAGAGCCTAGGTCGAGGTCGAGTGTCAACAAAATACAAAAAGTGCCCCGTTTCCCCTGAAACTTGGTACACATGTGATGTTTGATGTCCTCTATTCAAATCCACCATCATATTGTTATTTCCCTGTACCATATACAGTAAATCTATACCTAACATAACAACTTTTGTCCATAGATGCACGTCTGTCGTTTTGCACCCGGGTCCTAACCATGTGTTTGCCTGGGTGCTTCTCTCCCCACCCAGAAAAAAAAAAATCATCATGCCTTGTCCGGACGGGCGTCCGGGACGCCCGTCGCGGCATGGCAGGTTGCCCCCTGTCGCTGCCGGGACGCCCCGTCCTTGCAGCGACGGGCGACGTTTTATCGTCGGCCGCGTCAAGCATCCAGCATCCCATGTCCAGGATCCAGCGTCCCGCGTCTAACATCCAGCCGCTGGCGTGTACCAGCCGGCGTCGAGCGTTAAGCATCCAGCGTCTGCCGTCTAATGTCCGTCAGAACGCCTAGCGATTAGCGGTCGACGGGGGAAAAATAGGGTGGGGAAGAGGAGGGGGTGACAGCAGGTTTGTGGCGAACCGTCGGCAGTTCGCTGGGCCTCAGGAAACCTCCCCAAAAAAAAAATTGGTTGTCGAAGTCCGCGGCTGGAAAACGGTGACAAGTGTTGGCGAGGGGGGTGAGTCGGCCGACCTCAACATCAGGTCGGTGTTGACAGCCCGACCTTCGACCCAGCACGCTAGGTCGAAGGTCGAGAGCAACATAGCCCTGTGGGGGTGGGGGAGCGGGACATAGCCGGCCGGGGGTGTCCATCTCCCAGTCACCACCAGTGTCCCCCCACCCTCGACAAGGGCCTGGGGGCCGGGCAGCTGTGGCGGCGGGACGGGTATGGGGTGGGGGTCCGACGGCTGTGGCAGCTCCGAGCCCCGTACCGCCGATGGAATGAGGGCCCCCTGGCTCGGCTGTAGGTGCCAAGAGGTGGGGTTTGTGGTCGGCTAGAGGTATGGTGCTGCGGCCACTGCCGCTGTTGCTGATGCTGCTGCGACAGCTCATGTTGCTGCTGCTGTTGCCGCGGCCATTCATGTTACTGCTGTTGCTGCGGCCATTCATGTTGTTGCTGTTGCCGCCGCTGCTGCTGCTGCTCCTGCTGCCGCTGTGGTTGTTGAGGCTACTGGCTATGCGGGTGTCGCTGCCACGCAGAGGCTAGCGCGTGGTCAAAGGGAGCGGAACTGGTGTGGAGCAGGGGGGGGCTAGCCCCTTCTGGGGAATGCCGAGACTGGAACTGAGGCGAAGGGTCAGGCGCCGTTCCGTGGGCCGCAGGTGCGACCGGCTCATGAGTTGGAGGAGCTTCCGTTGTCGCTGGCTGGCTGGGCGTAGCTCCCAGCGTGGACGGTTGATGAACTCGCCCTGGGTGCCCCCTAGAGACGAGCCAAGCAATGGCTTGACGTGGATTGCGCTTCCACTGGCGGGAGCGACGGGGGGTGTGGGCATTAGTGGAGATGGAGACGGAGGGGGCTCTGTTGGTGCTGTCGAGGCTGCTGCTGGGGCTGCTGGGACTGCTGGGGGGTCGGCTTTGACTCCCTTGAGGCCTCCGTCCCCACCCCCCGACCCGCAAAGGTGCCGGACGGTAAGGGGTAGTCGGTCTGTGAGAGTGGTTAGGGTGGGAGAGAAGCCTCAATGCTGCTGAGGCGTTGCCCTAGGTCTGCCAGGCGGACTGTGGAGTCCGCCTGGCGGTCCTCGACTCGACGGAGGGCGGCTAGGAAGTCTCGTAGGATGGGAGCGGTTGGCCCATCCCCTGCCCCCTCCTCCTCCCAACCTCACCTTCCCATCACCTCACCTCCCCAGCACCTCACCTTCCCACCACCTCACCTTCCCACCACATCACCTTCCCACCACCTCACTTCCCCACCTCACCTTTCCAACACCTCACCTCCCCACCTCACCTTCCCACCACCTGACCTCCCCACATCAGCTCCACACCTCACCTCCTCCCCACCTCACCTTCCCACCACCTCACTTCCCCACCTCACCTTTCCAACACCTCACCTCCCCACCTCACCTTCCCACCACCTGACCTCCCCACATCAGCTCCACACCTCACCTCCTCCCCACCTCACCTTCTCACCACCTCACCTCCCCACCACCTCACCTTCACAGCACCTCATCTCACCCCACTTGCTGTTTAGCTGCCTGTTTTACTACTCAGGCCACAAGTTGTCCTAGCTCTCCCTCATTCATTGAATCCAACACACTCGTTGTGTTCTCATTCTCGACATGGTACCAGAGCTCAAGTGACCCTCCTGTCGCCTCCCTCCGCTGTCTCCATCACTTCGCTCTAGCACACGTCCGTCGCGAGCATTTCGTTGTCCGCTCTTCAAAGCCGATTTTGGCTAGAGTTAATTGCAGTTGACCTCCCCCTCTACCTTTCCACCGCAAAAGAATCCATTTTTAGGATTTTCCTCAACATCGGCAGTTTTCTGTCCAGGACTTCCGTCCCGAGCGTTTCGCCTTCGGTCCTCTCACTCCAGTTTTTTTTGGAGCTCGTTGGAGTCGCCGTCTTCCTCTACCTTTTCATCGCAAAAAAAAAGCATTTTCAGATTTTTCCTCGGCTACCCCGGACATCGGCAGATTTCTGCCTTCCTCATCCATCGCGAGCGTTTCGCCTTCGGCGCTCCCACTCCAAAAATTTCTGGCTCCCTCCTTGCTAGCCTCCTCCCCACCTTTCCATAGCAGAAAAAAAATTAAAAAGGACACTTCCCACCTTTTTTATCTAAGTTTTTTTTCTCTCTCCCCGGCTGCCCACCCGCCTTCTTTCAACTCTCCCTTCATGGCCTCCGTAGCTGCCATGGGAGGCTCTCTCCTTGTCCCGAAACTCGCCGCCAAGCGCGACGAAACCCATAACTACAAGCTGTGGGCATTCAACCTTGGCAAAAGGAAATTCTCCTCCGCTCCATCATCCGCCGCACCGGCGCCGGCGCACCTCCCACCGGCCCCACCGACACTCCCAAGGTCGATGCATGGGAGCTTGCAAACAACACCGCTCTCCTTGCCATCCTCGCCACTACCTCCCCCGACCTCCACGACGACATTCGTGCTCTTGGCGATGACGCTGAGGCAGTGTGGGTTGCGTTAGCGGCTCGCTTCAACACTACGACCTCAACCTCGTGCGGCATCAAGATTATGTCGCTCTTCAACGTACCCTACTCTGCCTACTTCGACATGGGCGGATACATCGCTGCTTGCACCACCATTGCCTCCGACCTCAAAGAGATGAAGGTAGCGATGCCGGAAGCGGTGGTGTGCAGAAGTCTCATTGCTGGCCTTCCACTCCGCTTCAACGTCATTCGCCAAATCCTCCTTCAACTCTCCGTCGACGAGATGACAGTGACAGCCATCGCCTCCAAGCTTATGGCTGCAGGGCAGGACTATCACTCCAAGCATCAACACCAAGCTGCGGTAATGAACGTCCACGCACAGTCTCCTCCTTCCGGTGGCACCTTCGTCTCTGCGGCCCCCATCCGCCCCAACAAGTTTCCGACGTGCCAATATGCACCTCTCCATGGCCCGCTCAAGGGCACGGTGTTCGGTGGCCTCAACCACCCTCAGTCCACGTGTCACCACGCCCAAACCAACCAATGGCTTGCGGCATCGCCCAACCTCAAGTACACCGACCGTCCCCATGGGGCGGACATCTGCTTCAAGGCTTGCCGCAACCGCTAAGCTTCATGGAAGCCCCCCTCCGTTGCTAGCTATGTGGTTCCGGTAGCTACCACTACCCTCCCTCTTGTTCATGACATCAGTCAAAGATTTTCGATCTACACCGTGTCTCGCTCTCTCTTTACCAAAAAAGCGCTCGACTCCGGTGCGGGATCCGACACTCTTCGAGATGCCGATCACATATCTCCACTGTCCTTCCCCGTTACAATCAATGGAGCAACCACCTTCATGAGTGCCACGTGCAATTCCCAAGCCACCCTCTCATCACCCGCTTGCCCTCATGGCTCTATCTTTAGCCTCCATGTTCCCTCTCTTCGTACCAATCTCCTCTCCGTTCGTCAACTCCAACAAGAGAGCGTCACCATTAAGGCTAGGAAAACGAGATGAGAGCGAGATTCTCGATCTCATCTCGAATTTCGAGACAGCTCTGAAGTTGTCTCGATCTCGCTCCGGTCTTGGGTCTTGCTATCTTGATCTCATCTCAAACTTGAAATGAGATTCTCAGAAAATTCTCGATCTCGAAAATTTTGTCCGAGATTCTCATATTCTCGGAAACGTTCAAAGTGGAACAAAGTATGTGCACATCACGGCAGTATAGTACCTTGTCATAGTTCAGTCATGGGCACATTTCCAGCAGTGGAAGTTTTCATTTCACATAAGCCAACATTCACATCGTTCGAAATCATCACTCACTCTCTGACACAACACACCCTTCACACTAATCACAGTCTCACACTGATTGCATCTGTCGTAGGCCAAGTTTTCATTGTATAGAAGCATCCTACCTCAACATTGCCACATGGAAACATGCCATCTCTCACTTCCATAGAAATTAAGTACCACACTCACACTCCACACCTCAATCCCACATGATGACATGGGGGAGTCATTCCGAGAATGAGATTTCCGAGATTGTGTCTCGAAATGACCCAAATTCTGGAATCTCGATCTCGCTCATCTCGGAAACGAGATCATCTGGATCTCATCTCGAAGACCGAGACAAAACGAGATTTTCGAGATTTCGAGATTTTCCAGTTTTCGAGATTGTCTCATTCTCGTTTTCCTAGCCTTAGTCACCATTACCTTTCTCGCCTTCAGCACCGAAGCTCATCTCACTTCCTCCTTCAGCTCTCACCTCACCACCTTCCGCCTCTCAAACAACGTCTACTGCCTCTCCGCTCCTCGCTCACAACCAACTCTTGCCGTCTCTCCCTCTCCGACTTGCTTGTGCCGTCACATCTCCAACCCTCTCATCCTCCACCATCATCGACTTTGCCATCCGAACTTCGCCGCCCTCCAACGACTCACATCCAAGAATATGGTCGTCGGTCGCCCGTGTCTCTCACCTATTCCTACTCTTCCCGTCTCCGTTTGTCCCTCTTGTACCCTCGATAAGCTCAAAGCCACCTCCCATCCTCCTCTACCCTCCCGTGCGTCTAAGCCTCTCAACTTGGTCCACCTTGATTTTATTGGCCCGATTTACTCCACCTCTCTCCAAGATCACTCCTATTTCCTCACTATCATTGATGACTCTACCCGTTTTCGAACTGGACTCCCGCTTGCCTCCAAATCCGATGCACGGGACGCCTTCCTTGCATGGGCAAACCATCCATCTGCTCAATTCGGCCGTAACATTCTGCATCTCTGCTCCGACCATGGAGGCAAATTCCTCTCCACTCTTCTTTCCGAGTTTTGCGACCACCACGGCATTGACCATCAACTCACTCTTCCCGAGTCACCTGAACAAAATGGCATTGTCGAACGTTGCAACGGTGTCCTCGCCATCATCCGCACTCTCCTTTCTCATGCTTCGGTACCAAAATCTTATTGGGCGTACGCTCTCCGCCATGCCTCCCGCGTCCACAACCCCTACCCTTCCTCTATCCTCCCCGATGTTACTCCATGAGAGGCGTGGTTTGGTGAAAACCGGACGTCTCCTATCTTCACGGGTGGGGTTCTACGGCTTACGTCCTCCTCAACAAGTTCCAACGCTCGCAGCAACACACTTCCAAAGTTGAACCATGTGTCACCCCTCACATGTTTGTAGGCTTTGCTCCAAAGTCGACTGGTTACGTTTTCCTTGACCCCACCACCGGACAAGAGACGCATAGCATTGATGCCGCCTTCGACGAAACCCTCCCCTTCCTCCCTGCTACCTCTCGCTCCACACCCGCTCTTGAGTGGGCCCACTTCGATGTCCTCCTCTCTCCACCACCTCTATTGACCTCATCCTCCAGGACTACTCCGGGCCCTTCCCCCACTTCCTCCCTTGCCGGTTCTCCCCCTCCTCCTCCCTCCACCTCACCTCCATCCTCCCCTCCCGGATTTCACCTTCCTCCTCCCTCTCCTCCCGGCCGTCCTCCCCCTCCCCCTCCCCCTCCCCCTCTGACTTCCCCTCCTGCACCCCTCGACTTGGCTCCTTCTTCCTATCCCCCCATCGGCCTCCTCGAGCTTCGCGGTCTTTGCCTCCTCCCCTCTTCATCCTCCTCTACCTCCCTCCCTCCCTCCCCACCCACGCTTCCGCCTCGCCCTTCCACCAGCCCTCGTCGCTCCTCCCGCCTTCAGCCACTCCTCCCTCGCGGTGGTGACCTTGGGCTCATTTCCCTTGCAACCCTTCCTCATTGGCTTCACCACAGTCCCACTCCTCCCGATTTTCACCACAATTCAGTCCCCACCCTCTCTCCTCCGTCCACTCTTTTCCTCTCCGTCACCACTACTTCCCCTCCCAGCCTCGTTCTCGCCACCTATGAGCAAGCTCTTGGTAGGCCTCACGCTGCGGATTGGCGCATTGCAATGGACAGTGAACTCGCCAACTTTCAGTCCATCGGCACCTACTCAGAGGTTTCTAGCCCTTCCACCACCAACGTGGTGAAAGGCATGTGGATCTACCGGGTCAAAGTCGCTCTTGGGAAGCCCGTCGAGTTCAAAACCCGGTACGTCGCCAAAGGTTTTTCTCAACGGCACAGCATTGACCTTCTCTGAAGCCTTCTCCCCCACAGCCAAACTCACCACCTTCCGCACCCTCCTCCACATCGCCGCCACTTGCGATATGGAGCTCCACTCCATGCATGTCTCCGCTGCTTTCCTTCAAGGTGATCTTCATGAGACAATCTTTCTTGAACCTCCCAAAGGTGAACCCACCACCCTCCTCGACGCCGTTTGGTGCCTTCATCGACCCGTCTACGGCCTGAACTATCTCCCCGCGAGTGGCACTCCAAGCTACGATCTGCTCTCATCTCCCTCGGGTTCCACGCTGTACAGTCTGACGCTAGTCTCTTCATCTGCACTTCCTCTTCCGGTTGCTTCCTCCTCGCTTATGTTGAGGACATGACACTTATGTCTAGTGACCTCGCCGAGCTCGTTGCCCTCAAAGAAGCCCTCATGAGCAATTTACCATGAAGGATCTCGGCGAGCTCACCCATTACTTGGGCATAAAGGTTCGGATGGACCGGCCCAACCGCACCATCACCCTCACTCAAGAACCGTACATCAACACCATCCTCCTCAGATTCGAACACCTCCAATCCAACGGCGCGACAACGCCTCACCGAGCACAACCTCACGGACCCCTCTGTCCCCACCACCACTCCCTCCTTGGACCCCTTTCCTAAGTTGGTTGGCTGTCTCATGTATGCCATGGTCTGTACCCGTCCTGACCTGGCCTACCCTCTCAGCGTCCTCTCTCGCTTTGTTGGACTAGGCCGCTTCTCCACATACCACTGGCGTGCGGCCAAATAGGTCCTCCGCTACCTCCACTCCACTCATGCGTACGGCCTTACTCTTGGTGGATCCCTGGACATCTCTCTCGAGGGTTTCACCGACTCTTCTTGGGCGGACGACCAAGCGGATCGCCGTTCTACCCAAGGCTATGGTTTCCGCCTTGGTTCTTGTCTCATCAGTTGGCGATCCACTCGATCTTCTTCCGTCTCTCTCTCCTCTTGCGAGGCGGAACTCTACGCCGGCACCATGGCAGCAGAGGAGGCCACCTGGCTTCGCACCCTCCTCTGCGAGCTTGGTCATCCTCAGCCTCAGCCCCACTTGTGGTGCGACAACGCCAGCACCATCGCCCTCACCAAGGATCCGGTGTTCCATGCTCGTACCAAACACATCGAGCTTCTGTACTTCTACATCCGCGAGCATGTGCAGGCTGGCCCCTGGACGTCCGCCACGTGTCCTCTTCGGCCAACTTGGCGGACATCTTCACCAAGTCCCTCTCCCACAAAGACCACCGTCGCCTCCTTCCTCAGCTTGGTCTTCGCCCTCCTCAACTTCAAGGGGTGTCAACGTGAGCACCAAGATTCTAAGGGGTGTGTCAGTGAACTCTGAGTCTCTTGCTTCTCACTTTGATTCCTGTGACTCACCTCACTGGTTCAAATCCCCCCATGAGCATCATTCCCCAACCCAGCTCACCATTCTCCCCTCACAAAGGCTACCCCGCCTGTTTTCCCCTTCTCGCCCATTTACCCTCAAACCTGTCATCTTGGAGTGCCCCTTGACCACTGCTGTACTTTGGACAAGTGTAGGCATGCACTGCTCCTTTGGAGTAAGTCCCCTACGTCCAGTCCTGATAGTCCAGCCGGTAGACGCCCTATGCGACAAGCCTGTGAAGCGCAATGGTTAGCGCTCCAGAGTTAGAGCCGTGAGGTCACGGCTTCGAACCCTGGTATGGGCAATTTTCTTTGTGACCCATAGGATGAGAGGAAGCTTCTAGGATGCTTCCAGTGGAGGTTGCCACTTGGCGGTCACAGGACGCATGACGTGGCGGACTAGTGAGGTGGCCCAGGATTGCCCTGGAAGTGGCCCTCCAAGGAGCCACTGCGCACACAATTCTAGAGCCGGCGGTAGGACTATAAGTACATGTCACTTGCATGTGATTAACNCCCTTGTGGGTATGACCCTCGAGTCCTAACGAGACAAGCTCTGCCCTTGTGGGTACGACCTCGTGTCTGTGGGAGCACTTCCTCCACAATAGCTAGGGGCCATCGGCTGGAGGGGTAAGCAACGGATCTGCACCTTCCAAATCGGTAGCAGACAACAGCCTACATCAGCCTACATCGGCCTCAACGAAGCAGAGAAGCAGAGTAGCAGAGTAGCAGGATGACGACGCCACCTACGACGCTCAGTCTTGAGCAGCTCAATGGTGGCATGACAAAGTTCACAGGGGCAGGTTCACAATTTCCCTTGTGGAAATGGCAGTTTGAGATTGTCATGAGAGTGCGCGGCTACTTGAAGATGTTTCTTGGAGAAGAGGTTGAACCACCAAAAGATGACCCTGGGCATGGAGCATGGAGCGCCAAAAACGAGCTCGCGCTAGCCATCCTTGTGACATCAGTGCATGAGTCACAGCATGCCCATCTCCACGGCATCACCCTCGCATCGAAGGCTTATGAAAAGCTTGCACGTGTGCACCAGTCAACGGCTCTGGCCAATCGCCTCTTCATCCTTCAAAAGTTGATTGGGATGAGAGTGAGCGAGGGAGAGTCGATTCCGGCCTTCCTGTTGCAGTTTGAAGGTTTGCTCCAACAAGTGACCCAGATGAACTGGAAAATCGACACCAACATGCAGGCCATGATTCTCATCATGGCGCTACCTGAAAGCTGGGGTCCTCTGATCACCGTCTTGGGCGGTTGGAAGGAGGAGGAGCTGACGTATGAGGCTGTGTCCGAGTACGTACGCAATGAGGCCATGCGTCGCAGCGGCAGTGAGGCCAACATCTCAGCCTATGCCGCTCGCTATGATGGTCGCGGCAGCAACAACTCTTCTTCTGGTCAGAGCAACAGCGGAAGCGGTGGCAATGGGGGAAAAGGCAATGGTGGCGGTGGAAAGGGTTCAAAGCGTTCTGGGAAGTGCCACAACTGTGGCAAGCCTGGGCACTGGGCACGGGAGTGTAGAGCTCCCAAGAAAGAAGACGGAGGCAAGGGTGGCAAGAACGAGNAACATGATGGCTGAGAGCGTGCCCACGACCAAGGGAGCAGCGCTGCTCAAGCCAGGAGCGTTCGCGCTCGACTCTGGCACCGACCATCACTCCTCGAGGGAGAAGGCTGGCTTCGTCTCCATTGAAGACACCGACCATCGTTTTCGGTGCGCAAATGGCGGTGTCGCCTACGCTAAGGGCGAGGGAGACAAGCTGATCAGCATCAGCGTCAATGGTGCAGAGAAGGATCTGAAACTGCAGAGTGTGGTTTACATGCCCACATTTGCAACAAACCTCTTGTCGGTTTCCAAAATCACGGACCACGACATGACGGTTGTCTTCACACAGGAGGAGGCTGTGATTGTCAAGAACAAGGACATCAAGATCTCCTACACTAAAGATGACCTCGTCGCAGAAGTCCCAAGAGTCGACGGGCTCTACGTGCTACAGACCAAGCCTGTAGAGAGCTCAGATGAGGGACATGCGGGTGCCGCCGAGACGGTGGTGCAAACACCTGAGATTGCCCGAGAGGCAGCCGCTGCGGCTGTCACCTCCACCAACACAAATGCTGAGCTGTGGCACAGGCGCTTTGGGCACGTAGCCAACAGCACGCTGCAGGTGATGCAGCAACAGCAGGTGGTTCGTGGGATGGAGGGTTGCAAGGCAAAGGACGAGGCTGGGTGTAAGAAGCTGTGTGAGCCATGCCTCCAAGGCAAGGCAAAGAGGAAGCGCTTCGAGCGCAATGGTCAGCGTGCAGCGGCCAACTTGGACCTAATCCACTCCGACGTGTGCGGACCATTCCGCACGCCTTCAAACGGAGGCAGCAAATACTTTCTGACCTTCATCGACGACCACAGCCGCAAGGTGTGGATCTACTTCCTCAAGGGAAAAGGAGAGGTCAAGGAGAAGCTTCAAGAGTTTGTCGCCATGGTGGAGCGGCAGACTGAGAAGAAGGTCAAGGCGCTGCGCAGTGACAACGGTGGTGAGTACGAGGCGTGCAAGGGTTGGTTGAACCAACACGGGATCAACCACCAGACCACGACGCCCTACACCCCGCAGAGCAATGGCGTTGCCGAGCGCATGAACCAGACCATCCTCGGCATGACGCGAAGCATGCTCTTCGACGCCAAACTTCCACCTCGCTTCTGGGCGGAAGCTGCAAGGACGGCCTGCTACCTCGTGAACCTTACCCCTGCAGCTGCACTTCGTAGGCGGGGCAAGAAGCAGCAAGAGAAGCAGCTCAAGACGCCACAGGAGGTGTGGTCGGGAAAGAAGCCGGATGCCTCACATCTGAAGGTGTTCGGCTGCACTGCCTGGGCAAAGGTCCAAGCAGGCGAAGGGAGTGGGAAGTTGGATGCTCGTGCCCGCAAGTGCGTCATGGTCGGCTACGACACCGCACACAAGGCGTACAGGCTGTGGGACCAGACTGCTGGAAAGCTCATCCGAAGCCGAGACGTCGAGTTCGATGAGAGGACGCTTGGAAAGGGAGAGGTGCT
>SZWC01000675.1:226304-254549 GCA_023375785.1 Penium margaritaceum | reverse complement strand
CCTCCTCCTCCTCCTCCTCCTCCTCCTCCTCCTCCTCCTGCTGCTGCTGCTGCTGCTGCTGCTGCTGCCAATGTTGCTGCTGTGGAAGTGGCAGCAGCTGCGGCTGCTTTTAACAAGTGCCTCTTTCCCCTTCCTATTGACCATTGGGTCCATATCCAGGCTATGTTTCGGCAGGCGTCGTCGTTTGCACAATTCTTTGAGCCACTACTGCAGCCGTACGTGCACTACATTCCAACAGAGCACCGATTCGACGACCTCCACGAGCAGGTGGAGTGGGCGCGTGCGCACGACCCACACGTGCGCAGCATCGTGCGAGCGGCAAACTCCATTGCACAGTGAGATCCGTTCATGGTTCCTCCGCTTGTTGCACCCCAAGCTTCAAACCCTAAGCCCCAAACCCTAAATACCTCAAGCATCGTCCCTAAACCCTTGCCTTTGTGGAGCTACCTTCCTTCCCCTTACAGCGTCTTCATACACGCACCCTCTGCTGCTGCCGGTGACTTGTCAAACAGGAAGCTCTGACTCAAAGCATGCACATCCAAGCACGCAACAGAACTTGGGGTCCCATGTATCGGCTGCCCCGATTTGCGTGCTCTGCGTCGTGAACCACTGTGCTCGAGCAAACAGCATCCGCCTGAACGTGCACGTGCTGCATAGCAGTGCATAGCAGGCTTGTACGCATGCGGATGCAAATGCCGTGATGTGGTGCAAATGTCAGAGCATATGCTTGCAAGCAAGCGTGTGCATGTGCATGGACACACCCTCTCCTCACATCACACGAACTTGGTGGAGTGAAGGAATGCCATGGTGTAGGGTGTTCCAGTTGGGCGCGGGAGTAAAAAAATGCTGGAGTGAAGGAATGTTGGACCGAAGAATGTTGGAGTGAAGAAATGCTGGAGGCAGCCGTCCGCCCAGCTGTGCACAGGATGATGCAAGTCCATCAGTCTCCTAGCCTTGCTCCCATTTTCTTGACCAATTCTTGCAACACTGAAGTTATTGTCACACACACTGCACCTCTTGTGCAGGGCCGCATGCACATGGCATGGGCGTGCGCTGTACTGGGCCGTCTTTCTCGTCAAGTACAACAAGATGGCATTGGAAGCACCCGAGGCGGTGGAGGCCCCTCCGCTGTCCGCTCTGTGCCACCACCGCCTCAACCCGTGCCACATGGAGCCCAAATGTTCTTTTCTCCATCCATTTGAGCTGCCGCCAAACTGGCCACCCGTGTGCACGGCAGAGGACGCAGTGCAGCGGCAGCCGCCCTGCACCTTCTTCTGCGTCGGCGGTGGCGACACAATGCCGGAGCATGAGGTGTGGATGGATTTTGATGAAATGCGTGTGGACACGAATCTAGGTGCTGAGTGGGATGAAGTGGGGGCGATTGGGATTGTTGAGCAAACAGAGGGAAGGCCAAATTAGGAGGTGGCTAGACAACCATGCAAGAGCTCTTGCTTTGTATCATGTTTCTACTAAGTACAATCTCTATCTGAAGCTAGTTTTCCTTAGCATACATGTGCTTTTGAGCTTCAGAAACCGTAGTTCGGCATCTTTGCAAAAGGGGCAACAAGTCTTGACTTTGGCTTGGCAAGAAGCACGCATGTGGCTCCAGGGGTGTGCTCTTCCAAATCATCCAGGATCGTGAGTGTATGAAATTCGAGGCATTGTGTGGGTTCTTGACCTCCCATATACTTAGCTTTGTCTTAAACTTCACTATTTGCTCCATGTATGTTTTTAAGTTTGAGGGTGTGGATGAAATCGGAGGTAATAGTGAAGGATTGACTCGAGGATGAAACAAAGGGGAGATGAAGGAATTGAAAAAGTCAAACAATATGCATGGATGTAGGCTGAGGCTTTGAAACCATGCTGGAAGACAAGGGGGACTCGACCTCCAGGCAACCAGAAACAAGATAACGAGGCAAGGAGGCCTATGCAGCAAGATGAGAGCGGCTACAAAACATTGTTACAAAGGCTTGGGTGGAGCAAGATGCAGGAACCCAATGTAAATGTATGGGGGTTGGGTGTAGCACGCGGCTGGCGCCACGTGGATTTAGCATGGGCCCCTGACCTGTGGGCGGTTGGACGGGATGGCTTAATGGTCGGAGACCCTCAATCATCGTGGTTTTGGCCTAGTCGGCCAAGGATTGCGTCCAATCCGCTAAAGTGGGGGTATAAGAAAGCATGTCGACTACACCAATAAGCTATTCGAACAAACAAAACACTAGTGTGAAGTGAGGGGGTAGAGAAAACGGACTGTGAAGAAGGGAGCACTGTGGGAGGGATTTCCTGTATAGACCTGTTATGATTTGTAACGTTCCTGTCGACCAGTACAATTTAGTGTGACCACTCGGCCGTGTCCACGCCCATGCACATCCTTGATGCGGACTCAGGTGGTACTTGTGCGTCGTTTGGTGGTGGACTACCAGCTTGGGACTGACCGACGACCGTTACAGAGCTCTGGACGCTGCCAGGGACATCCTGCAGTTTTTCTACAGCACGTAGGAGTTCATCGGTGGACTAGCTATGGGCCGGATTTGCATGTTTTTGCATTGTGTGTCCACCGTTTGATGCCAGATACATGCATGTGACCAGTCGTAGCGTCCGGCTTGTGATTTTGCATGTCTAGGTTCAGACAGAGTAGCACTCTGATATGTGTATGTTGACTTACAACCCAAACAGTGGTTTTGGATGGTTTTTATGACAAACCTTGTGCTGCCGCATGCGACACCCGCCGTGCGCCGCGGCACGTACTTATGCCATGGACTTGTCATTTGTCATCTCTCTGCAAATGCTTTTGAAGAATTATGACACTCTCACTTGTGTCTCCTAGCCAGACCCTTGCCGTTGTGCGTACGACCTGTGACTGTTGTCACCGTCTGACAGGGCACTAATGCCCAGTCATCGGCTGTGTCGCTAGGAAGCTTATACGCATCCTCTCATGGTATCAGAGTGGCGAGGAATTCCTCGCTGTGTTGCGCAACAGAGACGCGACAGTGGTAGCAGTAATGAGAGCCACAACTGAAGCCACGGTCTTGGGAGGACCCACCAATCCACGGTGACCCCCCGGAGTAGATTGCGATAGCGGAGACACCCTTGCAACCGCATCACCACGCCACCACCACGGGGCAGCCAGGATTTTTCCAACCCCCTCCAACAGCAGTTGCATGAATTGTTGAGAAGGGCTCTGTGAAGGGTCCCAGAAGCTTCACTCCGGTCGCACATACCACCCTCCGCGGACGTGAGAGAATGCAAGTGTCCCATTTGACCACCACTTTTGGCGTGTAAGAGCTCGGTAGAAAGCTCTTGCAAAAACCCATTCATTGATTCCACTCCCGCCTCATTTGATGCCCTGTAGGCTCCAAGAAATGAAACAACGCTCTTAGACTTAGATTTTTTTTTTGGATTTTAAGCTGAGAAGAAAATGGTGACGTTTTTGCTCTTTTTGAAGGTTGTTTTGCACGAAACCACCACCATTGTATTCAACATCCTTTGACGCATAATTGCTCATTTGATCAACCTTTATGCTGGCGTCATCATTGTGGGTGATGACGTGAGCACCAATACTTAGCCAATTTTTGGGCTGAAACATCAGTGTTGCAAATCTTCGAGAAATACTGACAGTTTTGCAATATGATCAGTTTGACGTCCCGGTCCATACTGAGCGTTGACGTGGCTCCGACCGGTGAGAATGGCAAAGGAACACCATATCCCTCTTCCTCCTCCTCGAGGGTCATGATCCCACGCTCGTAGGCCATTGGGGACCTGCGTAGTCAGCAGGATGCGATTCGTCGTCAGCAGCAGCAACAGACTGATGCCATCCGTGTGCTCACTGATGTTATCCCTGGTCAGTCCATGGTCCTACTGCAAACATCCGGGGGAGTCGACGGTCCCATAGTTTCTACACAGTAGTGATTGTCTACACCGAGGAGAGCAGCTGGACAGGACCCGCCACTTTTTGATTCTTTGGATGAGGACCCCGACATGCTAGGCATGGAGGATGGCACCCACAAGAGGGAGATTCACGAGCTTTAGGAGTGTCTCGGCCAGCTTCAAACGCACTCTGGTTCACAATTACCGGAGATCCCATCCTTGCCTGACTCCTACATTGGCGATTTTCCTCCTCCCCGCGTCTTCCCCATCCCTCGTCGTTCTCATCCTGTGGTTGCTCTCTCAACGGAGCGGCAACTATAGGACTTCGAGACACCACCTCCACGCTATGTCAACGATGACAGCTTTGACTGTCGGGAGATACTCTTCCAGGTCTGGGCCACTTTAGAGGGGGTATAGCCCTACTATCACAGTCCGTACCAGGTTATGGAATGCGCTCAGGTGCTGACAGCGGCTCGGGCAATGCGCGGACTCCTTTACACCATGCCGCGCGAGACTGTCGTTGACTTCCACCCTTTTCTCGGAGAGGTCGGCATGAGCGCGGGTGCTGATGCACGTGGGGGTTGGGACTTGGCACTGTCTCTGCTTGTCATAGATACACATGCCATCAGTGCGGCTCACATTCGCGCCTTTCACTCCCTTTGTCAGGGACCTGATGAGCGCGCAGCCGATTAGTGGTGGCATGCTATGCGCATCTACACGCGCCTTGGGACTTCAGGAGGTACACAACTTTGGACGCTTCGCACGCTCATGATCGGAGCTCGTCTTGAGCACGCAAACATCTTCTCGGGGTACAATAACGTTGTGCTCGAGCCCATCTCCACCTCACTTCAGCTCCTCCCTTGGGCACATCAGCTTTTCCTCGAGGTGACTTCCCGGCGAGGCAACCGTGGTCTGCCAGGAGAGTTCTCTTGCTGCAGCGGTCATCGCGTCGCCTCCGACGCCCCTCTTGCAGACCACTTCTTCATCCTCTTGCACACCCTCCTCTTCCCCTTCCACCCCGGCTACCTCGACTCAGATGCAGGGTGTGGCAACCGCAACACGAGGGAAGAAGAGTAGGAAGAAGCGTGGTTCAGGCCAGCAACAGTCGCAGCAGCAGCAGTAGTCCTCAGGCGGTAGCAGTGGACACACTATCCACTACTACAAATATGGAGGTGCTCATGGCTACACCGAGTGCCAGCAGCCGCTTGATTAGGTGCGGACTATTCGCGGTCTTCATGTTGCACACGCACAGCGTCTTCCGGCGTCCAGAAGCATAGCCTCTGGTCGCGCTGCAACCATGACTGCAGCAGTTCCCGCCTCCTTACCGGCGAGCAATGGTGACCCGGACCCGTGTGACCGCACCATCGCCGAGCTCCATCATTTTCTGGCGCTTCCCTTTCAGGGAGGTGCGAGTGTGTTATCAAAGCCAAGTGGTTCACAGACAATTTGCTTGTCTCTTCTTGTCACTCGTGATGACTCGTGTGGGGGGGCACAGCTGGCATGTGATGACGATGGGCCTGACAGAACCGATTGGATTCATGAGTCGCACCTCTGTGCCCTTCGTCGTTCCTCCTCACCTGTTGCTCAGTGCCTGTCTGAGGCTGAGTGCTCCATTGCCCGTTGTATAGTGACGTCCTCCGGTCATGATCCCGGTGGCACTTGGATCATCGATTCTAGTGCCACTCATCACATGACCTGTCGTCGTAGTGACTTCGTTGTTCTCGGTCTTGTTGCGTCTGTTCGCTCCGTTGACACAGGCTCTGGTCAGTCCTTGCCGGTCAAGGGTGTTGGGGTTGTGTGCTTTAATGGTCCGTCTGGTCCCCTGTATCTTTCCGAGGTGCTTTTTGTGCCTGGCCTTGAGCTCAGCTTGCTTTCTGTGCGTGCCTGCACACTGATGGGACTCTCTGTGGAGCCGACTACAGACTTCGCCAATGTGACGGCTATTGATACTCGTATCTTTGTTCTTCGTGCATGGTGTCCTAGTTCCGTTTACGATCAAAGAGATGTTATCCCTATCCCATGGCCAGGTCATAATGGTGTCCTAGTTACTGCATGGTGTCCTAGTTCCATTTACGATCAAGGAGATGTTATCCCCATCCCATGGCCGGGTAATAATGGTGTTCAGGGTAGGTAGTATGCATTGGTTGTAAAACATTCACACACGTCATTGGATGATGTCTCACTTTAGTTCATGTTGAGGGGAGATGACTCCCCATGCAAGGGCTAGTAAATGTGGTCTTCATGGTTCTTAGAATGCATTTAGGAAACAATGAATGAAATACCCACAACGTGTGATAGATGCATGCATGTTCATCATTGAAAAGGAGTGGAAAACATCTATCCTACAAAAAATCACATGCAGGATAATTCCAACGCCAATGCATTGGAGTCACTATCCATTTCATCATCTTCCAAAAGCTTGAAGGCTCCACTCCAGGTTTGAGACCGGGCTGTTAGCATAGGAAGTCCAAGCTCCAAACACAATTATTCTTGTAACTTGTTGGGTGTTGAATAAGGTACTACAAGAGGGGATTCTTCAAGTTGCCGGTCCCATCGCTCTTGTATCCATCGCCAAAGCCGCACACCCTCGTGTATTTCAGGTGCAGGATGAGGGATGAGAACACCCCACTCACCAACTGCATCCTTTCTCTTGAATGCCCACGGCATCATTCTTGGATTGTTCAGAACAGACGTTGACTGGACTTGGCGGCTTTCAACATTAATAGGCGGCAGTGAACACCGCTTCATAGCACAAACCATCACATCACATAGTTTGACAAGGTGTATGAAGTTTACATCATGTGTACTGGTATATTTGGACATTGACGTCTTCGTGGATGACGCGGTCTTTGCAACCACTGATCGGTCACAAAGATAGTTTTGTCTACCAACACCATATCCCACGAACTGTTTCTGAATGCATTAGTTCCAAACCATAACTGTCAACTTCCACCTGGTAGTGACATCTACCGATTGACATGTTCACCCGGATGTCTAAATAAACTGTTCTGTCCTCCAATTTTATGGACCTCCGCATATCCATGTAATTTACTGTCACAGATGTCCAGAGTGCTATGAACATCTTCCTTGCCATTACAACATCTACCAAACATACAATTCTAACTACCGGTAGGCTTCCTACGGCCGCCTTAACTAGACTCTGTTGGCTTTGTAGATGAAATAATGGGTATACAAGGTTAGTGTACACATACACTGGGAAGGGAATTCATTTTCAAAAACATGCATGTAAAGGGTTCTCAATGAGCGGTATTGTGGGTAGGGGGTTGTTAACGAGTGGTATTGGGGTTTGGGCAGCTATTTCAGAAAAACGGACGCGAGAACGAGGTGTTGTCTAGATATAGAGTTACATAAGTTCAACATAACGGATCCAAACACACTAGGTTCCCACACCAAGTCAGATGTCTCACATGCAGAAACATGCAAATGGGGTCCATGGGTAGTTCACCCGAACAACTTTTGTGACCGCTGACAAGGGAACGATTGCCCCGACAAGCTATAGACTAGTATTGGTAGCATAGGAGCAACTGGAATGAATTCGAGGTCCTGTAGTTCACCTTCCTAGATCACCAAATCGTCACCACATTAGGATTTATGGGTTCACTTTCACGGATCTTCACGATCATGGACGCGATGAAGTTGTTGGTTTTTGCGCATCTCTCATTGTACTCTGTTGTGTCTTCCCGGCTTGTACACATCGGCATGCAGATGACTGACGGCGAGACTCAACGCTGCTGGAGTGTCGCTCGGTGGAGCCGATGCGCGCTGAGGCCCACGCACCGTTCGCTAGAGCCTCCTCCCTCCGGCAATGTGCTCAGCTCCATCGGCAGGCCTCCTCGGCGGTCGGGCCGCCAGCGGTCACCGCCACTGCAGATGCTGTTTCTGTGCACCCAGCTCCTGGTTGTGGCATTGCGTCTGCAGCATCCTGTTGTGCCTAGGGTCCATGTCTCCTGCTGTGTAGCCATGTTTGGCGTCACTAACTATCGTAGGCAGTGCCCAGGTTTGGGCAGCCATAACTCTTTGCTGCTATTTTTCTAGCTGATTCTGACCGCATGACTGCGTTCGCATCGTCGGTATTATGGTATGGTCCAGTTTTCAAGCAAAACGGACGACGCCCGGGTTTTGGACTGTCGGGCGTCTGGCAGGGGCTTACCGAGAAAACCCTGCCTGCAAGAAAATAGGTCTAGGACTATTTTCTGATTGGCTGGTTAGCTGAGTAACAAGTTTTACACTAGTGGGGGGGGAACTAGAACTTGGAGGGGTCTCCCATTGTTGCTCATTCTTCATTCCTAATCAGTCACTTTCAGTTTTCAGCAGCTTTCTGGCACTAACACTGGCGCGCGCGTTTCTGAGTAACAAACCCAGAGCTTCAAGATATAGACTCTAGAGCAGCAGACTAAGGGGGCAGCTGACTTAAGTAACGAGCGTGGAAACCCGCACGTTGCATCAACAATGCTGCTGCCCCAACATGCTGCCTAGGTTTTCCAGCTTGGTATCAGAGCCAAGGCATAGCAGCAACAGAAGAAGACTAGCGTACAGGTCCCAGACAACGCCGACGGACCCCCATACGCGCAAGTGCAAGGGAAATGCTGCTGGATTTTTTCCGGCAGCATTGACCCGCCTAGTGGCGGCGTCAGATTTTTTCCCATGGCCACTGGGCCAGGGGAAATGCTGCCGAAATTGTTTGGCAGCACTGACCCCCACGCGTGACGGGAGGAGGTGAGCATCAGGCCGCGTCCGACACCTGCGGATGACGACGCACGCTGCAACGTCATCCAGGTGTAGTGACTGGCACCAACACACAGCAGTAGCAACCTGCAGCAGCGGCAGCCGCACGCAACGGTAGCGAGCACTGGCAGCAACAGCCAGCAACAGTTGCGTGCAGCAGCAGCAGCAAGCAGAAGCAACAGCTTACAACAGCCCGTAGCAGCAGCAGCCCGCAGCAGCAGCTCGCAACAGCAACAGCAAGCGTGCAGCAGCAGCCTGCAGTAGCAGTCCGCAGCAGCAGCGAGCAGCAACCGCAGCATGCACCAGCTGCAGCAGTGTGCAACAACAGAAGCGGGGTGCAACAGCCGCAGCAACGAGCCGCACCAGCAGCCAGCTGTAGTAGCAGCAGCAGCGAGCAGCTGCTGGCAGTAGCCAGTAGCGGCTGCTGCCGCTCGCAGCCCGCAACGAGCGAGCATCCAGCGGTAGCCCGCTGCTGCCAGCGAGCAGCAGCTCGTTGTTGCCAGTGTGCAGTAGCCCACTGCTCGCAACAAACAATGGGCAGCTGCCCGCTGTGACATACGAAAAGAAAGAAAAAAAACGAGAACAAAAAAATATCCCCAACCCCGTTTTTTTTCTCTGATGCGGCTGTAGCAACCACAGCAACCGCAGCAGCCCGCAGTACTAGAATCTGCTGGTGCAACTGCAGCCGCAGCAACAACAGCAGCAGCAACCGTAGCCGTAGCAGCAGCAACAACAGCTGCAACAATAGCAGTTGGAACGGAGCAGCAGTAGCACTTGCATCAGCAGCAGCAACAGCCGCAGCGGCAGCAACACCAACAGCTGCAACAGCAGTTGTGACAGCAGCAGCAGCAGCTACAGCGGCTGTAGCAATAGCTGTAGCTGTAGCAACAACAGCAGCAGCCCCAACAACCGCCGCTGCTAACATCAGCATCCAGCTGCTGATGTCACTACTGACGTCAGTGCTGACATCATCAACACAAAAAAAAAGGAAAAAGGAAAGGGGGGAGCTAACCAAAGGGTGGGTAGAACTCCCACCGCCCCAAGCCACTGCTGAGATTAGCATCACAAAGAGAAAAAAAGGGAAAAAAAACAAGGGGCATCAAACCATGGCTAGTAGCTCCGGTGGGGAGGGGTCCTCCTCTGTTGGGGGGATCCCCAGCCCTCTTTTCTTGCAACGATTGCAACCGTAGCAGCAGCAGCATCAGCAGCAGCAGCAGCAGCACCTGCAACAGCCGCAACAGCAGCAGCAACAGCAGCAGCAGCACCAGTAGTAGTAGCAGCAGCAGAAGCAGCAGCAGCAATAGTGGCAGTTGCAGCAGCAGTAGTAGCAGCAGCAGCCCACTGGTGTTGTTGGCGACAACCCTGACCCCCTCGCTACTCTTCAGCAACAGCTCGCTGCCTTGATGCAGCAGCTTGCAACGCTACAGCCGTTAGCCTCCCTGACTGCCACCAGTGCGCCGCCATCGTTTATCCCTCCAGGGCACGCCAGCCCAGCTGTGTCTGTTGCCACGCACTACCTGGCACAACAACAGACTCAACGCCAGTGGCAGACAGTGACCTCCGTCCATAGGCGGCGGCACAACAACAGACTCAACGGCGTCTCAAAGACTCAACGCCAGTGGCAGACAGTGACCTCCTGAGACGCCGCCGCCGTCTCAACCTGCTGCCAGACTCAACGGCGTGTCTGTTGCACAACAACAGACTCAACGCCAGTGGCAGACAGTGACCTCCTGAAGTGGCGGCGGCGGCGTCTCAAAGTCCTTCTGCCTAAGGACTTTGAGACGCCGCCGCCGCCACTTCAGGCCGGCGAGCAGTTTTGGAGCTGGGAGCTCAGCTTCCGGATATGGGCGCAAGGTGAGGGCCTGTGGGCATACTACACCCTCCCTTATGACGCCGCCCAGGCCGACCAGCTGTATGACGCTGGGCGCGCCGTCCGTGCCCTCGTCCCAGTCGCCCCTCCAGCTTCCCGCCTGGCCCTAGAGCCTTTCCTCGACGACTTCACCACTGGCGCCATCCCAGACCCTGCATCCGCATGGCACATCCTCACCCGGCCCCATCGCCTCTCCAGCGACTCTGAGACCAGCCGTCTACTCCGGGAGTTCAACTCCCTGCACATGGAGGAGACTGAGACAGTCACTGCCTACTGGCAACGGGCAGAGGACATCCTTCATCGTCTCGGAAAATCTGCCCCTCCTCCTCTGTCTGCGCTCCTCACCATCAAGCGCGGCGCCACCAGCACGTACGCGGACGTCTTCGTGCACTACCCCCAGGACGTCCTCTCCACCATGGCGGCCCAGGGCTCCCTCATGCCCTGGTCATATGAGCTCTTCCTCCGCATTGAGGAAGCTCGCCTGGAGTCTCAGCTCCATCGCACGAAGGCTCTTGCATCCCCTGCCATCGCCTTCCCTGCTGTTGCCTCTGTGGCCGTCACTTTCCCCGCCGCAGCTACCTCCTCGTCTTTGCAAAAGAGGAAGAGGCACCGGAAGAAGAAAAGCAAGGGTCCACCGCAGCAACAGCAGCAGCAGCCGTGGGCCGGGTCAAGCGATGGTGGCTCGATCTGCCATAACGGTGGCTAGCCCGGGCACGGGTGGTACACGTGCCCTCTCCCGACGGATGAGGCACGCGTCATCGCCACCATGCGTCGCCAACGGGAGCACCGTCTCGCCTCTGCCGCCGTTGCTGCCGCTGGCCCTGACACCTCGACCTTGTCCAGTAACTCCGTCACTCCGACAGCGCCGCCAGTCCCAGAGACACCTGCGCCACAGCAGTACTATCCGCAGGCGTTGGCACCTCTGTTCCCGTCACTGGCGCTGTCCCTCCCTTACCCGGGCTCAGGTACCATGACTCCGCACTCGGTCTACACTCTGAGGCTGTCCTCCTGTGAGCGTCAGCAGGAGCAGTTCATCGCGCTCCAGCTCGGCCTGACGTGCCCTCCTCCCCAGGGAAGTGCGAGTTGCATCACCTCCTGCTCTCCTGCCCAGCCTTGCATGACTGAGACTGATCTACGGTCGTGTCCTGTTTCCTCGTCTGGCTCATCGTCTCACGTGGTCTCCTCTACCCCTTCTTATGACGACATTGCGTGGCTTGACGATTGGCAGTCTCGGTTTTGTCTCCTTCCACCGCGTCCGCATCCCTTGCTTGCTGCCATGTGACAGTCAGCAATCTGGCGACCCCGGTCCAGGACCCCGCTGACACCTGGATCATCGACTCGGGGCCACGCATCACATGACGGCCTCTCATGAGGCCTTAAGTATGCTCGGTCCAGTAGGCGATGTCTCCGGTGTCTGGACGGGCTCTGGAAAGGTGTTGCATGTCCGTGGTGTTGGCGTTGTTCGTTTCTTTGGTCCTGCCGGTGACGTCTTTCTCACCGATGTCCTACTCGTCCCTGGTCTGGAGCTCAGCCTCCTGTCCGTCACTGCCCTTGACCGCATGAGCATGGACGTTGTGCACTCGCGTGGTGTTGGCACTGTGTCGCTGCATCCGTCTGGTCTCGTAGTACTGCACGCCGCCGCCCGTGGCAACCTGTGGCATGTGCCCTGTCTTTCCTCCTCCCCTTCCGTCTCCTCCCCGGTGGCCGCCACAGGCCATGTGTTTGTCACCAACACGGTTTCTCCTTCGCACACTCGTCTCTTGCACCGTCACCTTTGCCACGTCCACTCTGCCGGCATAGACAGCATGCTCCGTACCCAGCCTGCCAAGGGCCTTGACCCGGAGACTTTCCCCCTCCTGTGCCCCACTAAGTGCGTTGACTTTGCTCAGGGAAAGATGCACCGCTCCACGTACCCTTTGTCTTCCTCCCGTACGTCCGCCCCTCTTGACCTTGTCCATTCGGACGTCATGGACCCTCTCCCCACCGAATCGGTCAGCGAGTACGGTCGTTATGTCCTCACCCTCACTGACGACTACTCTCGCTACCACTGGGTTTTCTGCCTTCGGCAGAAGAGCAATGTCGCCTGCACCATCCACGACTGGCTTGTCCTGGCGGAGCACAAGTGTGGCCACTCTCTTTGCTGCTTTTGCTCCGATCACGGTGGTGAGTACATGGGTGAGGCCATGACCTTTCTCGCTTCACGTGGCATTCACCAAGAGACCTCCGCGCCCTACACGCCCGCCCAAAATGGTGTTTCCAAATGGTGGAACCGTACCATGGCCGACGGCATCCGCACCATGCGGGTCAAGTCCGGTCTCTCCGATGGCTTCTACTTTGAAGCCATGGCCTACATGACGTGGGTTTGGAATTGGATTCCCCACGGTCCCCTTCCCTGCCAATCCACGCCTTACCAGCATTGGTGCGGTCAGCGCGCTGACCCTCGCCCGGCTCGCGTCTAGGGTTGCGTGGCCGTTGTGTGGCTGCCCGCCCCGCGGTAGGGCGCCAAGCTCACCCCCCGTGGACGTCCCTCTACCTTCCTTGGTGTCTCTCGTCAATCCAAGTCTTGGCGCTTCTGGGATCCCTCCCGGCACTACATCGTCAAGTCCCGGGATGCCCTCTTCTTTGAGATGCCCTCTTCTTTGAGGACCTGTTTCATCGTGACCTCATTCGCTCCGGCTTGTCCGTGTCTATCCTATCGTGTGGGGGAGTAAGTTCGTCCTTTGTCCTATTGTTCCAGGTGACACAGCCCCAGTCGCGTCCGTTGGTCCCTCCGGGTCAGCAGCCCCAGACGCGTCCACTGGTCCCTCCGAGCCGACAGCCCCAGACGCGTCCGCCAGTCCCTCCGGGCGAGCAGTCCCAGACGCGTCCGCTGGTCCCTCCGGGCCAGCAGCCCCAAACGCGTCCGCGAGTCCCTCCAGGCCAGCAGCTCCAGTCGCGTCCGCTGGTCCCTCCGGTCCAGCAGCCCCAGTCGCGTCGGGTGGTCCCTCCGGGCCGGCAACCCCAGACGCGTCCGCCAGTCCCTACGGGCCAATAGCCCCAGACGCGTCCGCTGGTCCTTCCGCGCCAGCAGCCCCAGACGCGTCCGCCAGTCCCACCGGGCCAGCAGCCTCAGTCGCGTCCGTTGGTCCCTTTGGGCCGCTAGCCCAGTCGCGTCTGCTGGTCCCTCCAGACCGGCAGCTCCAGTTGTGTCTGCTAGCACTTACGGGACAGTAGCTCCAGTCACGTCCGCTGGCCCATCCAGGCCAGCTACCCCAGTTGCATCCGCCGGCCCCTCCGGACAAGCAACCCCGTCTGCCTCCATTGGCCCATCGGACTCCGTGCCATCTCTTGCCCTGCCACGCTACACACGTGGCCCAGGCGGCAGCCTCCGACCCAAACCGTCGGTGAGAGCACAGACTGTCGCACCACGCTCCGTGGCACCTCGACCCCCCGTGGCTCCACGTGTCTCCTCACTCCCACGGTCGTGAGTGGGGACCCTGGCACCAAGGCCCTCGGCTTGACCATCTCAGCCATCATTGCAGACCTTCACCTGGGCTCCGCACTTGGCTACGCCATGCTTCATCACGAGCATCGGCACACTGTCGTGGCTACACTCGCGCGCATCCCACCTTGGGCTCGAGATGCACACGCTCTCTCAGTCCGTTCCACAGCAGACCCGGAGGACCCAGCCACCCTGCGCAAGGCACGAGCCTCTCCTGAGGCCGCACACTGGGACGCTGCCTGCGCTGATGAGCTCGCTGCTATCCGAGAGCACCATGTGTACGACCTCGTCAACCTTCCTCCTCGTCGGAAGGCCATCGGCGCCAACTGGGTCTTTCGGCGCAAGTGGAAGCCCAGCGGGTTATTGGACAAGTACAAGGCCCGCCTTATAGCCAAGGGATTTGCCCAGATTCGTGGGGTCGACTACGACCAGATCTTTGCCCCAGTTGGCCGGTTCTCCACTAGCCGGGCGCTCTTCAGCCTGGTCGCCCAGCATGGGTGGGAGCTGCATCAGATGGATGTGAGCAACGCGTTTCTCCATGGCTCACTGGAGGGTGGGGAGCTCTACATAGTGCAGCCCCTAGGCTTCGACAATGGCACTGGGAGAGTCTGGCGACTGCGTAAGGCCCTCTATGGCCTGAAGCAGTCGCCTCGGTGCTGGAACCAAGAGATCAGCAGCACGCTCCTCCGGGGCGGGCTCCAGCGTAGCACCGCTGACGCCGCACTGTGTCAGTCCGCGAGAACACACTTTCGTCGCTGTTCTAGTTTACGTCGACGATCTCCTCATTGCGTTGCGAGACATGGCTGCCATCCAGCGTGTCAAGGACTTGCTGCACGCCGCCTACCAGATGAAGGATCTCGGACCTCCTAGAGTCTTCCTCGGCATGGAGCTCGATCATGATCGCTCCCAGGGCGTCCTGCACATCCACCAAGTCGCCTACGTGCAGACTCTGTCCACCCGCTGCGGAGGACCTGCCACTCGTGCCGAGTGCATCCTCAGCCATGTCACCCGATGGCGAGGTGAAGCTGAAGAGCCCTGATCCAGCTGTTGTGGGGGAGCAAGTTGACGTGACCATGCACCTACGAGTCATCGGGTCATTGATGTTCCTGGCGACGACGACGCGCCCAGACATCGCGTTCGCCATCAACCTCCTGGCCCATTTTTCTCAAGAGCCGCCTCACCTCCACTACGAGGCCGTGATCCGAGTACTGCGCTATGTGGTCTCGACTCCTCGGCGAGGTCTCATGTTCCGCTATCACCCGTCTGTGGTCGCGGTGGGCTACACCGACAGTGACTGGGCCAGCAGTCCGGACGGTAAGAGTCGCACAGGCTGGATCTTTCTGATTGGCGGCACAGCTATGTCCTGGCGCAGTGGCAAATAAGGGTGCATTGCACGCAGCACTGCTGAGGCTGAGTATGTGGCTCTTGGCTCAGGCGCGTGTGAGAGTGTGTAGTTGCGTCATTTGTTGTCCGAGTTGCGTCAGCCTATCGCATCCATCACGTTGCATAGTGACAATGAGAGTGCCATGGCCATCGCTGACAATGACGGTGTGCATCACACATGCACAAAGGACATCAATGTTGAGTATCACTATGTGTGTTCGTTGTTGCATGACGGCAGCATCAGCATCGTGTGGGTTGAGAAAACACGACAGTTGGCTGACTTCTTGACCAACGCACTGAAGCGTGACTCGTTCAAGAAGGCTGTGAGTTCGGTCGGCATGCGTCCGTGAGTGGCTTTCTTTGTCCCTGCTTGCATCCCTGCGTGGCCTGGGGGAGTCTGGTCGTTGACTGTGTCTCTGCCCGCACATGTGCAGTACAGTTGTGAGTCATGGGGGAGTGTTGGTTTTCACGCATCTCTTATTGTACTTTGTTGTGTCTTCCCGCCTTGTGTACATCGGCGTGCAGATGACTAACGGCGAGACTCGACGCTACTGGAGTGTCACTCGGTGGAGCCGACGCGCACTGAGGCCCACGCACCGTTCGCTGGAGCCTCCTCCCTACGGCGATGTGCTCAGCTCCATCGATAGGCCTCCATGGCGGTCGGGCTGCCGACGGTCACCGCCACTACAGATGCTGTTTCTGTGCACCCAGCTCTCTTCCTAGTTGTGACATTGCGTCTCCAGCATCCTGCTGTACCTAGGGTCCATGTCTCCTGCTGTGTAGCCCTGTTTGGCGTCACTCACTATCGTAGGAATTGCCCGGATTCGGACAGCCATAACTCTTTGCTGCTATTTTTCTAGCTGATTCTGACCGCACGACTGCGTTCGCAGCGTTGGTATTATGGTATGGTCCAGTTTTCAGGCAAAACGGACAATGCCCGGGTTTTGGGCTGTCAGGCGTCTGGCAGGGCTCACCAAGGAAACCCTGCCTGCCAGAGAATAGGTCTAGAGCTATTTTCTGATTGGCTCGTTAGCTGAGTAACAAGTTCTACACTAGTGGAGGGGAGGTAGAACTTGGTGGGATCTCCCATTGTTGCTCATTCTTCATTCCTAATCAGTCACTTTCAGTTTTCAGCTGCTTTTTGGCGCTAACACTGGCGCGCGCGTTTCTGAGTAACAAACCCAGAGCTTCCAGACTTAGACTCTAGAGCAGCAGACTGAGAGGGCAGCTGACTTAAGCAACGAGCGTGGAAGCCCGCACGATGCATCAACAACGCTGTTACCCCAACCTGCTGCCTAGGTTTTCTAGTTGAAGTAGTAACAGTCAGTAGTACACCAAACATGATTTGGCCGATCCACGGACAAACAATGAATGACTCTATAGCCTGGAAAAATGAATGGCCGCTCTGAATTTCACATGCGTCAGTGCCTTGATCAGGAAGTCAGCCCGTTACAGGACGGCACCCACCCAGATGGCGGAGATCACGTGGTTCTGTATGAGTCCATGGACAAAATGATGCTCAACAACAATGTGCTTTCATCATGCATGAAGTAAACCGAAGTTCATTGCAATGGAAATATTTCACAATGAAGAGTAGTTCTTGACACCAAATGACAATGCTCGTGAAGCACTACAACCACACAGCCTTAGCGAAGCCTACTCCCATCGCAACATATTGTGCCTCTGGCTATAAATCATGCAATCCTATTTGCCGTTGAACCAAGAAACTGCAGTACCTTCCAACAAGACAATGTACCTGGTTCGGCTCCTCATGCAAGGGTTCCAGGTCAAGTCGTTTTTGTAGCCGACAAGAATCAGCAAGCACTGTCGAGTGAGGAAAAGCCCAATGTATGGGGTGGAGGCCATGTACCATACAACTCGCAAGGCCGCATGTCTTGGTTTTACCGTTCTTACCGGCTAAACTCATGTCTTACCGCAGCATGTCGTGCAACCGCTAAACTCATGTCTTACCATCTTGTGATCGACCTGGGCATGCTTGGTGTACCTCTCGGGCTGTCGCTTGAATAGTAAGCCCAAAGTCCATCGTGCCAGCATCACCACACTATATGCTATGGGTTTTTAGTCGGGGCACCGATGTAGAGGGTCACTTTGCTACAGACGGAAATGAGTGAAGGCAAACTTAGGCCTCACGAGTGAATGAGGAGATCGCATCAGGTGTGGGAGACAGGAGCCAAATGAGGCGCGGGCACATGGTCAAACTTAGGATCAGGCATGGGCGTAGATGCAAGTGCTAGGTCAGGTGCAAGCATGGATACAGGCACATGATCAGGCGTGGGTGTGGATGAAGACCAACGAGGGTCATTGGTGCTTGCCTCAATGGAAGAGCATCTCATATTGTATATCCTCCTCAATTTGCACTACAATGAATGGAGACAAATGTTAGCCATGGTAAAGAAGTACTTTGGCTAATTCCACAGTCACACCATAGTAAAAAAAAATTGGTGAGGAAAACAAACCTTAAGTATGGGGTTCAGATTCTTTTTTTCTTTAATTTTTTTCTCCGCGCAACACATCACTGTCAACAGCTATTGGCAATGTATGTCTGTTGCCAGGAGCACAAGCGACCGTTGGAGATCGACTGCATCCAATCGCCAGAGTTCGGAGATTGCTCGCTCCACTTCGCGAGAGAAGATTCGTCCAGCAGAGCGTCAGAAAGTGGGTCAAACTCACTCTGTTGGTTTTTTGTGCATCTCTCATTGTACTCTGTTGTGTCCTCCCGACTTGTGCACATCAGCATGCAAATGACTGACAGCGAGACTCGACGCTGCTGGAGTGTCGCGCGGTGGAGCCGACGCTCGCTCAGGCCCACGCACCGTTCGCTGAAGCCTCCTCCCTACGACGATGCGCTCAGCTCCATCGGCAGGCCTCCGCGGCGGTCGAGCCGCCAGCGGTCACTGCCACTGCAGACGCTGTTTCCATGCACTCAGTTCTGTTTCTGGTTGTGGCATTGCGTCTACATCGTCATGCTATGCCTAGGGCATGTGTCTCCTACTATGTGGCCCTGCTTGGCGTCACTGACTGTCGTAGGCACTACCCGGGTTCGGGCAGCCATAACTCTTCCCTGCTATTTTTGTAGCTCATTCTGACCGCACGACTGCGTTTGCAGCGTCGGTATTATGGTATGGTCCAGTTTTCAGGCAAAACGGACAATGCCCGGGTTTTGGGCTGTCGGGCGTCTGACAGGGCTCACCAAGAAAACCCTGCCTGCCAGACAATAGGTCTAGCATTTTTTTCTGATTGGCTGGTTAGCTGAGTAACAAGTTCTACAGTAGTGGGGGGGAGCTAGAACTTGGAGGGGTCTCCCATTGTTGCTCATTCTTCATTCCTAATCGGTCACTTTCAGTTTTCAGCTGCTTTTTGGCGCTAACACTGGCGTGCGCATTTATGAGTAACAAATCCAGAGCTTCCAGACTTACACTCTAGAGCAACAGACTAAGGGGACAGCTGACTGAAGCAACGAGCGTGGAAGCTCGCACGCTGCAACATTAACGTTGCTGTCCCAACCTGCTGCGTAGGTTTTCCAGCTTGGTATCAGAGCCAGAGCATAGCAGTAGTAGTCGAAGACTGGCGAACAGGTACCAGACAACGTCGGCGGACCTCCATACACGCCACTGTAGGGGAAATGCTGCCGGATTTTTTCCCGCAGCATTGACCCTCTTGGTGGCGGCGTCAGATTTTTTCCCACGGCCACTGGGCCAGGAGAAATGTTGCCGAAATTTTTTCGGTAGCACTGACCCCCACGCGTGACGCGAGGAGGTGAGCGGCAAGCGCCGTCCGACACCTATGGGCGACAACGCACGCGGGAATGTCACCCAGGTGCAGTGACTGGCACCAGCAAGCAGCAGCAGCAACCTGCAGCAGTGGCAGCCGCACGCAACGACAGCGAGCAGTGGGAGCAGCAGCCAGTAGCAGCTGCATGCAGCAGCAGCAGCAGCAGGAAGAATCAGCAGCTCGTAGCAGCCCGTAGCAGGAGCAGCCCGCAGCACCAGCTCGCAACAGTAGCAGCATCAGCAACGCGCAACAGCAGCCCGCAACATCAGCCCGCAGCAGCAGCGAGCAGCAGCAGCATTACGCATTAGCTACAGCAGCGTGCAGCAGCAGCAGCAGCGGGCTACAACAGCCGCAGCAGCGAGCCACAGCAGCAGCCAGCTGCAGCAGCAACAGCAGCGAGCAGCTACTGGCAGCAGCAAGCCGCGGCTGTTGCTGCTCGCAGCTCGCAGCGAGCAAGCAACGAGCAGTAGCTCGTTGCTGCCAGCGAGCAGCAACTCGTTGCTTCCAGCGAGCAGCAGCCCGCTGCTCGCAGCAGACAGCAGGCCACTGCCTGTTGTGACAGGAAAAACAGGAAAACAAACGACAAGAAGGAGGAAAAAAAAACAAGAAAACAAAAATCCCCCACCCCGCAGGCCGCAGCGGCAGCCCACAGTAGCAGCGAGCAGCAGCTGTAGCACGTAGCAGTTGCAACAGTGTGCAGCAACAGCAGCGGGCTAAAGCACCCATAGCAGCCGCAGCAGCTCGCAAGAGCAGCAACCACAGTTGCAACTGCAGCCGTAGCAACAGTAGCAGCAGCAGCCGTAGCCGGAGCAACAGCAGCAGCAGCTACATCCACAACAACAGCAGCAGCAGCAATAGCAGTGGCAACAGCACCTACATCAGTAGCAGCAGCAGCCACAGCGGGAGCAGCACCAATAGCTGCAGCAGTAACAGTAGCAGCAGCAACAGCAGCAGCAGCAACAGCAGCAGCTACAGCGGCTACAGCAGCAACAGCAGCAGCAGCAACAGCGGCGGTCCCAACAACTACCGTTGCTCATGTCAGCACCCCGCTGCTCACGTCAGCACCCCGCTACTGACGTCACTGCTTACAACATCAACAAGAAAAAAAGGGGAGAAAGGGAAGGGAGAAGGCAACCAAAGGGGTGGGTAGAATTCCCACCACCCCAAAGCCACTACTGATATCAGCAACTCAAAGACAAAAAAAAAACCAAGGGACACCAAACCATGGCTGGAAGCCCCGGTGAGAAGGGGTCCTCCACTGTTGGGGGGACCCCTACCTCCCTTTCTTGCAGCGACAGCAGCAGCAGCAGCAGCAGCAGCAGCAGCCCACTGGTGTTATTGGCGGCAACCCTGATCCCCTTGTCCCTCTTCAGCAACAGCTCGCCGCTCTGACGCAATAGCTTGCAGCGCTACAGCTTGTAGCCTCCCAAACTGCCACCAGTGCGCCGCCGCCGTTCATCCCTCCAGGGCACGCCAGCCCAGCTATCTCTGCTGCCACATACTACCTGGCACAGCAGTAGACTCAGCGCCAGCGGCAGATAGTGAACTCCGTCCTTGGCCCCACTCTGGGCGCCGGCCGCAGGCAGAAGGACTTTGAGACGTCGTCGCCGCCGCTTCAGGCCGACGAGCAGTTCCGGAGCTAGGAGCTCAGCTTCCAGATCTGGGAGCTCAGCTTCCGGATCTGGGCGCAAGGTGAGGACCTGTGGGCATACTACACCCTCCCTTACGACTCCACCGAGGCCGACCAGCTGTATGACGCTGGTCGCGCCGTGCGTGCCCTCGTCCCAGTCGCCCCTTTAGCTTCCCGCCTGGCCCTAGAGCCTTTCCTCGACGACTTCACCTCTAGCGACATCCCAGACCCTGCAATCGCATGGCACGTCCTCACCAGGCCCCATTGCCTGTCCAGCGACGCTGAGATCAACCGTGTGCTCCGGGAGTTCAACTCCGTGCACATGGGGGAGACCGAGACAGTTACTGCCTACTGGCAGCGGGCGGAGGACATCCTTCGTCGTCTCGACAAATCTGCTCCACCTCCTCTGTCCGCGCTCCTCACCATCAAGCGCGGCGCCACCAACGCGTACGCAAGACGTCCTCTCCACCATGGCCGCCCAGGGCACCCTCATGCCCTGGGCATACGAGCTCTTCCTCCGCATTGAGGAATCTCGCCAGGAGTCCGCGATCCATCGCACGGAGGCTCTTGCATCCCCTGTCGTCGCCTCTCCTGCCGTTGCCTCCATGGTCGTCGCCTCCCCCGCCGCAGCTACCTCATCGTCTTCGGGAAAGAAGAAGAAGATCTGGAACAAGAAAGGCAAGGGTCCGCCGCAACAGCAGCAGCAGTCGTCGACCGGGTCCAGCGGTGGTGGGTCGGTCTGCTACAACTGTGACCAGCCTGAGCACGGGTGGTACACGTGTCCTCTCCCGACGGACGAGGCGCGCGTTATCGCTACCATGCGTCGCCAGCGTGAGTGCCGCCTTGCCTCTGCCGCCGTCGCTGCTGCTGGCCCTGACACTTCGACCTCGTCCAGCAGCTCCGTCCTTTCGACAGCTCCGCCAGTCCCGCAGACACCCGTGCTGCAGCAGTACTACCCACAGCCGTCGGCGCCTCCGTTCCCCTCGCTGGCAGTGGCCCTCCCTTACCCGGGCTCTGGTGCCGTCACTCCGCACTCGGTCTACACTCCCGGGCCATCCTCTCGTGAGCGTTAGCTAGAGCAGTTCATCGCGGTCCAGCTCGGCCTGACGCGCCCTCCTCCCCAGGGAAGTGCGAGTTGCATCACCTCCTGCTCTCCTGCCCAGCCTTGCATGACTGAGACTGATCTACGGTCGTGTCCTGTTTCCTCGTCTATCTCATCGTCTCACGTGGTCTCCTCTACCCCTTCTTATGACGACATTGCATGGCTTGACGATTGGCAGTCTCGGTTTGCGCCTCGTTCCACCGCTTCCACGTCCCTTACTTGCTGCCATGTGACCGTTAGCGATCTAGCGATCCGGTCGAGGACCCTGGATCATCGACTCTGGGGCCACGCATCACATGACGGCCTCTCGTGAGGCCTTCCGTATGCTCGGTCCTGTAGGCGATGTCCCCGGTGTCCGGACTGGCTCCGCACAGGTGTTGCCTATCCGTGGTGTTGGCGTTGTTCGTTACCGTGGTCCTGCCAGTGATGTCTTTCTGACCGACGTCCTCTTCGTGTTTGGTCTCGAGCTCAGCCTCCTGTACGTCACTGCACTTGACCGCATGAGCATGGACGTTGTGCACTCGCGTGGTGTTGGCACTGTGTCGTTGTGTCCGTCTTGTCTCGTAGTCCTACACGCCACCGCCCGTGGAAAACATGTGGCATGTGCCCCGTCTCTCCTCCCCTTCCGTCTCCTCCCCGTCGACCGCCACAGGCCATGTGTTTGTCACCAGCACGCTTTCCCCTTCGCACACTTGCCTCTTGCACCACCGCCTTTGCCACGTCCACTCTGCCGCCGTAGACAGCATGCTTCGCACCCAGCCGGCCAAGGGCGTTGAGCCGGAGACTTTCCCCCTCTCGTGCCCCACCGAGTACATTGATTGTGCTCAGGGGAAGATGCACCGGTCCACGTACCCTCTGTCTTCCTCCCGTGTGTCCGCCCTTCTTGACCTTGTCCATTCGGACGTCATGGGCTCTCTCCCCACCGAGTCCGTCGGCGAGCACGGCCGCAATGTACTCACCCTCACTAATGACTACTCTCGCTATAGCTGGGACTTCTACCTTCGCCAGAAGAGCGATGTCGCCCGCACCATCCAAGACTGGCTTGTCCTTGCGGAGGGCGAGTGTGGCTGCCCTCTTCGTTGCTTTCGCTCGGATCGCGGTGGTGAGTACATGGGCGAGGCCACGACCTTTCTCACCTCACGCGGCATCCACAATGAGACGTTCGCGCCCTACACGCCCGCCCAGAACGGTGTTTCCGAATGGTGGAACCGTACCATGGTCGACGCCGTCCGCACCATGCGGGTCGTGTCCGGTCTCTCCGATGTCTTCTACTTTGAAGCCATGGCCTATATGACCTGGGTCTGGAACCGGATTCCCCAAGGTCTTCTCCCCTGCCAGTCCACGCCTTACCAACATTGGTGCGGTTGGCGCGCTGACCTCTGCCCAGCTCGCGTCTGGGACTGCGTGGCCGTGGTGTGGCTGCCTGCCCCGTAACAGGGCAGCAAGCTCACCCCCCGCGGACGTCCCTGCACCTTCCCCTTGGTATCTCTCGTCAGTCCAAGGCCTGGCGCTTCTGGGATCCCTCCCGGCACTGCATCGTCGAGTCCCGGGATGCACTCTTCTTCGAGGACCTGTTTCCTCGCGACATCATTCGCTCCGGATCGTTTGTGTCTATCCCGTCGCGTAGGGGAGTGAGTCCGTCCTCCATCATGTCGCTTCCGGGTGACACATCCCCCAGTCCCTCTGAGCCGGCAGCCCCAGTCGCGTCTGTTGGTCCCTCCGGACCGACAACCCTAGTCGCGTCTGCTGGTCCCTCAGAGCCGGCAGCCCCAGTCGCGTCTGCCGGCCCCTCCGAGCCCATGGCCCCAGTCGTGTGCGCTGGTCTCTCCGAGCCGGCAGTCCCAGACGCGTCTGCTGGTCCCTCCGGGCGGGCAGCTCTTGTCGTGTCCGCTGGCCCCTCTGGTCCGGTAGTCCTAGACGCGCCCGCCACTCCCTCCGGGCCAGCAGTCCAAGTCGCGTCCGGTGGTCCTTCCGGACCGGCAGCCCCAGTCGTGCCCGCTGGCCCCTCCGGTCCTGCAGTCCCAGACGTGCCCGCCAGTCCCTTCGGGCCAGTAGCCCCAGTCGCGTCCGCCGTCCCATCCGGGCCAGCTGCCCCAGTTGCATCCGCTAGCCCCTCCGGGCCAGCAACCCCGTCTTCCTCCATTGGCCCGTCGGACTCAGTGCCATCTCCTGCCTTGCCACGCTACACACGTGGCCCAAGCGACAGCCTCTCACCCAAACCGACGACGAGCGTGCGGACTTTCGTACCACGCTCCGTGGTGCCTCGACCCCCCGTGGCTCCACGTGTCTCCTCCACTCCCACGATCGTGAGTGGGGACCCTGGCACCAAGGCCCTCGGCTTGACCACCTCGGCCATCATTGGAACCTTCGCCCGGGCTCCGTACTTGGCTACGCCATGCTCCATCACAAGCATTGGCACGCTGCCGTGGCTGCACGTGCGCGCATCCCACCACGGGCTCGAGATGCACACGCTCTCTTAGTCCGTTCCACAGTACGCCCGGAGGACCCAGCCACCCTACGCGAGGCACGAGCCTCTCCTGAGGCCGCACACTGGGATGCTGCCTGTGCCGATGAGCTCGCTGCTATCCGACAGCACTATGTGTACGACCTCGTCGACCTTCCTCTAGGTCGGAAGGCCATTGGCGCCAAGTGGGTTTTTCCGCGCAAGTGGAAACCTGACGGGTCCTTGGACAAGTACAAGGCCCGCCTTACAGCCAAGGGGTTTGCCGAGATTCCTGGGGTCGACTACGACCAGATCTTTGCCCTAGTTGGCCGGTTCTCCACTAGCCGGGCGCTCTTCAACCTGGCCGCCGAGCATGGATGGGAGCTGTATCAGATAGATGTGAGCAACGCGTTCCTCCATGGCTCACAGCAGGGTGAGGAGCTCTACATGGTTCAGTCCCCAGGCTTCGACGACGGCAGTGGGAGAGTCTGGTGACTGCGTAAGGCCCTTTATGGCCTGTATCAGTCGCCTCGGTGCTAGAACCAAGAAATCAGCAACACGCTCCTTTGGGGCGGACTCCAACAGAGCACCGCTGACCCCGCACTGTTTGTCAATCCGTGAGGCCTGACTTTCGCCTCTGTTCGGGTTTACGTCGACGATCTTCTCATCGCGTCGCCAGACACGGCTGCCATCTAGCGCGTCAAGGACTTGCTGCACGCCGCCTACCAGATGAAGGATGTCGGATTTGCCAGAGTCTTCCTGGGCATGGAGCTCGAGCATGATCGCTTCCAGGGCGTCCTGCACATCCACGAAGTCGCCTATGTGCAGACTCTGTCCACCCGCTTTGCGGAGGACCTGCCACTCGTGCCGAGCGCATCCTCACCCATGTCACTCGATGGCGAAGTGAAACTGAAGAGTCCTGATCCAGGTGTTGTGGGGAAGCCCGTTGACGCAACCACGTACCTGTGAGTCATCGGGTCACTGATGTTCCTAGCGACGACGACGCGCCCAGACATCGCGTTCGTCGTCAACCTCCTAGCCCAGTTCTCTCAGGAGCCACGTCACCTCGACTACGAGGCCGCGACCCGAGTACTGCGCTATGTGGTCTCGACTCCTCGGCGAGGTCTCATGTTCCGCCGTGAGCCGTCTGTGGTCGCGGTGGCATACACCGACAGTGACTGGGCCGGCAGTCCTGACGGTAAGAGTCACACAAACTGGATGTTTCTGATTGACGGCACAATTGTGTCCTGGCGCAATGGCAAGCAGGGGTGCATTGCACGTAGCACTGCTGAGGCTGAGTATGTGGCTCTTGGCTCAGGCGCATGTGAGAGTGTGTGACTGCGTCGTTTGTTGTCCGAGTTGCGTCAGCCTGTCGCATCAATCACGTTGCATTGTGACAATGAGACTGCCATGGCCATCGCCGAAAATGGCGGCGTGCATCACACACTCACAAAGCACATCAACGTTGAGTATCACTATGTGCGTTCGTTGTTGCATGACGGCAGCATGAGCATCGTGTGGGTTGAGACAACACGACAATTGGCTGACTTCTTGACCAAGGCGCTGAAGCGTGACTCGTTCAAGAAGGCGGTGAGTTCACTTGGCGTGCGTCCATGAGTTGCTCTCTTTGTCCCTGCTTGCATCTCTGCGTGGTCTGGGGGAGTCTGGTCATTGTCTGTGTCTCTGCCCGCACATGTGCTCTACGCCTGTGAGTCATGGGGGAGTGTTGGTTTTTCGCGCATCTCTCATTGCACTCTATTGTGTCCTCCCGGCTTGTGTACATCGGCGTGCAGATGACTGACAGCGAGACTCGACGCTGCTGGAGTGTCGGGCGGTGGAGCCGACCCGCGCTGAGCCCCACGCACCGTTTGCTGAAGCCTCCTCCCTACGGCGATGCGCTGAGCTCCATCGGCAGGCCTCTGCGGCGGTCGAGCCGGCGGCGGTCACCACCACCGCAGATGCTGTTTCCATGCATTCAGTTCTGTTTCTAGTTCTGGCATTGCGTCCGCATCGTCATGCTATGCCTAGGGTCCGTGTCTCTTGCTGTGTGGCCCTGCTTGGCGTCATTGACTGTCGTAGGCACTGCCCAGGTTCGGGCAGCCATAACTCTTCGCTTCTATTTTTCTAGCTGATTCTGACCGCACGACTGCATTTGCAGCGTCTGTATTATGGTATGGTCTAGTTTTCAGGCAAATTGGACGACGCCCGGGTTTTGGGCTGTTGGGCGTTTTGGCAAGGCTCACCGAGAAAAATCCTGCCTGCCAAAAAATAGGTCCAGCACTATTTTTTGATTGGCTGGTTAGCTGAGTAGCAAGTTCTACAGTAGTGGGAGGGAGCTAGAACTTGGACGGGTCTCCCATTGTTGCTCATTCTTCATTCGTAGTCAGTCACTTTCAGTTTTCAGCTGCTTTCTGGCGCTAACACTGGCGCGCGCATTTCTAAGTAACTAACCCAGAGCTTAGACTCTAGAGCAACAGACTAAGGGGGCAGCTGACTCAAGGAACGAGCGTGGAAGCCCACACGCTGCATCAATATTGCTGCTGCCCCAACCTACTGCCGAGGTTTTGCTGCTCACTCCCACCGCATAAAGTCAAGGTTTTGTTGCAGCTCATTATCAATCCGCCTTGTGTCCCAAAATGGTCCATAATTCATCATTGGGCGTTTGAAATACACTTTGGACAGCCACCTTGGTGAAAACATGTACAACATCTTAGAGGTGATACAACATGCTCTCATGGAAAGTAGAAGAGGCTGCACTTGAGATAGTGCGGAGCATTCATTGCTGTCTTTTCAAAGCTGTGGAGCACTCTGGGTGTCTACGAGTTGCTGACTGTGGCACAATACAAAACCAGACTTGAATTCACCGATTCTCTCCGCTTTCTACATCGTCCACCGCTCCAATAGCCCCGACCTGATCCCACTCGGGCCCCATGTCCGAGTTCGCAATGAGCTGGTCGGCATCCATCCATACCTCGTGCTCCGGCATCGTGTCACTGCCGACGCAGAAGAAGGTGCAGGGCGGCTGCCGCTGCACCACGTCCTCCGCCTTGCACTGCGGCGGCCAGTTGGGCGGGAGCTCGAAGCACCCGACGGCGTTGCAGTGCGACTCGATGTGGCGTGGATTGAGACTGTGGAGGCACAGGGCGGACGGCGGAGGGACCTCCACCGCCTCGGGTGCTTCCAACGCCACCTTGTTGTACTTGACCAGAAAGACGGCCCAGTACAGCGCACGCCCGTGCCATGTGCACGCGGCCCTGCAGTCCACGTGCGATGAGTGGGGGAAGGCAGTTGGGGACCAAAAGGCATGCATGCCAGAGGCTGGGAGGCAGCAAAGGCGGAATGAAGAAACTTTTGAGAGTGGACAAAGAGGCAGGGGCGGGATGTGATGGCAGGGGATCACAATCAAAGCCATGAGTGTACTTCAGAGGAGTTGCATGGAAATTGACGTTTGGTTTTGCATGATCTTGAACTTGTTTGGTTTGCTCGTTTAAACACCCTCCCTCTCAAGCAGGGGAAGCACGTGAAACAGGGTAAGCCGGGTACGCTGGGGAAGCAGGGGAGGCAGAAGAAGCAGAGGAAGCAGGGGAAGCAGAGGAAGCAGGGGAAGCAGGGGAAGCAAGGGAAGCAAGGGAAGCAGGGGAGTTTGTGCTCAAGAACTTCCTCCTTGACAGAATTGGCATGGTACAGCTGCAAGGTGCTTGTGACGCATGCAGCGGTTTGTGCCTATGTGCCTGATTTCAAGTAATTGGCAAATTTTGACCCCAGAATTGCGTTCAATTCAAGCCTCCCATTGTGACCCTTCAACGTCACATTTTAAAGTAAAAGAATGGGTTCATACCTCTTTCAATTTCCTTGATTTCAGCTAAAATCTCACTGAGGCTAACATTTGAGCAGATTGCACCCCCCCCCCCCCCCCCCCCCCCCCCCCCCC
>SZWC01000675.1:168980-182489 GCA_023375785.1 Penium margaritaceum | reverse complement strand
GGGGGGGGGGGGGGGGGGGGGGGGGGGGGGGGAGTAAGAGTCCGAGTTCAAAACTCTGAACTCGGAGCGCACGCGCGGTGCGAGTCAGAGTTCGAACTCTAAAAACTCGGACTCTAACTCGACTCGACTCGACTCGTGGCCTGGGTCGCCAACTCTGACTCGTACCCTCCGAGTTGAACTCTTAACTCGTGCGCTCCGAGTTAGAGTTGAACTCGGACGGGCGAGTTAGAGTCGAGTATGCTGAACTGAACTCTACTCGGGTATGACATTAACAACCTTAGGCGAGTGGGTGGAGGAGGTTTGGGGGTTGAGGAGAGGGGGGAAGGGAGTGGTGGGGGTAGGGGACCTACATTGCCGTGGTCTGCATGGCAGGGGAAAGTTTCAGCCTGAAAAGGTGTTAGAAGGGGGGCGGGAGAGGGATGCAAGAAGGGAGGACTGCCATACTCGTTGTTGCAATCTGATATCAAACAGTTCCAATTCAGCCGGTTTACAATGGCTGAATCTGAAACCGAAACCGAAACCTAAACCCATTCGATTCGATTCGATTCGAAACTGAAGGCAGATAACTCAACCGAACCGGTTCTGAACCAGACGGTTTTTCTGATCCGCCAAACCGGATTAGCAAAACCGAAACTAACTGGTTTCGAATCAAATCGATTTCCGAAAACCGGGTCAGCAGCAAGATTCGAAACCATTTAACACCCCTACAAAATCGGAAAATCCGATTCCCATTTCTATTTTAATCTAAAACCCCGGTTTTCCAACTCTAGTTGGCAGCAACACTGTCCCCAGACAAGATGCAACATCAGATTAGGGGTGCACAGGCCAGGCAAAACCGGACCAGGCCGCGTGAGTGGGACAGGGAGGGGCCAGGCCAGGCAGGGCCAAGCGGGACGGGACAGAAGGGGACAGGTTGTAACCTGACAGGACGGGACGCGACACGATGCCAGGCGGCTCAACACCTACTCGATGCAACGAGACTTGGTGTGATGCGACGCCACACGACTGCGTCGCGGCGACATGATGTGACGCGACGCGAGACAACACGAAAGCGCCGTGTTGTGTCGCGGGGACACGACGTGGCGGCGTTGCATCGTGTCGACAAAGACACGAAGCCACGCAACCTGACGGGACATGACGTGTCGCGAAGCGACGCGCGCGACGCGACACAAGGCGACGGGATGCAACGTGACACGACACAACGCACCGCAAAGCAACGCGACATGACTCGACACGACGCGACGAAGGACAACGCGACGCGACACGACGCGACGTGACGAAAGACAACGCGACGCGACACGACGCGACGTGACGAAAGACAACGCGACACGGTCGGACGCGACGGGACGCAACACGACTTGAGACAATGTGACACAGCACCCAATGACGTGGTGTGTCGGTGCTCACGACTCGACGGCGACAGACAACTTCGTGTGCGTGTCCAACACGCGGATGGCTTCAAGCGGCATGCCGCTTCAAAGCACCGTGTGGTGAACAGAGCAGCATGGCAAGCTGGGTCACGCAACATGCAAGACTAGAAATGAAACAGGATCAGCCTTCTGAACATCACCCTTCACCACACCCCCAAACCTGCCCCTCCCAACCCTCCAGGAATGGACAGAGGTGGCTTGGCTGGGTTGGAGAGCATGTACAACCCACCCGCACCGCCTCCCCCCCCTCCTCCCCTCCCTCAAACCAACCCTCATCTGAGGGCGCAGGTGGTGGAGTCGCACATACCCAGCGCGCCCCATACGGATAAGGCGTGTGGCGTCCATACTCTGCCTTTCGCCCGCCTTCCGCACCTCCTCCACAAATCTCCTGTGCCGCTCATCATCCTCCTCTGTCTCCCCTCGCACCCCGCCTTCCTCCTCCCTCTCCTCGTCATCCAAACTCATCAGTATGCGGCTTGTGCTGCGGACCACAACGCCATCCACCCTGCTGCCGCCGCGATTCGCATGCTCTCCCCGCTCCACTCGCTGCTCCTGCTCTGCTGCGTGGCCTTTGTGCTCGCGCTCTGCCCACCCGCCGCCACGGCACACCCCACAGCAGAAAACAGGGCGTCAGCGAGGCCGAAGGACGAAGGGTGAGGAGAAGGTGTGTGCTTTGAGCAGGAAGAGCACGCTCTGGAGGGAATCACAGCTTCTCTCTCAGTTGAGTTTGAGTTGAGTGCGAGAGCCGTCAGAGGAGGAGAGCAGGGCAGTGGGCAGCGAGGCACGCACGCACGCACGCACGCACGCACGCATGAGCACCCAACTAGCGGTAGCTGAATGCATGATGAGCATCAGAAGCGCAGGAGAACCAGAGACGGAGAAGGATGCCCGTGCGAGAGCGTGCAGACCAAATGTGAATGGCACACAGGGGGTTCCACAGAGCCACAGCAAAAAGTTGACTTCATTTTTTTTGGGCCGGTTCACAATAAGGTTGCATTATCGAAACATCGGTATTGATATCGACAATATCGATATCGATATCTCGATATTGAAATCTGTTGTTTTATACATCGATATCCACCCCCAGGGGGGCAATATCGACAGCGGCAGCGGCAGCGGCACCAGCAGTGGCAGCAACGGCAGCAGCACCAGCAGTGGCAGCAACGGCAGCGGCAGCAGCAGCGGCAGCAACGGCAATGGCAGCGGCAGCAGCGAGGCAGCGGCAGCAATGGCAGTGGCAGCGGCAGCAACGGCCGCAGTGGCGGCGGCTGCGGTGGCTGTGGCGGCTGTTCGAATAGGTTTGGACCCAATTTGAGCCGAACCTGAACTTCAGCATCTGAAGCCGACTTGGTCTGGACTTCAGTGTTCTGATCAGTATCTAGGGTTGGTATGAGATAATATCTGAAAAAAAAATCGCGATAATCGCGATTTCTTATCGCACCCATTATCGCGATACTGGGTATCGCGATAAAGGTGCGATAACGATATCGGGGGCCTCAGAGAGGCCCCCGATATGGCAATGATATCGCAGTGCGATATTATCGCCCAGGCGGGCGATAACATCGCACTGCGATATTATCGCTGCACGACTGCGATGTTATCGCAGTCGAGCAGCGATAATTTCGCTGGGCGAGATTATCGCTGCGCGCGTAGCGATAATCTCGCGCAGCGAAGTTATCGCTGCGCAAGCGCGCGGCGATAACATCGCGCGGCGATATAATCGCCGCGCGATTTTGGGCTGCTGGGGGCTAAAATTCCCCCAGCAGCTCTGTTCACACACATTGTTGGTACTCACCTTCTATGCGTTCAACAGTTAGGTATTTTTCGCGCAGCCAGTGCACACACACACACACTGTGAGAGGAGAACAGCACCGTATCAAGACAAGCAAGCAACAATGGAGGACCATGCCGCACCACCCCCAAGCAAGATTAGCGACTTTGTCGTCGTCGCGTTAGGGAACAAGGGTAGTGGTGGGAGTTCCGCCTCCGAGAGTGGTGCGGCCACTTTGGTGAGCATGAGGGGGGGAGGGTCTCCACGTCAACCCGGACGCTCGTACGTCGAGGCTCTTGGCGGCTCTCCCATCCACTCGCAATCCCCGAGCGCAAGCATGATGCCGTCGCAAGAGGCGATCGCCGAACAAGTCGGGGAACTCCACGCCGACGTGGAGGGGGTTGCACCCCTTCAGATTTGGGAGGTGGAGGGCGGGACGGACGATCTCGGCGGCAAAGGGAGGTGGGTCGGTGTTGGTGTGGGGGTGGAGGGGGTGGCATTTGGTGAGAAGGGTGGGNACTTGAGGGAGCTGTCATGGCCATGGGTGTGGCAATAGGCAAGGGAGGGCGTGGTGCTACCTCGGGTAAAGGGAAGGTGGGGGTTGGGGGGGGGGAGCATACATGAATCTAGTGGGATGGAGTCCTTTGCCTTGGGATCCTCCGTGCGGGTGGCTCGTTCTGCGACAGGGTTTCATGAAGGTACGTTTTTGGGGGAAGGGAGTGATGACAAGGGGGAGGGAGTTGCGGTGGGGGAGGGGAATGAGGGGGAGGGTGATGAGGGGGAGGGTGATGAGGGGGAGGGAAGTGAGGGGGAGGGAAATGAAGGGTCTGATGGGGAGTGGACCTTGCCAGGTTATGTGAGGCAGCGGGAGACAAGGCGCGTGCGGCAGCTGCTACGCATTCCTCCTCCTCCACATGTTGTTGATGATGCTCTCCGACCAGCTCCCCTTCTCAGGCGACGCGCCGACAGCCGCACGCAGCAGCAGCAACGACCGTCGCAGCAGCAGTAGCAACAGCCGCATCAGCAGCGACCGTCGCAGCAGCAGCGACCGTCGCAGCAGCAGCAGCAGCAACGGCCGTCGCAACAGCAGCGACAGCAGCAGATGCAACAGCAGCGGCAGCCACAACAGGTGCGGCAGCAGCCGCACCAAGCGTCGCTGACGCAGCAACAATTGCTGCAACAGCAGCAGAGGCGGCTACAGCTGCAGCTGCAACAGCAACTACAGCAGCTAGAGCAGCGGAAACAGAAAAGGGAGGAGGACAGATTGAAGGAGCAGCAAACAATGGGGTACCGCACAATTGAGATGGTGAACGCACCAGACACAGACGAAGAGGAAGCCAGTGTGCAGTATTGGGCTGAAAGGAAGAAGCTACCCTTGCACATCCGCAAGCAAGTGCGGCTGTCAGTTATCTCAGCGCGGCGTGGACGTATGCACGGGCTTGAGGAGTGGACGCTTGAGGCAGACTACCATTTTCAGCGTGAGTTGCAGCAAATGGAGGAGCAGATCAGACGTCAGCATGAACAGCAGATGGCGAGGATGGTGCAGCAGTATCCGCAACTCCAGGAGCAGCAGCAGCAGCAGCTGGCGCAGCAACAGCAGCAGGTGCCGCAGCAACCACATCAGCCGCAATATCAGCGGCCGCAGAGGGTGCCGCAGCAGCAGCAGCGGCAGCTACCTCAGCAGCAGCAGCAGCAGCAGCACTTGCAGCAGCAACAGCAGCGGCAGCAGCAGCAGCAGCGGCAGGGGCAGTCACAAGAAGGGCAATCACGTGTGGGGAGACAGAAGCATGTGCAGCAGCCGCCTTTGCATCCCACAAACGCGCCCTTGCATCCCATGCCAACACCCCGACACATGCAGCAGCAGCAAGCAGAGCAAGGACGACTGCTGCCACATCCACAGATTGCGCCACAGCCTCAGCAGCAGCAGCGGCAACGACGCAGCTATCAACAAACACTTAGCCAGGCTGTCCGCCCTGGACAGCAGCAACAGTCGCAACGGCCTGTAGCTGCCGCGTCAGTGACAGGCGCTTCAGCTGAAGCAGCAGCTGGAGCAGCAGCAGCAGCAGTAGCAGCAGTAGTAGCAGCAGGTGGCGCAGGAGCAACAGAGGAAGCAGAGACAGTTGTAGGAGAGGCAAGCGCAGCAGCAGCACAGGACGAGTGGACGGTGTAGCGGAAACTTCCTCCAAGGACGGAGATGGGCAAGATCTTTTTGCAGAACGTAGGGCTAGGAACACACAGGTGTTAGAGAAGGAGACAGCGGCCCAGATTGCATACGTAGGGATCAACGAAGAGGGGGCGGCAATAGGCAGTTGGGGGCTCGAGGGGACTTTTCATGAGCGGACAACAGACATAGACGTGCCCCCCGAAGATTTGTTAGATGCAGATTATCACGATGCAGACGTCGAAGAAGAGGAGGAGGACGAGGAAGAAGGAGAGGAGGGGAGAACGGTCGAGGGAGTTGGAGAATGGGAATGGGAGGAGACCACGCATAGGCCAATGATGTGCGTGGTGGTGACTGAAGCAAAAGACATGCCACAATTCCCCTTGAGCCCGATCTGCGACGTAGTTTCTGCTGCTGACCTCACACCCTCCCTAATGCCGAAGGTTGTGCACGACGCATGGAAGAAAGCAGTGAAGAGTGGCATGTCAGCACCCATAGGCAAGAGGTGGGGGGGCGAGGAGTTCCCACGCATGTTCCATTGGAACGTGTGGTATGATCTCCTCGTCACCAACGCACAGCTGCGTGAGGCCGCATTGCGTCATATGAAGAGGTGGACGGGCGCTACGAGTGTGCGCGATATTGCAGCAGAGATGGCTGAGTTGGTGCTAGGCCCGTGGACATCATTCCCGGACCAACCACCCGCAATAAAGCAACTACGCTCCACTGTGGGAGCAGCAGCCAAGGAGAGGAGGAAGAGGAAGGAGAGTGACAGTGACACTGTGAGGGAGGTCGTGGANGGTATGATCTCCTCGTCACCAACGCACAGCTGCGTGAGGCCGCATTGCGTCATATGAAGAGTTGGACGGGCGCTACGAGTGTGCGCGATATTGCAGCAGAGATGGCTGAGTTGGTGCTAGGCCCGTGGACATCATTCCCGGACCAACCACCCGCAATAAAGCAACTACGCTCCACTGTGGGAGCAGCAGCCAAGGAGAGGAGGAAGAGGAAGGAGAGTGACAGTGACACTGTGAGGGAGGTCGTGGACGAGGGGGATGAGGAGGACGAGGAGGGGGATGAGGATGCTTCGGATGGTGAGTGGGTCGCAACGGCAGCGGACGAGCAGCAAGAACGTGAGGACAAGCTTGCGGCGGCGGCGTTAGCGGATGTTGTGAAGGAGGAGAGTCATGGTGGAGGGCAAGCCTTGCCAACGGCGGCAAAGGCGCGCCGGGCTTTGCTAAAAGCCGGGGTAGGGAGGGTGCCAGTTTTTTCGCCGCCGCTGAAGAAAGCGATGCCCGCCGATAGGGGGGAGAGTAAGGCAGGGCGAAAGAGTACACTGTTGTTGCCAGGGGGGAAGAGAGTGGGTAACGATGTTCCAAAGGATTGGTACAAGCCGTGGTATTGTGAGAACGAGAAGGTGGGTAAGAAAGGGGCATGGAAGTGGGTACCGGTGGAGGATCCTGAAGTGAAGTGGCGAGCGTTGTTTGATGAGCAGCTGCGGGTGCGAGACGCACAGAAGGGCACAAAGGACACGTTGCATTGGAAGGGCTTGTTTCCCATTGCGGATGCTGCAGGGACGAGGCCTTGCTTGTTGTGCAGCGTCATGGTCAAGCAGCCAGGCACAGGGAGCAGCAACCTCAGAAGCCACATGGCCGGTAACCACTACAGGGAGGTATTTCTTGTCTATTGCCCGAAAGGTACACCAACGTGGGCGGGAGTGGCAGATGCTGAGACTATTGCGGGTGGGGGGCCTGTCGCGAGACTGGTGTTGACTGGCAGCCCCTTGTTCAACCAGAGCAAATTTTTGAAGAAGCTGCGTCGCCTCTTTGTGCTTGACAACTTGCCTTTCAGGCTAGTGGGAAGCGATAACTTCAAGGGGTTGGTCTTGGAGCTCAACCCGGAGGCGGTGTTGCCCACTCGACATGGTCTACATGCCAACATTCATATGGACTTTGCCACGTACCAGAAGGCAGTGAGGGAGGCGCTCGCCAAGTTGCAGGCGAGGATTGCCCTCGCTTGCGACATATGGACAAGCGCTCAGCGGAAGGCGTTCCTTGGCATCACGGCGCACTGGTTGGACCCCCAGACCTGGGAGAATTGTCATGTCACCTTGGACTTTTTGCCGTTGCCGGAGAGGCACACGGGAGAGTACTTGGCGGCTGCTATGTCCTGGTGCATCTTTGAGGAGTATGGTTTGAAGGGGCGGGTGCGGGCTATGACGTTTGACAATGCCACCAACAACCTTAACATGGCTACGCACCTGGTGGAGCTGCATCCTACTGACTTTGACGCAGCATGGTTTTTCAGGTGCTTTTGCCACGTCCTCCAGACGGTGGTGAAGATCATCATCAGACAGGATGTGCAGGTACATGGGATGGTGGGGAAGGTCCGCAAGATTGTGCAGACGCTACGGAACTCTCCAAACCTGACGGTGTTTTGGCACGAGCTGACAAAAGGGCAGGCGGAGAAGTTGATAGAGGACACTCCGACACGGTGGAGCAGCACGTATCAGATGCTGCTCGCGTTTCAGGAGAGGTCGGCGGTGCGAGTGGCCTTCATGCAGGGGTGGACGGAGTCAGCAAAGCGCCCATTCTCATTGGACGGGGAGGATGGGGTGTTGATGGAGTGGCTGCTGGAGATTTTGTTTCCTTTTGCCGAGTTGACGGAGGCGTTGGAGGGTGACCGCTACGTGACACTGGACAAGGTGTTGCCAAGCTACCACAAGTCGCTTGCTGACATGGCGCTGTACAGGGATTCGCCGGCGACACCAAAGGCCTTGGTAGGCCCTTTCACCTCAGCGTATGAGCAGCTGCACAAGTACAGCACCGACCGCAACTATACTTCAGATGTCGCGTGGGTTGCTGTGATGATGGATCCTGAGAGGGGCCTCGACTGCTTCAGCAAGGACAAGACGGCAGTGGGGTATAAGACGACCGAGGTCTCTCGTGCCCACTTCGACGGGGTTGTGGGACCCTACCTACGGAGAGCGGCAGAGGTGAGGCAACTAGCAGCATCACGTGGGGGGGGAGCAGAGAGTGGTGCCGTGCAGCAGACTCAGAGCGGGTGCGGGGGAGCAGCACAGCCAAAGCGCCGGAGGCTGATGGCAGCTGCATTAGCGGACTTGGCAGCAAAGGGCGTGAGTGTACCTACAGTCGGTAGCAGTCAGGGAGGTGTGGCGACACAGGGAGGAGCGGGAGGGGCAGCGCCAGTAGCAGTTGCAAACGAGCCTGAGAGATTCCAGGGGAGGGAGGAGCGCAGGGGGCCTATACACCACTATTAGAGCACTCGCAGCGACCTCATGGGCATGCGTCAGTGTGCCCAAGAGATGTACGTCATCCCCGCCAGCAGTGCATCGGTGGAGCGTGTCTTCAGTCTTGGTCGCCGCATCATTGGACAGCAGCGACATCGCCTGAGCGATCCTACCCTACGTGCCTTGATGTGCTTGCACTCTTGGTACAACACTTTTGGCGAGAAGTGATCGGTCGGCATGTTCGTTTGTGATTCAAAGTGAGACAAGAAGAAATTTGCACCGCCTCCTCCCCCTCTCTCAACACTCTCCCTCTCCCTCCTCAACCCCCTTCCTCCTGTCCACTTGTGTATCGCATCTCCATCTTCATTTCCCAATGCCATGTGTACCTTTCTCTTTGGATGGTGTAATGTTTTAGTGAGCCCAAAAAAGTGTGTTGATGATTGTCTACAAAAATTGGTGGCGAAAAATGAGATAATATCGTTTTCCTAGTTAAGATAAAATCGCCCTAGCACAGAGATAAAATCGCTGCACCAAAGAGATAAAATCGCGACGATAAAGTTGAGATAAAGATATTGATATCGTTTATCGCGGAATAAAATATCGTTATCGTTATCGTTATCGCAAATATCGCAAAATCATCGTTATCTAGATATCAATATCTAGATAAACCAACCCTATCAGTATCAGACTCAATCCGATCATTGTGGTGAGGTAGCCAAACCCGATCCGACACTCAACTTCCAGTTATGACAGCTCGGATCGGATTCAGTTCGGACTTGGTCAATTACAGACATTTGTACAAGTGTCTACCCTTTAAACAGCGACTATTTTATGTAAAAACGGCACTGCTTTCCATAGGGGGGAAAGTGCTTCTTTCTGTGTTCGAAGTTAAACACGTATTTTTGGGTAACATCTGATCAGATCTTTCAGACTAAAAATCATTAATCCAGTCCAGCTCGGTCTGATCCGATCTGACGTTGGTTCATATCCTGTTCGGATCGGATTTGTCAGATAACTTTGGATCGTGTTGTATATCCAATCCAATTTAACTCCCCTGGATACAGAGACGACGGCGACATTGAACGACGATGACGACAATGACGACACCAACGATGAAGAAGCAACGACGGCCACAAAAACAACCTCAACGGCAGCGGCGACGAGTCGTCGATGAGGGCTGGTAGTTCGATTTCGATTCAATTAAATCAAATCAAAAATCGTGCAAATCGCCCGTTTCGATTCTTCTTGATCAATCGAAGATCGTGCATTCGATCACAGATCAAATTGGTCAAGGTGCCTCTCCCCCAAAATCATAATCAGATCGCAGATCATGCCTGAAATCGATTTAATCGTCATCTTTGGGTTTTTCCTCCTTGGGACGTCCATACCCGTGTTTTGAGGCATTCGATCTCGAACAATAAAATCGGATTAATCGTTTTTCACAGATCGAAACGATTGTTTTTTCGAGCGCACGGGGAATCGAAATCGAATCGCCGATTCAATTCACGCCTTCGATCTGGTTCACTGCGATCCAAATCAAGGTGCGATTAGTTGAAATTCCGATTCGATCTGATTTTCTGGCTCAGATTGAAGAATTAGACTACCAGCTGTAGCGATGACCACCAGAACAGTGACATTGACAAAAACGACGACGACGACGACGACGACGACGACGACGACGACGACGACGACGACGACGACGACGACGACGATGACGATGACAACGACGACGACGACGACGACGACGACGACGACGACGACGATGACGACGACGACGACGACGACGGCGGCATCGGCGGCGGCGGCAGTGACGACGACGACGACGACGACGACAACGACGACAACGACGACGACGAAGACGACGAGGACGACCACAAAGACGAGAAGGCAACATCATCGAGGACGACGATGACGATGACGATCACAATGACAAGACGGAAATATCGACAATGGCTGCAGCAGCGGCGGGGCGGTGACAACAGTGGCGGCAACGGCGGCGGCAGCGGTGGCAGCGACAGCAGCGGCAAGGACAAGGACGAAGACGGCGAAAACGACAACAACGACAACGACAACGACACCACCAACAACAAGGACGACGTCGGAGACGACGACGACGACGACGACGACGACGACGACGACGACGACGACGACGACGACGACGACGACGACGACGACGACGACGACGACGACGACGACGACGACGACGACCAGGGCTGTTAGACCGGATCGGATTCCGATAATCCGAATCCGATCTGAAAAAATCCGAATCCGATCTGAATCCGATCTGAAAGATCAGATTCAGATCCGATCCGATCCGATCTGAACATTCTTCAAACCGAAACCGATCCGATCCGAAGTTTGAACTTCGGATCATATCAGTTTTGGGGTTCATTAGTTCGGATTACATCGGATTTTGGCGGTTTAGATCGGATTCAAATCGGATTTGGGCGGATTACACCACATTTATGCGAATTTCAGGTCCATACTTCGGATTGGAGTGGTTTAGCTGCAAAGTGCAGCTGCTGCCGCTAACGCCGCAAGCTGCAGCTGCTGCCGCTGCTAAGCCTAGGGTTCAGCGTGAGAGCATTCTGCATTGTGAGGGCGCTGAGCGTTGTGAGGGCGTTGAGCAGTCAGGGTGATGGCGCTGAGCAGTAGGATTTCAGATCAGTTTCAGATTGGTTTCAGATCGGTTTCAGATTGGTTTCAGATCGGTTTCAGATCGGTTTCAGATTGGTTTCAGATCGGTTTCAGATCGGATAGGATCCGATCCGATCCGATCTGAACGGAGAAGAATCCGAATCCGATCCGATCCGATCCGAAGTGGTCGGATCCGAATCCGATCCGACCACACTTCGGATCGGTTTCGGATCGGATAGCTGATTCAGATCGGATTCGGATCAGCTATCCGATCCGATCTAACAGCCTTGACGACGACGACGACGACGACGACGACGACGACGACGACGACGACGACGACGACGACGACGACGACGACGACGACGACGACGACGACGACGACGACGACGACGACGACGACGACGACGACAACGACGACAGCAATGGCAGCAATGGCGAAGAAGGGTCACCTGGTTTCATCAAGCACAGCGAAAGTTTCTCAACGTTCATGCGACGGCAGCGTTGGTAGAGACCGTAGTTTAAGAACGGGTTGGGCAGCGGCGGTTGTGCCCAGGTTGCGGCAGCCAGTGACCACAGCCTTGGCGGCAGCGGCAGCCGCAACATCAGGATAGAAATGGGGCCTGGGTTTCTGCCGCTGGCACCAGACAACAAACAAGTCCAGCACAGGCTGTGCTCCATTTGTCTGGAGCATGTACTGCACAGCACACCAGACAAGAGACCCAGGACAGTTGCCCCTCCTCCCCTGCCATATGCAACCCCCCCCCCCCCCCCCCCATTTCCCACACCCCTTGACCTCCTTCTCCATTGCGGGAAAGAAGTCACTCTCTCATACGCTCTCTTCAGGTGCGTGCGAGCCAGCCCACACAACGGCTTTTGCCGACGGGGCATGGTGCTATACGACCAAACGATGTGAGCTACCACGGAACTCGCAGGAGCAGTGGTGATATTACAGATTGAATGACCGCCAATTGTATCACCGTTGAACGACGCATGATCCAATTGAAGTGAATCAAGAATGAAAAAGAACACCTTCTGAATGAATTCATTGGAATGCTGACATCTGACTCAATGACAGATTGAATCAGACCGGGACTGCCAAAGCCCAGATCAATATCCGATTGCAAAAGACCGATTCCTGGCGATCCTGGAGATCTTGCTGCCAACAGCTGACGAGGATGAAAGGAATGAGTTTCATGGCCTTTGTGCAATCACGCCAACGTAAGATTTGCCGCTTGTTTGCCTTACTTACTTTGCAGTAGGGATGGAAACCGCGGTTTTCGGCTTTCCACCCTCTCTCTGAAGTTACTTTTTACTAGAAATGATGAAGAACGCCGCCCCTGACCGGCACATCTACGGGGTATAATAGGGGCCGCCACCAACGGCACATGAACAGTGGTAAGTAAAAAACAAGAAGCAGCTAAGCTTAAGTACCGGCAAAGACCAATTCAAAGGCACAAAGATCTGACAGAGTGAGGGCACAAGGCAAACCCAGCCCGTGNGCCATGGAAGCGTATCGCGGCACACTGGCTGCGAATGCCCGCGATGGAGACCCGCTGGGCAAGGGCAGAGACGGCCCGCTGGGCCCAACGCTCGAAGACCTCCTCTGAGCAGCGGCGCGGCCCTCGTGCAAGGCAGACTCTGGCGAGGCGGGCCAGAAAGGACCAGAAGTGATCACCGAGGCCCCCAAGGGTCTCCCAGGCCAGCGGTCGCATCTGCCGACCACTCCCCTCCACCACAGAGTACAGGCTCACCTTGGCCTTCTCTACCGCAATGACTGCCGAGCCAGGCCCCGTAGCACGGACCCCATGGGGGTTCCACTTTTCAGTTTCGGTTTTCAGTTTTCCTTTTTAGGTTGGTTTTTCCCTCTAGCCTAGAACCGAAACCGAACCGAACCGAACCAGTTTGGTTTCAGTTCCAGGTCAGTTCTAGGTCGGTTTTGGTCGGGTTTTTTTCTTTTTTTAATAACTATTCTTCCATAGAACATAACAGCATGACAGACGGTGGGGAGGATGCCAAAGTCCTTCACGCCACCTCAAGCAGGCAAGAACAGGGTTCTCGGGCAAGACCCTGTGGCCAGGACCGCTACACAGTGGGGAGGATGCCAAAGTCCTTCGCGCCACGTCGAGCAAACCAAAGCAGGGTTCTCGAGCAAGGCCCTCTGGCCAGGACCGCTACACGGTGGGGAGGATGCCAAAGTCCTTCGCGCCACCACGAACACATACTCAGGGTTCTCGGGCAAGGCCCTGTGGCCAGGACCGCTACA
>SZWC01000675.1:133735-159330 GCA_023375785.1 Penium margaritaceum | reverse complement strand
GGGGGGGTCCGGGGGGCCCTCTTGTTGAGGGTCAATATCGATATCGACCTCGATATTGATATTGATATTGATATTGATATTGATATGGATATCAAGGGTCGATATCGATATAAACATTGACTCGATACAATATGTTTGCCCATCCTAAACCATCCACTAGGGGTGTTAGACCGGTTCAAACCAGAACTGAACCGATACGAACCGTCAGAACTGGAATGAACCTAAACCGGTTCAATGATCCGGAACTGCCCGTCCAGGTTGAATTGAAACGGGAACCGAAACCGTCAATGGCAGAACCGATTTGAACCGCAACTACAACCGGTTCATTTCGGTTCAAGCACAAACAAAGCAGCAACTAGCAGAAACACACAGAAGCAACACTCCCACACCCCACAGTGCTGTTATGAAGCAATTTCTCTCCCAGGAAAGGAGAAGGGAGGGTCAGGAAGTTGGATCAGAAGCTTTGCTTCACTTAAGGTGTGTTGAATGCCACTGGCTTAAAGCCATCTCTGGTTTGTTTCTCTTTTTCAACAAGTCGTCATCCCCAGGCGGAGAGTGGGTGGGGGAGATTTGGGGGTTGAGGAGACGGGGGAGGGATTGCTGGGGGCAGCGAACCTACGTTGCTGTTATCTGCATGGCAGCTGAAAGTTTCAGCTTGAAAAGGCATTAGGGGAGGGGGAGGGGGATGGAGGAAGGGAGGACTGCGATGTTTTACTCATCGCTGCATTCTGATGTCAAGCAGTTCCAGTTCAGCCGGTTTACAATGGCTTAAACCGAAACCGAAACCGAAACCGAAACCTAAACCGATTTCATTGGATTCGATTCGAAACCGAAGGCAGACAGCCAAACTGAATCGTTTCTGAACAGGACGGTTTTCCTGATCTGCCAAATTGGTATAGCAAAACCAAAACTAACCAATTCTGAATCGAATCAGTTTCTCAAAACCGGGTCAGCAACAAGATTCGAAACCGTTTAACACCCCTACCTTCCACCTTACTTTTGGGCGGAAGTCGCAAGAACAGCTTACTACCTCGTGAACCTTACCCTTGCAGCCAGCCGCACTTCGCAAGCGGGGCAAGAAGCAGCTAGAGAAGCACCTCAAGACGCCACAGGAGGTGTAGTCGAGAAAGAATCCGGATGCCTCACATTTGAAGGTGTTTGGCTGCACTGCCTTGGCAAAGGTCCAAGCAGGCGAAGGGAGTGGGAGGCTGGATGCTCTTCCCCGCAAGTGCGTCATGGTTGGCTACGAGACCGCACATAAGGCATAAAGACCGTGGGATCAGGCTGCTAGAAAGTTCATCCAAAGCCGAGACGTCGCGTTTGATGAGAGGACGCTTGGAAAGGGAGAGGGACTGGTTCTGGTCCACGCTTCCAAATCGGGATAGTGGGGCGTGCTGCTTGAGTTAGGAGATCAGGCACCTGAAAATTGGCAGGTTGCGTAAGTGAATCAAGGGAGTGGTGCTCAAAGGAGAGCGGCTGTGCGGGCTTACATAGCGACTGGCTCTGACACTAGGTGTGAGTCGTCCGAGGCTTTTGAGTCCAACTCAGAGGCCAATGGCTCTTCCTCTGACAAAAAGCCACCAAGGCCGTAAGCATCATCTTAACAGTAGCAGCGACAACAGCAACAGCGACAACAGCAACAGCGACAACAGCAACAGCGCCAACAGCAGCGACAGCAGCAACAGCGACGGCAGCAGCGACAAGACAGTGAACCACCAACAAGCCCAATTCAGTGGAGCACGCGTAAAAAAATTCCGCAAAACAGTACGGTGCTGACAGCTGCACATGGACTAGATTGAGCTGGTCATGCTTGGCTCAGGAAGTGCCTGTGACCATGGAGGACGCAATGATCAGGCCGGATGCGGCCAAGTGGAAGGAGAGGCAGTAGACAACGAGCTTGCGTCCATTGAGGAGAGTGGGACATGAGTTTTGGTGGGCAGGCCCCCAAACGCCCACGTGGTGGGGTCGAAGTGGATTCTTTGGAAGAAGCTGAAGTAGGATGGCACAATCGACAAGTAGAAGGTGAAAGTGGTGGCGAAGTGATTCTCTCAACACCCAAGCTCAGAGACAGAGTATGAGGAGACCTTTCCGCCAGTCGTCACTTTTGCCTCCCCCAAATCCATGTTGGCTACAGCTATTGCCTAAGACTTGGAGATCCACCATATGGACATCAAGACAGCTTTTCGTCGTCCAACGGAAAGTTGGACAAAGAGGTGTTGATGGAGGTGCCCGAGGGAGTTAAGGCTCCGGAGGGCAAGGTGTGCAGACTCATCAAAGCTCTTTACGGGTTGAAACAGAACCCAAGGATTGGCAGAAGGAGATGGACGGCTTCATTGCCGGACTTGCTTTCATGCGCAGCCATTACGACCCTGGTTGTAGCGTGCGCGAGGATAAACAAGGTCTGATATTGGTTGCACTTTATGTGTATGATCTCATCATCTGCTCGTCTTCTGTAGAGCTGCTCAATGAGCTGAAGACAAACCTCAGTAACAGGTTCAAGATGAAGGACATAAATCTTCTCGAGTACGATCTCGGGATGGCCATACATCGCGGCCAAGCAAAATATACCATCGAATTGAACCAGACAAAGTACATCATGGAGGTCTTGAAGCGCTACGACATGGAGGGTTGCTAACCAATTAGCACGCCAATGACCACTGACTGCAAGCTCTCTTCCTCGATGAGCCCCAGCACCGAAGCAGAGCGGCGTGAGATAGAGAACGTACCCTACCAGTCTGTTGTTGACAACCTCATGCTCTGATATCTACTATGCTGTGGGACAGGTCAACAAGTTTGTGGCCAATCTAGGACCACAATATTGGCAAGCCGTGAAGTGTATCATGCGCTATCTACAGAAGATACAGCGCATGGGACTCCAGTTTGGAGGCCAAGAAGGAACTGACCAGCTGCGCCTCGTGTGCTACACTGACGCTGACTTGGGAAGGAGAATCCACAACAGAAAGCCTACTTTGGGTTTCGTGTGCACCCTCAACAGTGGTGCTGTCTCTTGGCCAAAAGGAAGCAAGAATGTGTCTCTTTGTCACCCAAAACCACAACTATGGTGTAAGCATGCAGCACCTTGCACCTTTTCTTACCGTGGTTTACAGTGTAGAATGTGACATACAGAAGATGCCACAGTAGTTTTTGCCTAGCTTGAAATGTACTATTCTTCTATATTTTTACAAATCCAATTTTGGCAGCCTTTTTTTCAGCGAACGTATGTATTTATGAGGCGAGCCTTATGTGGAGAAAACGCCTTACGTCTTTCCATGTTAGGTGTCCGCCTTGCCAGCACTGGTTAAATTGAGTCAATAGGCTCAATACGCTTGAGCTCACAATGTGTCATCCTAACGGTTCCCAATCGAAGCAATGTACGATCGGCCAATTACGGATTTGATACTTTTTTGGCATTCAGCATGAAAATCGTTAAAACAATTTCACTGAAACGGCTTGGTCAGATGGTGCCCTGAGAACGTCCAACAATTCAGATTCACACTCACACACGTGCCTTGGAACCTGCCGATCCTGCTGCTGCTTCTGCTGCTGCTGCCACTTCTGCTTCTACTGCTGCTGCTGCTGCTTCTGCTGCTGCTACTGCTGCTGCCACCGCTGCTGCTGCTACTGCTGCGGCCATGGTCGCTCTTGCTGATGCTGTCGCTGCTGCCGACTGATCGGTCGCTTCTATTGCCTTGCTCCGTTGGCAGATGCAACCTCTGGGAGGGTGTGGATGGGGAGGAAACTTTCGAGAGAGGAGAAGAGGGAAAGGATAAATAAGGATGTAAAGAAGAATGAGAAGAAGAAGAAGAAGAAGAAGAAGAAGAAGAAGGAGGAGGAGGAGGAGGGGGGGGAGGAGGAGGAGGAGGAGGAGGAGAAGGGGCAGGAGGAGGAGGAAGGTTCCCTTCCGGCGAGGCTTGAAGGGCAGAGGCGGTGAGAAGAGAAGAGCAGTCAACCAAGCCTACAAGACCAGCCACCACCAGCAGTAGCACAAATTGCAAAAGGCGAGATGCTAGCTGTTGCTGTTGCCGCTGCTGCTGCTGGTGGTGGTGCTGCTGCTGCCACTGGCGTTGCCGCTGCCGCTGCCGTTGACGATGCGGTGGGCGGCATTCTCGGGCAGAAGCGCGAGCGAGCACAGGCGCACATGAGGCGGATGGTCCAGGCAGAGGGTGTGTGCGCCACCGACACTTGCAGTTGCGTTGGCTGTAGCATCGGCTGTGGCTGCGACGACGGCCACTCTGCCTGTGCAGCGTCCTCGTGGACTGGGTGTCAGCAGCGCTTGCGCTTGCGTCGGCCATGGCTGCAAGTAACGGTTCGTCGCACTGACATGCACGCGTGTTTCTTCACTGACACCAGTACATTAGCTGAGCCGCGCAATCAATCAACTTCAGTCTTCCGAGGTTCCGGGTGAACTAGGACAGATGGTCTGTTGGGTGGCAGATCTTTTTGGTGGCGCGGCTGGATTCCTGGAACGAATAGTTGGCCCCATGTCCAGGCTACCGATAGCACACCCTGGTTGAGCGGTCGCATATGCCTCATGTACGTAAACGTCCTACACGTTTTCTGCTTCTCTCCATGGCCATGCCCCTATTCGACGAGGGTGTATGTGGCTGCCGCGCATGGTTGGACAGCTCACTGCCAGGCCGTTGTCCACCAATTGTCGGACGACTGTTGAACGATCGATGGCTACCAAAACAATCGCCAACGACCGATCGACAATCGATCTGCGATCGTTGGGAGTTCATTGGCGAAGGTTCGATTGCTTTCGCCATCAACGGTTGCCTTCGATCGACAGAATCAACCTCCAGCGACGCTCGCACACGGCCCAAAACGCATCGCAGAAAGCGAGTCTGTAGGTTTTTTTTCTCGTTTGGCCTTCTTTCTTCAGAATCTACGAACACTAGAGGCGTCTCAGTTACTAACACCATACTGTCCATAAAGTATCGCTCGACAACCGATTTCGCCAAAACAGACAGTGTATCAAGGCCCTTGTTACTGTTCCATAAGTAATCAAGTTCGCGCCGGCTCCTCAATTCAAATGCGGCCATGGAAGCGACCATCCGTAAAGGATCAAAAACTTGAGCGATATTGAAGAGAAAAAATGCACCTCAACGATCTCATAAAGCCATTCTCAACATCATAAGACTCAAAGATGTATAGAAAAGGTTAAAAGTTAACCTTTACGCAAACTGTAATTGAAAACAAAGTACAAAAAGTACATTAAAACTAAATAAAACTTTATCAAGAATGTAAAGGTCTTCAAAGCATCGTTGAACAAGGGTAATATAGATTCATGTTGAATTTATGTTATTTAATGGTCACCCTTAATGGGGTGAAAACATAAAAGATCTTCCAAAAAAAATCATGTGTTCAAACTTTCATTTCATAACAAAAAGTTGCAAATATGCCTCACGTATGAGTTTTTCAGATACAAAACGATTCCACCCATTTGTGCATTTTCTACGTTTGAACTTAGCAATCTAAGATAGATGATGCTTTTATGAATGTACTATTCCGTAATATATAATAATGTATTCAGAATTCTAGGAATGATATGATACTATTTTAAGAACAATGTTTTCTTGATCGCAATCATTGTTATAATCTACAATGTAAGCACAAAGAGAGGCAGAAAAAAGATTGTAAATCATGATTACGTGAACACTTTCAGGAAAAAAAACTAAGAAAAACTGATTTCATGGAATTAAATGCCATCAATATTCTAAATGATTGCCTTTTCATTCCCATGTGGTTCATACAAAATTCTCTACCAAAGAATAAATAGTCCTATGATGATTTCAAATTAGGTGAAATGAACACCTTATGAGGATTGTCTCTCACTTCCTCATAGAAAAAATGCATAGAATGAACTAAACGTTTTGTATTTCATTGATTCATAACAAAACAATCCCTTCAATAACAAATACTAGACGGTCGTTTGAAAGGCTTCATATCCCATAGAATCAATTAAATGGACGGATTGTGAAAAACGTTTTTATTCAAGAAGATTCATTACAGTAAAGGTGCATAAAATTTTTCAATGCGTTTTTCATCACTCTTATTATTGTTTGGCATAATGATTTCTGAATCATCTAAATGATCAAATGGCCTATGGTTACTTGAATGTAAACATGAATTTATCAATTGGAATTATTTCAGCATATAAACATATGGAAACAATATTACCCAACACATTTTCACCATCTTTTATGATAATACTGAATAAGAAAAATTTTTAAATGCAATTCATGGTCACGATTTCCTGTCTCAAAACTACAACTCCATAAGCTTTTTTTTTCATCACACCATTTTTTATGTACGCAAAATCATTTTGGAAATAATTTAAAATTATTTGAAATTTCTTGGCATGAATCATTATAAAGTGTAAAACTTGGTTTTCCTCTTACGATTCAAATCTATATTTCAATTCCTTGAGAACATTTCAAAATGGAGAGAGTACAATAATACTAAAAGAAACATTGTATATGAGTAAGATGTATCGGTTTATTATTCTTAATCATATAGAATTTGCAGAAATAAACTTCCATACATGATAGTTTTGCATCATATGCAAGCTTAACTTAAGATGACATAAAACTTCACATTCAATCATCCTTTCTAAGTTTAAAAGTCATAACAATATGTTTTTAATCCATATTTGAATCTGTTGTTTTCTACATTATGTTTAACATGATGCATGAAACATTTCTTGAAGGTCAAGTTGGTTCCTTTAATGAAATTTTTAAACTATTTTGACATAAATAGTGGCTTTTGGTGATCTCTAAAAGGAAGATAACTTGTGTACACTTGATAATGGTCAAATCAAAATCTTTTTAGACAAATTGTAAGTCGAATAATACTTTGTGGTCTAACATGGAAACATAACTGTGTTGCGACCAACTTGCGATGGTTTATTAAAAACATGGCAAAAGTAAAAGGCTTGCATCAATTAATTTTTGCATCAAACAAATCCCTAAAATTTCAAAAAAAATATCAACATAAGAATAAATACATTTATTTATACGAATCTTAACAAAAAGGCATAAGAGAGAGGGATTAAACTTGAATGAATACATAAAATTATATAGATATCGTAAAACTGTTATTGTACCAATTCTTCATGAATGTATTCATTCAGTAGACTTTTCTACTTCATGAAGGGTGACTTATTACATCTCAATTTGAATCATCTGATGTAGATCTCAAATTTCTTTGAAGAACTTTGAACTTCCCACAAATGATTCATTAACTTTTTTATTGAGATTCTAATTTCTATCTCTTAGAGCATGCTTGAATATTTCTTGTTGGAATTTTATGACCATCTTTGGTTTTTTTATATTTATAATGGCTTTAGGATATCTCCAAATTCTTGATATGCTTGTGTATAGAATATCCCTCCCTTGCCCAATATTTTTCCTATCGTTTGTCTTCATGGCCACATTTGAAAGGAGGAGCTAACGTGCTTAATATGGCAAGATGAGTAAGGCACGCTATCTATCACAAACTATTATTCGAATCGCATGTCAAGCAGCAATTCATAGCCAAAGTGGCCATTGAAGCTTGGCCTCCAAAGCTTTGATATCCTATTCAAAAACAAAACCAGCCCACCCAAATGACTAACTAACACTAGTTGCTGTAAGCAATTGAATTCCATGCAAAATTCAAGGGACCAGTGAGGGGAAAGGCATCTAAAAAACCTTCTGTTATTGGTAAAATACATTGGATTCAAAAAATTCCATTGTTTGCCAATCGTGTCATAAGCGTTAGGATAACAGGCCTAATTAAGTCTTTAGATACTCAACTTGTGGCTATAGTCTAAACAATGCATACCTCACACGTACACTTGGAAACATATTTTACAATGTTGTCAAGCCAAAATGGTAAGTCGCAAGAAAATCATGCGCATCTTTTAAGAAAGCTAAACCATGTCTTGCATAGTGAGGGTCAGATCAAACATATTTCAAATCTCTACAGCAACAAAAATTGTCCTCTCTTTTTAGAGGACTGGTATAAAGCATTTGTAAGAGACCAATCTAGTCGAAGATGTGTTATCTTGTAAACATAACATCAAAAGCATACTGTGTACCATTCTTCTTCCGATTCTCTCATCTTTTCAAGACGTCTCCACGCTCATCATCATTACTAAGTTGGAAAGCCAGTCATGGACTTGGGATTGCCAAAAGCTTTGTGGTATTCCATGCCACACAGCATTAGCACCTACGTCATTTATTAAGCCTGCTCTAGCTTAAACATGCAAAGCCTCCGGTTTTGCGTGATGCTTACCTCAGAGTGGTACTCCAACCCCCCCCCCCATCTCAAACATGGATGATTTACAACTCAAATACTCGAGAAATTAATGTATGCTTGACATGTCCATCAAGCACAAAATCAAGACGTCAACCTAAAGTGTGACAATCTCATGAGGCTGTTTGTTGCACCGCACATTCACACTTTCATCTCACTCATAATTCTTGACGTAGAGTTGTGCCATGAAGCTATGCATCTGGAGATAATAGCATCTTATGAAATATTTTAGCCTATACAATGACTTCTAGAGCTTGCAGACCATGCCTTGACAACCTCTACACCCTCAGACAACTCCATGTAGATCTCTTTACCTATGAGTCCATTAAGGAAGGTCGTCTTAATCCATTTCGTGGAGCTCCATTTCTTTTCTGGCCACTAATGTAAGGATTACCGAGATGCATGTTTTCTTTACGACCAGAGTAAACACCTCTTTGTATTGCTTTCCCTTTCACACTGCATTTTCCTTTGCCACCACCCACTCCTTGTATTTATAAACCACACCATTGTTACTAAACTTGGTTTTAAAGACCCGCTTTCATCCGATTATCTTGACTTCTTTTCGCTCAAAAACTAGCTCTTGCCTGTCATTTTTCATGACTAGAGTAACTTTCGACTTGAAGGCTACGTCCCATTAATCACCTTAGGGTCAATTAAGTGCCTCTTATTCGTTGTTCTGTTGTGTTGATGTGGTCAACATGCACCACCTTATGCAAATCCATTAACTAGTGCTAGCTTCTAAGCCCTATCCCTCTTTTTGCTACATCCTGCTACCCCACAACACTTTTGGTGGCGCTTCTTCCCTCTGCTGTGATGCCTCCAACTTTTCCCACTTCAATCAATAATTGAACACAAAACTCCTTGAGGATCCCTCTTGGTCTTTCAAAGCATTACCAATTTACTCGTGGTGTTGAATGGATTTCCCACCAAATCCCGATGCACACTCTATGGAGAGTGAGCATCTTGGCACCCTTGGTGCATCATCTCCCAGAACCTTTAAGTGGATGTCTTCATTAGCATAATCATCATCGTAGTCTTCAAGATAAGCTTCCACCAATTTTACATTGTTGCAATTTGATGTCGCATCCTCAAGCTCACATGAACCAACTTATTCCTATAGTCAAGGATGAAGAACCACTCCCCAATCTTTAGAACGTCCAGTACGCCCACTTTGATGCTACACATGTAACTCTACTCCTCATCAAACACAGCATCTCGGATATGGATTACCTCCTTCTACATGTTTAAACTCTTTCTTCATTCATGCGCGCTCCAATTGCCAAACAAGAGATACAGCTTTGCTTATGGCTCCGGCTTAATGAGGATCCTTTTCACAGCTTGCACCATTGTGTTCCTCTTGCACACGAACACTTAATGGTGTGCGAAACTTGGTTTACAACCCTAAAAATCTCTTGTGGCGTCTTCAAGTTGCTCTTCCCCTTAAGTACCACTCAAGTGGAAAGGTTGATGGTCATCATCGTCGTACACATTTCCTTTTCCCTAGAGCTTTGGGAACATTCTACTTTCATCAACATGGTTGGTAATTTTTTCAAAAATGTTTGGTTTACACCCTGTACAATGCCATTTTCTTGAGGAAAGTATAAAGTAAAATTGTTCCTATTGTATTCCCTCCAAATTAATCTGTTCGTTAAACCTCACGTTCTCTCTACTATAGTCACTACGTAGCGCTTTGACCTTTTAATCGATTTGCCCATCCATCGTAGCAAGAAAATCCTTCCGTCGATCTTTGCCCTTGCCTTCCCTGGTCATGAAGTAAACAAAGAGTTGTCTTCTACAGTTATCTATGAAGGTGACAAAGTAACACGTGCCACACTTGAGTGCAATATTGGATGGTCTTCGCACATCACCATGCACAACCTCTACCAGTTCATTGCCCCAATTCACATTCTCTCATAATAATTGACACCGTCCCTTGCCCAAAATGCAAGCCATGTAAGTTTTTATCTATGTTGCTATTGTCTCCACTTCCGCACTGTCAATGAATAGCTCTAGTACTAGCTCTCCCTTTGCCATATCCTTCACAACTACGTTTCAAGAATGCCCTATGCATGGTTCCAGGACCCCCAGATCATCTTTCCCTCCTTTTGCTAGGCTTAAAGTGTGCTCTTCCTAGTTGTATTAGTCTATCCCAAAGGAGATCACCTTGATCTCCATGACGTAAAAGCCTCCCTTCTGCTAATTCTCAAGCACGTAATAGCCATCACCGTCCTTCTACACGATTGCCCCCTTTCTCTATAGAAGCACCTCCTACCCCTTCTTTAAGAAGCGGCTAACACTAAGAATGTCAGCCAACCTAAGTTTTTGCTCCACATCCTTGATGAAGCGCTAAAATTGTTTGCCACAAATCACCACCTCCACGTCCACGTCTCCTTGGTATGCCGCCAACTTGACCTTATTGTTCACGACCACAATGGACTTTGTGGACTAAATGGCGTTGATGAATCCAACCTTCTTCATCTAAATGTGCTTCATCACTTTGGAGAGAAGGAATTTCCAAGTTGAATTCTTTAAGTAGTGGTTTTTAGTGCCTTTCATAAGCATGTTCTAGCCTTTAGTGGCTTTTTTGTAATCCTTTGCCTCCTTGGTGCACTGATTGGCCCTATCTCCTTCCATGTTGTAATTGAAACACGCATCCTTTGCCTTCTAGGTGCATTATTGGGCACTATGGCCTTCCTTGTCGTCCTTCTTGCCATCGCCATGTGAGCTACCACATTCGCCATTGCTTTTGCCACCACATGTTTTAGTAACGTGAGTGAATGAAGACAACGAGGACTCCATGTAACTCCATTTTTGCGCCTCGTTGCGGGTATACTCTTCGAACGCACCATAGGTGATCTTTTCCTCTACATACTTTCCAAATGTTGTAATAAGAGGGCTCTTATGATGAACAAGGGCCATCGGAGGGCCACCTCCTACAGCTACATGTTGTTCTTTAACCTCACGTTATTGCATTATGAGAAGAGCAACTCAAGTTGCTGCATGGTAGAGATGAAATCATCTCCCTTTTGGATTCTCAATGTTAAGGGTTGCTTCACTGCAAAATTTTTCTTTGCCAAAAACTTGGATTGATGGATGACATTATTGTTTTACTAAGACACAAAGACTAACTTGAAGCGCTGCAAGCAGTCTCACTACGTCTTAATCATCCTAGACACCTACGGAGTGAGCGCCTCCATGTTCTCCTCCAAAAGGCCTTATTCTACACTTCGATATCCATTACTATGCCAAGGACTGTCTTTTCCTCAATGGACTCCAACAACTCCTGATGCGTGAAATTCAGCTGGAAGTCTACCTCTATAAGTCAAACTTAGGGCCAACAACATGCATTTGGATAGGTTGCTTCTCCTACTGTGCCATTTTTGTAGTTTTTCCACTGTATGACCGTGGTACTTGACACAAACGTCTTCCCTAACAAGAACACCGCAAGGCGCAAAAGGTAGGAACTATGTGTTGATCGATCAACGACGTGGACCAATAATCTGTTGCTTGAAAACGACCCCCATGTGAAGGTCATTCCAACGTTACTCGACGAGTATACATGTGTTCAAGACTTTCTTTGTTTTTTCTTGGGGATCAAAGTCGTATCGTGATGTTTCAAGTTGCCTTGCGCTATGTTTTAGTGAGTGGACAAAAGTCACAAGACATTACAATGTGAGAAGCAAGTAACATTAATTCACATTGAATTTTGAACATGGACATGATCTAAAAATTTGTAAAGCTTGTCATGAGCAATCCAACCCACCAAATCTTGTACAATTCTGATCATCGTATATGGCTTTACATGATGCAACATGCTACAACCCAAACTAATTGCACACTTGGCGCTGCACACCAAGGGGCTCGCCAAGGATCCCTTACGCATGAAGGACCCATCAAAACATCATTGTACAAGCGCAAATGTCTATGTATGTGAATGTCGTGCACCTGAATCCTTTATGGTGTGTTTTGATGAGTTCATCAACCAGTTTGGCGATGGCAATTGATGTGCTTAAAAACCTGTTTGCAAATGTATACAAAGAATTTGGACTGAGTCCCTAAGCAATAAACTGTACTATAGCATTGGGGACTTCGAGACAAGATTCTTGCTGAGTTGCATAAAAAAAAACTAAAATGTTTACATGTAGCAAAACATCCACCGGACGCCTCAAGAATTTGACGGAGTAAAATTCCCTAATGGATCTTTGTTCCTCGTTTTGATCGATTATTCAGTTGTTGTAGAGGCGCGATTGACTCCTACAACTACCGCACACACCTAAATGTTAAGAGCCCATATCTCCCTTCTAACTTATTTGTTTCTGGTGAAACAACTCGATTTTTTTTTGTGCATCATCAAATTTCAAGGGAGATCCTCCATTTGAGAATCAAAGCAACATTGAAGTCATGAGATCCATCTACAAGGAATTTCCAATCTCTAGCAGTTTGCTACCGCCTCCCATCATAGCACTTTGGCATGTGAAGGGTCAAATCTTTGACACCCTTCCTTCTAGAAAGGACAGTGAAATTGCTTACCTTGAAAGAACCAGTGAAATGCCAATGCACTCGGCTGCTCTGCCCCCTTGTGATCTTAGCCGCAAAGCATCAGCTACATGGAGATGATGGCGCCAAAGCCGAGGTGACCAAGCTGGCTTTCGAACAGGCTTACATTATGTTTATGCTCTCTTACCACCAACTCTAAGTTTGTTTCTTTCTCCAACAAAACACAGAGTTGGAGAAAATGGTCCTCCTCATCCGCTTTTGTAAGTACCAGCTTGCATGGAAGGAGACATTGCATCCACATTTCTCAAAAAAAAACTTCAATTTCCTTTTGGATAATGGAAAGAGTCAAAAGAGGTTTGTTGGGAGCATTAGAAGATGGAACACGACCTTCACATAAAGATCCGCATGCTTTCCCTCAATCAAAGAATTAAATAGACTCCACCCACACCAAAATGTTGTTTTGAGATGGTTGTCCCCCATTTACACATGTTCAAGATCAATGGTTGTGTAGAGAATAACCATTCATGGCAACAATTCATGTGTTGTGTGGGTTTTGAGTTGATGATCTAGAACAAGAGGTTCTTCCCAAAGATGTGCAAGATAGGGATAGTGGTCATGAATCCAAACTTCCTATCTACCAACTTACAGACGCGTCACATTGTTTTCTGGCCTCCCATACATCCACGAGGTTTGCCTTCTTATTTTGGTATTTGAATGCCAAAATGGCTTACATTCTTACAATAGTGGGAGCTCTCCTTCTTTTTCCTTCCTTTGCCATCACCCCTAGTGGGTGAAGCACCATCTTTGTGATAAGTGTAAAGAAGGAGAAAAAGTTCTATCGTACCTGTGCCTTCCTCTCCCCCACATTTCTCCTCCACAAAAACAAGCACATCCATGACTTAAAAGAGGAGCATGTTGCAAGATGCTAAGAAGCTCAACGAGGATTGTTAGCACAAGCACACATGCGTTGACAGGTTCGTCCATAGGAACAAGATGGTTTGCGAGAGACCTCACCATGTTGATGAGTTATGCTTACTCACCTCAATTTCACACACTTGTAAATCAATGCATCAATGAATGTATTCAGATATGCACACATTATTATAACACAAATGCACATGAATGGATGTTACAACATCCCAGATAAACATTCCTTGTATAGAATGAAAACTACAAGGGGCTCCATGTGATTGATAGCATATTTTGTAAACCATTCATAGTTCAATACACCAATTGATACACAATTTCACGCGTGGATCCATGGCATATTTTGTAAATATACCATGGATATGCCATGAATATGCCATGGCATACATGCCAAAATGGCATGGCAAATATGCCAAAATGGATGTCAATCATGGATCAAAATATTTTGTAACCCTTCAATCCACGCTTCACGCATGGATCAAAATATGCCATAAACATGCCATGGCAAATATGCCAAAAGTCAATCATGGATCAAAATTGATTTATTTTTAAGGTGTGACAACAGCGACGCAACTGCATGTTCATGAATATTGATTTTCAGCAAAATTGGACATCACGTTTTTAAATTCTTCTCTTGGCAATAGCATGCCATAAACAAGGTGTAGCTACTGTATGGCGGGGCAGTGATAGATGGTAACAAGGAAGCTTCATGCTTGTGAAGTTGGGTATTGGCCTCATGAGGAGAGAGAGAAAGCCTTTAGTTGATTACTTCTTTTTGCCATCTCCTTGATTCAAGAAACCCTTCTCCATTAGCACCATCTTCATGTTGTGGCTAATTTGAAAACGTTCTTGCCTTCAAACTTAGAAATCTTCATATAAGCAACCACTAAAGAAGATTCTATTATGGTAATGGAATGTTCAATCCAGGAAACAATTGTATACCACACGAAGGTGCAAGGAATGCATCAAGGATGAGTTACAGCTTTGTCCAATGTTCAATTTCAGTGATGGAATCTAGGGTAACATTTGAAAAGAGAAAACTGGCATAACAACTACCAAATCACAAAAAACATACTGTGAAAATCAACCATTTATCTTCAAACAAGTATGGAAATATGGAGTATGGCTTTTTCCAAGGCATGTTACATTTTAAAACTTGTTTTAGTTCATGACTATGTCATAAAAATGCACACATGTGTGTAGCCCAATAAAATCATTGGTTTTCTCTATAAGACAGACATGGTAGTGAGGGAACATGTTCTTCCCCTTAAAGCTCAACTGACACTTTTGAGGTTGCACTTTTCATTAGATACATCATGCCTCATATGATAAAGATCTTTCAACTTTTTTTCCTAGTAAAAATATGCATTTTGTGGATGAGGTCGCAAATCCATTACACTTGATCCAACGGGTACATATGCAACGATTCATATCCCTGTGGCAATAAATCACCAAAAAAACATTTGACATATCATCAAAGTTTTCATCCTCTTGTCAATAAATAATGTGATGAACATTTTTAGTTGAGTCACAAGATGAAGTGGAGATGTTGTATTGGTTTTTATGGAGTCCCACAAGAAAAAAATCAATGGGTTTTCCTTAAGTGAACTCATTATCATTATAAAAAATGTGTGGAGTGTTTTCTTAATAGTGACGTGTCTTTCATGAACATTAAAATCTATCCACACTTATCTCAATGAATGTTGATACTTGGAAACGTATACACCAATTTTCTTTTTTATGATGACTATAATGATTTTTTTTCATTCATGTTGCCAAACGTATTCAAACCGTGTTTTTAATCTTTTGTAGTTTGTTTTCATCTTCCTACTAAGTTCAAACTCCTTTTGACCATAGTAGGTTAGTTTCAAGAGAAGAATGCTATGTGTGAAGCAATATCTTAAATTCTTTACGTAGCTAATAAGTTATGGATCTAGATCTGTGAAGCTTATGATGGTCAAAACATACCCAAATACATGTTACATTGTTTCTTTAGATCTAAATCCTGTGACCATGAGTGAAACGTCTTTGAACATTTAATTTTTCACAGTAAATATTCATTTATTTCTGTTTTTGCCTTCCTTTATGCTTTCAAAATCAACCTTTAAAAGAAGCTATTCTTTACAAGCATAATGTGTTTTGTTTCTTTGACATCAACAGGTTCACACCCTTATTTTCTACGGAATCTTTTGAAGGTGAAATACTCTTTGACAAGCTTCTACCTTACAAAGGCATGTGCTAGTATGTGTGGTTGAGCAAACATGAAGTTAGAAAGAATTAGAGTCCTCTTTCTGTTGAAGTGCCCTCTTTAGAAATAAGTTATTTATTACTTTTATATGTGCTCAAACGCAAAGGAAATCCAACATTTGTTTGCTCAATTGTTTTCTTGCAATGTGAACAAAATTGGGTTAAGGCAATCATTGTAATGATAAAGAGGACTAAGGAAAATAAGATGTGTCATGTGTTGACTTTCATGTCTTTTATCAACAAAGATTCTGATTTTGTAATGTTGGGAGAAATTTTAAACATGCCATCTAAAATCCCTTAAGTAAAAACTCTTGGATTGTTTTTCTTATGTAAATGAAGTTTTCAATGTAAAAAATTTAAATTTGGGTGTGTATGACTTATAGAACTCTAAACATTTCTTTGCTTATGGTGTGACATACAATGTGGTGTCTATTGTTTACGGACCTTATGTACAGGTTCTATGATAAGTTTCAAGTTGTAAGATTATTGAATTCGTGTATATGATGCTATTTCACAATTCTTGAAAATTTTGAAAGTGATTATTTGTTGAGAAGTGTTGACAATCTGGATAGATTGTTTGTTCAAATCCATGTATGAAATTTCCAGCATCGCGATTTGATTTGGTTTAACATGATTTTTTCAACTTTGCTTTTAGCCTTGAAAGGATGTTTTCGATAGCATATTTCATAGTATGTTTTCTTTATGTGGTCGTGTATCACTTCATGAGTATAAATTGGATTTGTTGAATGAATAGAATGACACCATGTTTCATGATTCCATGACATGTTGTAACCTCACATCGGGAATAATGGATTATTCATTTTATTGAATGTTTTATCATTGAATAATTGTTTGTATTTGATTTATTTGTGAGGTTAAGCAAGGACTAGGATCCTTGAAAATTCTTGTTCGTTCGTGTCCAACAAGTCAATACACGCATGAGAACATTCACCTCTCAAATAAAGCATTGTATTGAATCTCTATGGATCTAAATATCACATTTATGGTAAATGAAATTCATTTCATTCTTTAGTCACTACATAGAGGTTAGTCGTTACTTGTGATCCTCATAAGGTTACTCATTTCGTGTTTATTAAGGCAATAAGTGCAAGAATCGTCGTTGAATAATTTCTTCTCGATGCTTTTGATGACATACTCATTCCATCCCTCCTGAAAGGGCCTTGTCTATCTTGGGGGTGATAGGCAGAATCAAAGGAAGAATATGGAAAATACTTCATCAATGAAACATTTTAATGCTGAGCTCTACAAGTGTATGGCACAACATTATGCCACATTTATTTATGATATTTTTCAAGGTTATTAACACTTGCGATTTGGTCTGTCTGAAGATCATTGCCTTACTAAAGTGAAGGTTTCACTTTTGTGTAATACAATTTCATCACAATCGTGATCAACTTGCTCAATGATCATTTAGAGATTTTTTTAATATAAGTTGATAGTATTTCATGTTTTGCTGAATCTTGTACCTCATGATCTTAAAATAACATCAATCTTCCTCCACCTTTTAGAGTATAGATTGTTTTTTTTTTAAACGTTTAGGTTTTCATGTTCATGTTTGATGGTGGATTTCACCCCTATCTTACTTTTGTCAATCCATAACCAGATATTGTGAAGAGCAGTTTCTGTCCATTATTAACATGACACAAAATAGTTCAAATAAGGGTTTTTGGAAATTCTAGATCACGTATGGATGTGAGCAAATTATTATTTTAATATTATTGTTTTAATTATTTTTTCATTTGGGAAAAAGTCTCAATTCAAGCTCTTAAGGTTCTAACGAGAAGGTAAGCTTTTTGTGGTTGTTAGTTTTAATTGCACAACTATGTACGATTCATAATCCTTTTCAAATCTCACGTCATCACGTATCACCTCCCTCTTCAAGAATAAAGAATCAAGATCCATGACAATAGTACTATCATCGAAACATGTTTTCATAATGAGGGTCACTTCTGTTGTCTTCCTCCCCTACGTTTTGATATATTTTACTTGTAATTCTCGTAGCACTTCAGGCTCTTACATCAATATATAAGCGACATACTACATCTTTCATGACTCCATAATTTTCCTTTTGCACTTTGATTAAGGTGAGTTGCAATTTGAATACAGTTACCTTGTGTGGGACAAGGAGAAGGATAAGAAAAAAATTGTAAAAATATCTTCAAATTTTTAAATTACGCTCTATCATTTCATTTTATATTTTTACCAACCTCACGTGAATGAATTACTTTGAGAAAAAAATTCATAATGAAAAGGTTAAGATATCGATGTACATTTGGAGGTGATGTAGTTTTAGAAATATTTATGAACGTTTTCATATATGCTTTGTTTTTGTTAACTGTTACTATGGATAACTCAAATACATCATTCACAAAGATGTTAACCAATAAAATAAGTACAAAATGTGTTTAGACTTCAATTTCCGTTTTTGCATTCATTTATTCATTTGCTTGAATGAATGTGCTAGTTCAGTGTTTGGGTTGAAAGTAATCAACATGTAGTACTATTGAGAGAAAGATCAAGAAAATCTTTCAACGAGTGAAAAATCGTATATATCTTAGGGAAATTTTATAACTTCTGTATCCTTGATTTTCATAAATCAGAACGATGATGTATTCTTGTAAAAACGTGATACTTTGTAAATTCTTGAGGATGAATTCAAAAATTTATTGTGATTTCGAATTTATAATAATGAGATTAGATTTTCTTGCTTTTTTCATCGTATTATTTCATGAATAATTTTCCCTTAAGAAAAAACTATGTTTCAAGTTTTCCAGACAAAATCCTTTAATTATTTCTAAAATAAGAGTACAAAGTTTCATTTCATTATTGTTTTGAAGTTAATTTTTAAAGAGAATAAATAATTCCATCCCTTTTTCATATTTTCTTCATGTTCAAACCTTATTGAATCATGAGAAGGGGAATCAATGCTATGATAGTCAATGGCTTTTGTGCATTTGAATGGTCGGATGTTCATTCTAGAAGGGGTTCAATTTTTTTCGTGTCATGTTTTATACATTTTGCATTGGATTGTTTATTATATGCAAGTACCTATAGTTTTGTTTTGGTTTTTTTTTCTTCAGTTCAACATATCTTATGGTAAACAAAGTGTTGAGCAACGGATCGTATTTTTTCCATGACATATTCTTATGTAGTATTATGCATTATTCAACAGAAGTGTGGCTTCACTCGTATCACTTTTCCGTTAGGTAGAATCATGGCCTTGAATAACGTTTTCTATGTATTAAGGTATATGTGATCGTTATTGTTCACATGTTTTGAAAGTCATGTTTTGACATCGTTGCTTACCTCTCATATCTGAAAAAGTATCATATCATGTTTATATACTCTTCTTAATGTACATTTTGTGGTTTTTTTCCATGTTATTAGGCATTTTATGTCCCTCTTAGGGTTTTGGTTCTTGCTTTTATATCATGGTGGAAAATGGAAGAAGCCTCCTACGTCGTGTAGAGTGGCATGCCACTCACAAGTGTAACTTTTTTCTTATGAAATTTTTGAATTTTTTGTATTTTTTAAAGTTTACTCAAGATTCTTCTTAAGATAACCTTTGAATGAATTCTTAAACCATCTCGTCACATTATGTCATGGATGTCATTGGTGACCTTGTAGTTATATTCGTAGTATGGCCTTGAGATTTTTTTAAATGATATGGATTCGTCTCCTAAGAAACGTTGCATGTGGAAAACTTAATTATGGTAACATTGAAACAGAGGAGAAGATTTGTGTACTCTCTTTTCAATCCTGTGACCTTGAGAGCTTTTTTTAGCCATTATCCTTTTCTTCAGAAGATAGTGATGGCCTTCTTGGTTGCATAGGTAATATTATTAATCCGCGAATCTGATGATTCGTGTTTGACACGATTATGTTATTTTTTAGGCATGTGATACCTGTGTTTTAAACATGGGAATGACTGTCGTTGTCATGTGAGAAATTAGGAATGGTAGAATATTTCCCTTGTTTATCATGGAAAATAGCTTTTCTATTTACTCTATTAAAAAACTTTATTCGATGATTATTTGCAAATGTCAATGATTTAAATAATTGTTGCTTCTTCTTCCAACAGGTCAAGCAGAGGTGCGAAGTAGAAAAGATCTACGAGTCAACGGGTAGTTGTTTTCCAACGTTTTGACTGGGCAGAGCAGTGCCGGAAGGAGGTCTTTTCCTAGGACAAGTGGGCTCAACATGGTTTTCAGCGGGGTTGAATTTCGACTGCGGAAGTCGGATGGTCTTGGAGCCCCATGTAACGCCAAGGGGTAATGTGGTGAGGACCTCATCGCAACCGCGCCGCGGTGGGCAGCATTGACACATGCGACATGCGGACGGAGCATGACTTCGAAAATCCTTCTCAATTCGGACCAAAGCAAGTCAGGCAGCACCGTGCTGGTCGATCGACCAGGAGCCGCCGCCTCAGGTGCGATCATACCCGTGCGGAGGGCGACGGGGAGGGACGGGGGACAAAGGGAACGGCCGGGTGAGATTCGACCCACGCGTTCCATGAGGCTGTTGCGTAGACCCTCGTCGGCGCCGGGCGGCGCTCGTGCCGCCGCTCAGCGCCTGCTCTCACCCATCGTCGACGGCGCTCCCTCCCTCCGTCTCGCGCTCGCCTTTGCGCAGTGCCACCGCCACCACCATCATCTCCACCACGAACACCACATCCACCGCCGCCGCCGCAGCCGCCGCCGCAAGAGACGGTGCGGCGAACGCTGCCGGTCGACGCCGCGCCAGCCCGCGGCTCGCGCCTTCCCTGTCCCATGCCCCCGTCCCTTTCCGGCCTGCTTGCCTCTCCTCCCCTTCCTCGTTCTCCTACTAGCGGGCGCCACGCTCTCGCTACCAGCCGCCGCCGCCGCCGTCGCCTCCTCCGGCGCCCTTGGGGCGACGGAGTTGGAGTCAGAGTTCGCCGGTTACCGCAGGGAGGAAGTGGAATCCTCGACGGAGCCAAAATGTCTGGAACGCTCTGCAGATTTCTCCAACCACTTGAGAGTTTCTAGTGAGGAGGACGCCAGGGACGAGGCGGCGTCCGCGGCGGAGGCCGTGGAGGTGGTGGACGGCCTAGTTGCGAGGGTGCATGGTACTGCGCATGGGGTATCTCCGGCAGGTGATGGCGCGGGGGCCAGTAACAGCAGCAGCTGCAGCGGTAGCGGCGGCGGCGGCAGCGACGGAGGCAGCAGCAGCAGCAGCAGGAGCAACAGCAGCAGCAGCAGCAGCAGCCGAAGGAGCAGCAGTACGGGGAGTCAGAAATGGGGATCGCAGCGGCGGCTGCTACATGCGCAGGGGAGGACAGAGAGGACCGGACGGCCGCTGGGCATGCGAATCATTGGCGCATCTCTCCGCCGCCTCTGGCTCGGGTATGCGCCTGCGCTTTCAGGGACCACTGCTGCTGCCTCAAGCGGTGGCCTCGATGAGGCGGCAGCCGCAGCGGAGAAGCAGCAGCAGCAGCAGCGCCTGCTCTGTGAGGAACAGCGGCGTTCGTGCCCAGAGCTGGGGAATTGCGAGGGGGACGGGTCGTCTGCCGCCTCTGCAGCCTCTGCTTCTGCGGCCGGCGGCGCTGCTGCTACTGCTGCTGCTTCCGCGGCCACCGCTGGCACGCGGGTGCAGGCCTGCCAGGTGGCAGAGCTTGCGGATGACGCGGTGGAGGCCGTCGCCGCTGCACGTGCTGCCGCCACCGCCGCTGAGGACGACTCTGCGGCTGCGGCGGCAATGGCGGCGGACCGGCTGGAGAACATGTACCGCGGCACCAAGGGGTGGTCCGTGAAGCGCAAGGGCAGGGCTGAGAGGCTCGCGGACGGCAGTTTTGACTGGAACACTGTGGACTTGGAGCCCGAGGCGGCGGACGCCGACCTGGGGGCCAATCCCAAGGAGGAGTGCGACATGCGGCAGACTGCGCTGTCTGGTGCGGTCATGCTGCCGGGGTGCCGATACGGCGGTGTGGGGGAGGGGAGTGAGGTTAAGGGAGGGAGGGGCGAGGGGCAGGGACGGCAGCGGCAGCTGGGGAAGGAGGGGTCTGGGGGGACTGGTTTGGGTGGGAACGGCGACGACGAAGGCGGTGATGGCGGCGGTGGGGGGAACGGTACGGCAGGATGGTCGGCGCAGGTGTTTGTGTTGCGAGACGTGTTTGTGAACGAGTGGGGTGCGGTGTTCAACTCCACTCACCTCTTCCTTCCTGGTGACGGATGCCTCTCGCAGCGGCTGCTGCTGCTGGCTTCAAAGGGCGATGGCAGGTCGGCGAACAAAGTGCGTGTGTGCGTGTATGAGTGTGTTGCAGTAAGTGAGCGTTTGCGCATGGGCTCGTGTCTTAGTGCATGGATGCGTGCGTGAGCGCATGCGTGCGTGAGCGCATGCGTGCGTGCGTGCATGCATGCCTGCGTGTGTGCATGCGTGCGTGCATGCATGCGTGCGTGCGTGCATGCGTGCGTGCGTGCGTGCGTGCGTGCATGCATGCGTGCGTGCGTGCGTGCATGCGTGGGTGCGTGCGTGTGTGTGCCTGCAAGCTTGCACACCGGACTAGGTCTACGGACGTGGGAGTGGATGCAGACCCGCAAATCGGACCATGCCTTCCATTTCGACCTGTGCACCGGAATCCAGAACTGCGGACCGGTGTTATCAACAAATTCACCGACTGTTGGTCGGTGTGGATCCGTGACCACCGATCTGGATCCCCGACCACGGTACCATCGTCATGTCTGGCATCATCACATGCTAAGAAAAAGTTGTTACACAATCTCCCCACAGAGCTCCACCGATGCTGAAGAAATTCTGCGATGTTCATGCCTTCCTTCCTTCCCTTTCCCCTCAGCTCTTCTCTCATCTTTGAGGTATCGGCAGTGTTGAATCCACTGCGTTGACTCGCGTCCATCAAACGCAAAGGTCATGCCGTTTTTTTTCCTATCTTGTTCAGTTGTTTCGCTCACAAGGAGCACAACATGACGACGGCAGCATGCACGCCACGGTGCCTCGTCTCCAATCGTCAGACGCTCTGACTTGAGAGCAGATGAGCACTCGAAGAAAAAACACATGAGTAGAACAAAGGTTACGTTGCATCGTGAGAGTGCAGACCCTCCTTTTCTAGACTGAATGCAAGAAAAAAAAAAAGGCAAACCTGATGAGGCGCTCCACAATTGCGCGCTCTCATGGAAGACCTTTCACAGGCGCTATTAAGTCAGGAGCGCTGACTCATGGGCGAAAGACCCTGTCCCGTCATTGTCTCCGTTCTGCGCTGCCAAACCAAGTGCGGTACAGCGTCACACGTATGAGCTTTTGTCGGGTGTTGGATAGTTGGAGAGGAAACGACGGTGGAACCGGGGAGTTGCTGCGCTGGCCAGGACACGCCAGGACCCAAAGACTGTCTTTCCGTTTTGGTCGGAAACACAGTCTTTGGGTTTTGGTTGGAAACACAGTCTTTGGGTTTGGGTCAGAAACACAATCTTTGGGTTTTGGTCAGAAACAGTCGTTGGGTTTTGGTCAGAAACAGTCGTTGGGTTTTGGTCAGAAACAGTCGTTGGGTTTTGGTCAGAAACAGTCGTTGGGTTTTGGCCAGAAACAGTCGTTGGGTTTTGGTCAGAAACAGTCGTCGGGTTTTGGTCAGAAACAGTCGTTGGGGTTTGGTCAGAAACACAGTCATCGGGTTTTGGAAAAAACACAGTCGTTCCGTTTTGGTCAGAAACACTCTTCGGGTTTTGGTCAAAAGCACAGTCGTTCCGTTTTGGTTAGAAACAGTCTTCGGGTTTTGGTCAAAAAGACAGTCGTTCCGTTTTGGTCAGAAACACTCTTCGGGTTTTGGTCAAAAACACAGTCGTTCCGTTTTGGTCAGAAACACTCTTCGGGTTTTGGTCAAAAACACAGTCGTTCCGTTTTGGTCAGAAACACTCTTCGGGTTTTGGTTGGAAACACTCGTTAGGTTTTGGTCAGGAACACGCGCTTTGGGTTTTGGTTGGAAACACGCGCGCAGGCGTCATGAGGTTGAGCGGTCAGTTCCACCCTCTCTCCATCTCCAGGTGGAAAGAGTCGGTTGGCAGGCGATACCTGCAGCTGCTGCGCCAGTGAATGAGGGGAGTTTCATCAGGTTGGGGGGTTGTTGCAAGTGGCAAAGTCAAACGGTCCTTTTTGGCGTCTGAGAGACGATGTCTTGCACGGGTTTGAGAGGCTCTTGGTGAGCTCGTTGACGGACGTTTAGGTTCATCATGCGAGCCCAAGGCCCCACTTCTACCGTAGAAGTGGTGCCTTGGGCACCACTTCTACGGCTGTTGATGTCATACCCGGGTAGAGTTCAGTTGAGCATACTCGACTCTATCTCGCCCTTCCGAGTTCAACTTTAACTCGGAGCGCCCGAGTTAGAGTTAAACTCGGAGGGTACGAGTCAGAGTTGGGGACCCTGGCCATGAGTTGAGTCGAGTCGAGTTAGAGTCCGTGTATTCAGAGTAGGAACTCGGACTCGCACCGCGCGGAGCGCTCTGACATCAGAATTTTGAACTCGGACTGTAACTCTCCCCTCACCCCACCCCACCCCAGTCAGAGTTTAAGAGTTCACATGCGAGTTCGCCTCAAACGCGCTTCGCCATCTGCCTTGGAATGCGCTCCGAGTTCAAGTTCAACTCAGGGCTCAAAACTCGGGCTCGGGTCGCCTTTGACCCAGCCTTAGAGTCAAGAGTGAGAGTCCGAGTTTGAGCCTTGCCAGGCGAGTCGAGTAGAGTTCAACTCGCCTGGGGGCGGCTCGCGTTCGAGCTCAAACTCTGGCTCGCGATTTTCGGCGAGTTAAGAGTAGAGTTCAACTCGGGTTAACTCCCTGTCCTCTAAAGAGTTGCAGTCCGCCGCAGGAATCACGTGACGCACGGTTGTCTGTCTACGGTAGCACGCTGCCGTCGGTGGAGTCGTCGTCACACACACGTGGGGCCTCTGGCTCTCGAGGGCTGCAAGCAAGAGCAGAGCCGCCGTCTTGATTCCCGAGTCTAGCGTCCGGCGAGCAGTTCGTCACGCGCGCCAAACATGCTCCATGCCGTTGCCACCCGGCCCAACACACTCTCAACAGCGATACCGACGGTCGAAGCGGCGCGACCCCTCTGCCAGCACGCACGCGAAGGCCCTCGCTCGTCGGACAGAAGCCAAAGCTTTCTTGCTCCAGCAGCAGCAGGCAAACGACCGGTGTGGGATGAGAAAGACTCCGTCGGCAAGGGCGCTGAACCTCTTCCTGTCTGTCGCATGACGGACAGGAAAAGACATCAGATGCTTCGCCGGATACATCTGATGTCTTTTAAGAAGGCTTTGCAACGAGTTTTAAGAAAAAGCATTAAGAAACACTTGTTGAATATCTACCCAACCGCTGGTGCACCATCTGCGGCCTCCGTGGTCCTGGGGTTGACAGCAGGAGTAGCAGCAGCCGCAGCCGCAGCCGCAGCAGCAGCAGCAGGAGCCGCGACAGTCAACGGCCTTAATGGTGGCTGGCTGCGCTGAGAGAGTGATTGCGGTCGCCTCCTCCTCCTTCAGGCGCGCGTGGTTGATAACCGATGATTGATGAATGATGATCGGTGATCGGTGATTGGTGATTGGTGATTGGTGATTGGTGATTGGTGATTGGTGATTGGTGATTGGTGATT
>SZWC01000675.1:97698-120367 GCA_023375785.1 Penium margaritaceum | reverse complement strand
CCCCCCCCCCCCCCCCCCCATGACCCGCAGACGCCAGACGCCATAAGCACACAAGGGGCACCACAGGTGACAATGAGCCACAGGCCGGAGCAAGGAGCCACAGCAGCACGAGAAGGGACAACACGAGAAGAGACGGAGGCATATCAACCTGGGTCGGCACGGAGAGACTGGAGACCAACAGCATGCACAGCCACCTTGAACTTCCCACTGCAAAGCGCCTTGGTGAGGAAGTCAGCCCCCTGCTGACGTGTGTCAACTCCAATCAGGCGCACATCGCCACACGCAATGCGTTCACGGACAAAGTGATGTTCGATGTTGATGTGCTTTGTGCGAGTGTGATGCATGCCATCGTGCTCAGCAATGCGGTGAGTGCTTTCATTGTCGCAGCGAAGAGTGATGCAGCGGATGGGCTGGCGCAGCTGCTGCATGAGACGACACAACCAAATGCTCTCACAGACACCCGCACCTAGGGCAACATACTCGACCTCAGTGGAGCTGCGTGCGACACACCCTTGCTTACCACTCTTCCAAGAGACGACGGTACCATCGATGAGGAAGATGTAACCTGACCGGCTGCACGCGTCACAGTCCTGAGCCCAATCACTGTCTGTGTAGCCATCAACAATGACAGAGGGCTGGGCTCGAAACATAGGCCGAGACAGGGTGTAGAGACAATGTAGCGGACGACACGTAACGCCGCCTCGAGATGGAGGCCACGCGGACACCGGGAGAACTGGGACAAGAAGTTGACAGCAAAGGCAGCATCAGCACGTGTGGTAGTACCAAGAAACATCAGAGACCCGATGACCTAGAGGTAGGTCGTGACGTCCACCAACTCCCGCAATCGCGCAAGGTCAGCGGTTTTCAGAAGACGGAGTCCAGCAGGCGTCATAGGCGTGGACGCATGGGGAACAACGGCCAGGAGATTGGTGAACCGCTCCCCGAGAGTGCGGATGTACCTGGTTCGGTGCACAGTGAACGTGCGACGCTGACGGTCACGCTCGATCTCCATGCCCAAGAAGATGCGGCCAGGGCCGAGATCCTTCATTTTATATGCAGACTGGAGGAGATCCTTGACAGCCTGGACAGCCTGTGGATCCGGAGGGGCAATGAGGAGATCGTCCACGTAGACGAGGACGGCAACAAACGGTGTAATAGGGGCACTAACGAAAAGGGCAGGATCAACCTGACTGCGATGGTAGCCACCGCGCTCAAGGGTGGTTTATATCTCAAAGTTCAAGCAGCGCGAAGACTGCTTGAGCCCGTACAGTGCCTTGTGGAGGCGCCAGACACGGCCGGAATCTTCGTCAAAGCCAGGCGGCTGGGCGAGATAGATCTCTTCATCGCGACGACCATGCAAGAACGCGTTGTTGACGTCCATTTGGTATAGTTCCCAGTCATGCTGGGCCACCTGGCTCAAGAGGGCCTTGGCAATGGTGTAATTCCCAACAGGGGCAAACGTGGCATCGAAGTCCACGCCCGGCACTTGGGAGAATCCTTTGGCCGTCAGGCGAGCCTCGTAGCCCTCAATGACGCCATCTCGCTTGCGCTTGCGCCTGTACACCCAACGTGCAGCTAAATCTTTATGACCAGGTGGAAGATCCACGAGCTCATAGACCTCATGAGCTGTGATGACATCGAGCTCCTCGCGCATGCCCTGCTCCCGATTGCTGCATTAGGAGCAGAGCGCGTCTGACGGACTGTGTCCGGATCCGGCGGGAGTGCTGTGGAACCGCGAGATGTCAAGGCAGTGGCAACAGAGGCGGGGTTAGAGACACGACCAGACTCAGTGGCAGCAACAACATGGGAGAAATCAGCCGCGAGCAGAGAGTAGCCGGTTGCAGAGTTCGGCTCGACAACGGAGGCTGACAGTTCAAGTGCATCGAGACCAGTGTCAGGAGGAGTGGGCCCACGAGCTGGAGGAGAAGGACTGGCAGGACGGGACGGACCAGAGCGATCCAAGGAGGGAGCAGCATGAGAGCGCGACGGTAAGAGCCGGAGACGGCCCCCAAGAGCACGACTGAAAGGAAGCAGGTCAGACAACGGTAAAGTTGCGAGTGGATCAGACGAAGGTGCAGAAGTGGCAAGTGGCGAGATCGGCAAGGAGGCATGCGGCAACGTTGGAGAGGAGGGCGACAACTGCGTGGGCATAACAGCAGGGGACCGGACAGCGGGTGACACGACAGGAGGTGACGCCTGAGGCAGAGAGAGAGATGCCGACGAGGACATAGGTGACGACAATGATCCAGACAGAGGCACAGGAGCAGGTGCGACAGCGAGAGAGGACGCAGCTGCAGGGGCCGGTGAGGGTGTCGACAACGGTGCACTCGTGGGTGCAGAGGACAGAGGAGATGGAACATAGGAAGGAGAAGGAGAGGGAATGAAAATGGTGCCCTCGGGCCAGCCGGCCTACAAGCAACCCTTGACACGAGAGGCAAGGGCAAGAGAGGTGACGGTGTCGACGATGTCGCGACCGAACTTCTTTTAAAAAAACACAGTGTCATGAGACTCAATGACACGCGCACGATCAGCATCCCAAAAGCGCCAAGCTTTGGACTGCAAAGAGATACCAAGGAAAAGGCACATGCGACAGGTGTGTGAAAGTTTCCCATCACGTTGATCCTCAGGAAGCTAGACACAGGAGACGCTCCCCCAGACACGAGCAAGACGCAAGTAAGCGCGGCAACCATACCATCGCTCGTATGATGTGACATGGTGGGGGAGTGGACCATGAGGAACCCGGTTCCACACCCAAGTCATGTACTTCATGGCCTCATAGGCAAAGGCTTCATAGAGACCAGACTCAAGCAGCATAGTGCGAACACCGTCAGCCAATGTGTGGTTCCAAGGTTCGGAGACACCGTTTTGTTGTGGGGTGCAGGGAGTAGACGACTCAAAGTGAACACCAAGTGATGTCAGAAAGCGAAGAGTAGAGCCAATGAACTCACCACCACAATCGGAACAAAGCACCTGCAGCTTGCATTGACATGCACGCTCTACTTGGATGAGCCAAGACTTGATCGTAAGCCCAACATCACTCTTCAAGCAGAGTGAGTAAGTCCAGCGGAAACGAGAATAGTCATCAGTGAGACAAAGGACGTAGCGACTACCATCGAGAAACTCAATCAAGAAGGGACCCATCACATCAGCATGGACGAGATCAAGTGGCTCGTGGGTGCGTGACACAAGAAGGGGAAATGGAGCGCGGTGCATTTTGCCTTGCGCAAAATCCATGCAATCAGCAGTGCAGGGCACAGAGAAGGTAGTAGCGTCTAAACTAGCGGCAGGCTGATGGCGAAGTAGGCTGCGTATGGCCGCGGTGTGCACGTGGCAAAGGCGTCGATGCAGCAAGCGAGTGTGCTCAGGGGAGAGTGAGGCAGCAACATGGACATGAGCAAATGCAGTGGAGGTAGGAGTGGGTGAAAACAATGGAACGCTATACAGTTTGTCACACCGGAGACCACGAAGAAAAACCCGTCCTGAAGACTGAAGGGAGACAGTGCCGACACCACGAGACGCCACGAAATCCATACCCTGATCGTCAAGAGTAGTGGAACACAACAGAATGACCTCAACTGCGGGCACAAACAACATATCAGGCAGAAACACATCGCCGTGAGGTCCAACAAATCGCACAACGCCGACACCCTGGACGGGGAGCATTTGTCCCGATCCAGTACGAACGGACCGTACGTCATCGACAGGCCCCAACGACACAAATGCGAGATGTGGCGACGTCGTATGATGAGTGGCTCCAGAATCAATAATAAAAAACCCGCATGACACACGTGCAGGTGATGCGACATGACATGCGGCAACGTTACCAGTGAAACCAGCAAAAGGTGACGCACGCTCAGGACAAGCTGCGAAGCGACGTGGGTAAGAGACATGCTGCCAATCCTCAGTCCATGCACCCTCACCAACCGGGCTACCCAACGACGCTCCCCAAACGGCTTCATCCGACTCACAGTGGTGACCTCCAGACCCAACCATGAGACTCACATCGGAGGAGACCGCTGTAGGTCGAGTGTGTGAAGGTGGAGGGAGAGAACCCCTGGAGAGGACCAAAGGAGACCGCATGTCCGGCGGGCCAGATCTATAGATGGGTGCAGAAGGAGTGGAAGTGAACGCCTGGGGGGCAGGTGCATGAAGCCACGAAGGAGCTGTGTAGAATGGTGAGGGTGGCCCTTAGAAGGAGGGGACCCAGTAGGGTTGTGTCCATGCCATCCGGGGTGGAGGCATCGCTGGCGATGCCATGCAGAAAGAACGGACAGCTCAGAGGAGCAAAGAAGGGAGGAGTGATAGGAGAACATGAGAATGGTCCCCCACGATGCCGGGACAAATCCCCAAGCACTGGAGTCTCGACGGAGAGGGAAAAAATGGGAAAGAACACAAGATTATGAGAGAAGAGAACAAAGAGGTGAGGAAAGGGAAGTCAGAGGTACGAGAGAAATATCCACGAGTCCACGGAACCACCCGAGAAAAGAGTGATATTTCGGGGTAGTGGGACGAAAACCCGGGTACCCGTGTAGCCAGCAAGAAGGGTAGACCGTGACCAGAAATAGGAACGACTGCCAAACCCAAGGGAAAAATCCCAGGGTTGGCCGACGAGAAAGTGAATGATGCTACTGAGTTTTTCACTTTCCCAATGTCTCGCGAGACGAAGGTTGCTGGTTCTACGAATGATGCTACTGCGAGTGCTGCTGCGAATGTTGTTGCTGTGCCCGCGAGATGTTGTGCGGCAAACTGCTGCTGCGAGCTGCTGCGCCAGTCGCGACGGCTAGTGGCGCGAACGCGGCTGCCGCTAGCTGTCGCTGCTGATGAATGTTGTTGCTGCTGCGAGCTGCTGCGCTAGATACTGCGCGAAAGGCTGCTGCTGCTGTGAGCTGCTGCGCCAGTCGAGACAGCTATCGGCGCGGATGAGGCAAAGACAGCCAAAACCAGGGAGGGTGCTGCCTCGCATGTGGCAGCACCGTCGCCGGTGGATGGGCGAAGAAGCCCAAGGTGCACAAGGGTGCAGCCGCAACCTGAAGTTGCGGTTGCTGCCACGGCTCCGCTGCTGTGGTTGTGGAGGAGAGTGTCACAAGGGAGAGGTGCTGCGGATCAGAAGACCGCAGTTGTGCGCGATTGTCGCCGCTGAGAGGGTAGCCGCGACGAGAGGAATGTTGCCGAAATTTCGGTAGCGTTCCACCTCCGGCTCCGTCGGAGTACTACGTGGTGGAAGCCATGAGCTCAGGGCCGCCATGTTGCCAGGATCTGTTCGCCCCCACCCATCCCAACCCAGCCCAGCAAGAAGTTGTTGTTGCGTGTTGTATGGTGGAATGCGAGGGTGCAGTCTCTCAACAGCTCTGATACCATTAGGGAATGGAGAAACCCCCTTAAACGACATCTTGTGTGAGAGTGTGGGTCGTAAGGGACACGATGCAATAGACGGCGTTGAGAATGGTGGAGAGACGGCAAAGATCTGGTTGAAATAATGAGAGTTAGCTAGTACAATGAGCAAGCGAGAGGGATATCCCCTCCGCACTCGGTACGGCCAGTGTCAATGCACGCTGCGTGACAGCTGGTCTATGGAAAATCCAAGAAGATAGCTACCAGCGTCCAAACAGCAACTAGACAAAACCCGTCAACAATACGGCGCCCTCGGGTAGCCGAATGACAAACGGAAAGAAACAGTAGAAGCAAAAAAACAAGCTCTCAGAACTAAAGTGGCAGAGGGCAAAGTTGATGCTGCCGAGAAAATGCTCATTGTGACCTGGCCACCAAGAAAACTCTTGTGTGTACATAGGAATGTGCAAAGTGAAGCTGAGATTGTCAACATGATCATCGACCACTGGAGCCTGTCTGCATGTGAGTAGCGTCAAGTCGAGAGGTCACCAAGACACTGACATAACAACATGGATATTCGATGAAAATACTGGGAGTCAACGGTAGATGGCCTATTTTCTTGAGTCGGCTATGGCGTCGCGCATAACCGGCTTTTCGAAAATAGTCTCTTCAACTAGGATTGGTAGGAAGTAGTTTTTTTTTTTTTTTTTTTTTTTTTTTTTTTGTTTTTTTCCGCGAAAGATGCAGAGTTACTTGTCCGATTTGATCATGGGCAATGGTTAAACGGAGGCATGGTCAAGGCACACAAACTGGAATGTACAGAAAAATCTAGGTCTCATCTTGACGATTAAAGACCGAGGTTGAAAATGCAGCATTCAAAGCTCAGATTGTAGTCCATTTCACTCACTTCACCTGTAAACCTTGATGGATTTCATTGCTGCGCCGCCCCCAACATTGCACATTTGCGTCACCAAGACCATGGTTTGTAGGTTATTGAGAAACGCCCCCGCTGTTAGTGATGGGTGTAATTCACGCAAGTGTCCTCTTGACTCCATTAACACACACGCACCACATTACTGCATGTGACTAAACTAAAGTAAAGCTCAATGCACACAAACCATGGACTATGCAGTGCTTGCTTCCCAGCCAAGTGCAAGAATGGCGCCCACAGCATTATGTTCAGTTGTGCTTAAGAGTGTAGTTGCGTTCTTGACATAATGGGCTTGCCCTCCACTTAGCGCACATTGGAGTAGATGTTACAAGGAGACATACATCCACATACGATCATAGTCGATGTGGTTAGTTGTACTCTTGACATTCATGTTCTAGGGAGGACCGCCAAGGTGTTGTGCTGGGTTGCTGATTCTACAACACCACACCCATGGTTGAACCAAAGTGTGAGTGACCACTGGCAGCACGCGGTCAGGTTCGATCCCGGGGTGGCAGTCCGGCCCCACGTTGAGCTCTTCGTGTGAGTGGCCCAGTAATCCGGCTTTTGACACCCCACTGTTCTATAACTCCGTGCACTAGTTGTTCCAAGCCTTTGTTCTTCTAAGGACCGTGTTTACTCCTCCATGGCACCATGAGCTTACTTGCTGCTCCCTTGGTTGCTCTCTAGCAACCCTCCGTCACCGACTGATATCAGAGCAAGAATACACATGCCTATCGCAACGGGGTGAGGTTCTCCCCCTCCCCACCTTAGATCCAGGCTGGGCTCATCGCCGCAACGTTTCCTCGACCCAGCGGCTGCAAGAGTATTTACGACTGCTACAAATGCAGTAGCAGCTTTGCCCATAACAAACAACTCATGTGCATGCATGTACATCAATCGGTCACAGTCGTCTCTTCGATGGTGACCCCCAACGTCATCATTCGGCCGCCGCCCAAGTGTTCCAGTGCTCAATTGTACTGAGACCCCGTGGTGCAAATGCGCCAAGTGTGCCGGCTGTATTGACCGCAACTCATTCGACCATATCAGTAGCCGGGGTCCTCACATTACCTCCTCGGCCGGAGGTCGACGTCCTGTGCTGACTTCATCTCTGAGGAATCTCCCAAAACCTTTGCACGAGGTTTGAACACAGCATCAACATCCTAATCACTAGCTACAACAGCGGCATCCGTGGTGCGTTTGCACCACCTACTTCAGGTCAAAAGACCTACCAGTGTCGTTACCATAGCAACAACCACAATTGCAAGAGTGACAGCCACTATGGTGTCACGTTGCCGCCAGTAATTTCACCGCAGCACCTGCAGTCACCCGTGCGGCAGCTACAGCAACCGTAACAGCAGCAGCAGCAGCTATAGCATCACCTCTATTATAGCAGAAGCAGCTACCATCCACGCAGCAGTAGGAACAGCATGAGCAGCAGTCGCAGCAACATTGAAACTAGAGAAGCTGCCCCACAAAGCAGCTGCACAACCAACACACTAGCGTCATCCGAAGCTACCGAGCCAATCACGACCTCTCCCACGATTGTTCAAGAGTGCACTCGAATCGAGGACAAGGCTGCCTACTATGAGAGGCGAGTGCAGCATGAGGTGTGGTCGCAACTCCCCCGTCGCAGTCGCGGGTACCATCCTAGTAAGGACTAAGATCTGACCTCGTGTTACGAGCGAGAGGACGCAACCGATTGCGTTGCCTACTACCAGTATGCGTAAGACGATTCTCTGATAGCGGAGAACGTGCCGGCCACGGCACCAGCTCGTGACCAAAGACCTCTTCAATTCCTTGTAATCCAACCCCTTGCCCATAGGATGTGTCAACAGATTCAACGTATTGCTGTTGGTATGACTCCTCCATCGGTCCCATCAGCAGTCCATAGATCCCCTTTTCTCCATCATACTACGTGTGAGAGTGTGTGCTCTCTGGAGATTAAGCCTTAGTCTGTGGAGAGCACAGTCGCAGAGGAAAGATAGACTTGGAGAAGTCAGGAAGCTAGAGCTATGAAATCACCGGTTAACTACAATGAGCAATGTACAAGGCATTTAAACTGTTTGGCTGGCTCACTCTGGCACTAGCTTACTACTCTCTTAGCTTGCTTTAACAAGCTACTTGCGCCTGTACCCGGTGTCCTAGTTGCATCTAATTCTTAGTGCAAGAAGTGCATGATCGTCGATCATTGAGACCTTGTGCTTGCATGCGATGGAAACGTTATGCTCCGGCGAGCCGCTGCGTGTGTCGGACATCAACACGTATGCTTGCCGGCGGTGAGTGCGGTCGCGTTGGTGTGCATGCCACTGGAAGTACCGATGTCGCAGTTTACCGCATCTGGTGTCAGGGGTCTGCCGTTGACACAACCCCTCGGCGGTGGCATAACCATCACGACGCCCGCTGAGAGGGAGGCACGCAACCTTGCGTTGCGTGTTTGGAACGCAAGCTGGTAGGTGTTAGCGAAACCCCCCCTGTGCCAGCGTACTTCACACGCCGGCATGAATTTGCTCAGTCCTCCTCCTCCTCCTCCTTGCATTGGCGGTCGAGTTGAGGTGAGCTCAACCGCTCGCTTGATTTCCAAAAGTCCAAAAAGGCTTGAATATCCCCAAAACTTGGATAAGGCTCCATGTGTGCCAGAAGAATATGAGCACCTCGTTACGTTCACCTCCCCTCCCATGGAGGTTGGCCTCTGGTTCCCATGAGTTGTGCTAAGTTGGGTACCCCTTCCACTGCAGCGGAAACTTACGCCGATGTCCCCTCTGGAGGTCCGCCACAATCTTCTCCACCTCAAACTCCTTATGTCCTTCAGCCTGGACAGTAGGAGGTGGAGCTATCCCACGACCCTGAAAAAAGGTAGTAGGGTCGCGATAGGCACAAAGTAGGGAGATGTGGAAAACCGGATGGATGGTGTAGTGAGCTGGTAAGTCCAGCTTGTAGGACACAACCGACCACTTCTCCAAAATGCAGAACGGACCCACCTATCACGGCTTCAGCTTGGGACTCCCAACTCCCATCAGTTGCAGGTTTACAGAGTTCAGCATTACCTGATCACCCACTTGGAACTCCTCTACAATGTAATGCTTATGTGCTTGCTACTTCTGCTGCTTTTGCCTTCGATAGTCGTTGCCGCACCACGTACCATGTAGTGGAAAACCCATTAGCAAGCTGTGCACAATTGGAAGAGATGTTGCCGTATCAAGGGTTGCTGGGCCAAGTAGCTGGTGGCCATAAACCACCTCAAACGGTGACTTCCCTGTCGATGTTGATACCGTTGAGTTGCAGGCACACGCCGCCACTCCAAGCTTCTCCTCCCAACCCTCTCCATCCGGTGGGACCATGCTCCGTAGTAGATACTCCAATGTCTGATTTGTGCGCTCCGCCTGCCCTTCGCTCTATGGGTGGTATGCTGTGGTGAGCGACACACGCATGCCCAGCTTCCCCATGACATCTCTTTAGATCCGAGAAGTGATGCGTTGATTGCAATCTAAGACCACCGACTGCGGCACTCCGTGCAATTTCATGACGTGACTGAGGAGGAGTTGAGCTGTCCCAGCAGCCGTGACACTCTCGGAACATGTGATGAAATGTGCCATCTTGGAGAACCAGTCAGCCACCACCGACACCATGTTGTTGCCCTGTTTACGTCACAGGAAACCCGCCGATGAAGTGAAGCAAGATGTCTGTCCAAGACCTATCAAGTATAGGTAATGGTTGTAGCTCCACATGTGGTTTGGCCCTCTGCGCCTTTATCCTTTGGCACACATCACAAATGCTCACAAACCTCTTGCAGTCAGTGGCCATTGTAGACCACCAGTATTGGTGTGCCAAGGCTTTGAGCGTCTTGTTGAAGCCGAATTTTAGTAGTGGGTGACATGTTCCTCCTCCATTAGCATCTGCTGCAATGGGGTATAGTCCGGCACAAGAATTCTCCGATTTTGCCCCCTTTGCTAATACCCTCCATCCCACATGGCGTCTTTGAGCAAGCCACTCGTGAACTCGGCGTCTATACCATAGCCTTGCTTAAAATGGCTGTGTATGACTAGAGATCCCATGAGCAATGAGATGACATTGAGGCTCAAGTCTGATCTCCTCGATAGAGGATCTGCCGGATTCACCTTTCCAGGCTTGTACTAGATCTAGTAGTCAAAAATTCCTTCCAAGAACTCCATCCAACGAGTCTACCGACGATTGAGGTTTGACTGTCTTCAAGTACTCTAGGGTGTAGTGATCCGTGAGGACCACGCAGTACCGCGAGGTAGCACCTCCAGTGCTTGAAAGTATGGATCACAACCATCATCTCTTTCTCATGGTTTGCGTATTTCAGCTCAGCACCTTGCACCTAGCGAGACGCGTATGCAATCTCCTGTGGCCCCTTCCCGTGATCCTACATCAGCATCGTCCTGATGGCATATCTGCTTGCGTCTGTTCCCATGACATATTCCTTGGATGAATCCGGATACACTAGGACCGAAGCGTCATAGATTGCAGATTTGAGATCCTCAAAGCTTCTCTATTCCTTCTTTCCCCATTCCCACTGGTGATCCTTTCTCAACAACTGGAACATCGGCACACCCTTCTCTACAATCCAATGAAAATCCGATAGTAGTTGACAAACCCAAGGAAGAATTAGATGTCACGCAGGCATATTGGTGTCCGCCACTACTTCACTGCTTCCACCTTCTTTGGATCCATGCGGAGACCTTTGCCGCTCACAATGTACCAAAGGAACTCCACTTCCCTTTTCTCAAACTCACACTAGGAGAACTTAGCCAACAATTTCTCTCTTTGGAGAATATCCAACACTTGCCAAAGATTTTGTTGATGTTCTTCTAGAGTTCGTGAGTAGATTAGGATTTTGTCAAGGAACAGCACTACGAACTCGTCCAAGTGAGGGTGAAAGATATTATTCATGAGGCTCATGAACATTGCATGATCATTGGTCAACCCGAAAAGTATGACGAGGTAGTCAACATGGTTGTACCGCATCTCAAATGTTGTCTTCTCCACATCTTGCTCCACAATCTGGATCTGATGGTATTCCTAGCGTAGATCAATCCTGCTGTAGTACTGCGGCCCCCTCAGTTGGTCAAACAGCTCCTCGACCCTTGGCAACAGGTATCGGTGCTTGATCGTTACATTGCTCACTGCATAACAGACCACACACATCCGCAGCTCCCCTGTTTTCTTCTTCATAAAGAGGACTGATGCAGCATAGGGTGACACCGACGGTCTCGTGAACCCTTGCTCCGTCAACTCTTCCAACTACTTCTTTATCTCACCAGCTCATTATTGCTCATGCAATAAGCAGCACATACTATTGGAGTCACTCTTGGAACCAGATCAACTTTGTGGTCGATGTCCCACTTCGGTGGTGAACTCGTTGGCAACTGAACAGGAAACACATCACTGTAGCTATCCAACATTCCTTTGATGCCTTCTGAGAGCTCTGCTACTGGTGCTTTGTGTTGTTCTCTTCCTCGTTGCTGTGCCTCTACTCCCAAGACTTCCACCTCTCCAGCAGCTTCCTTCTGCTGCACCCACATAAGGTACACTTGGTTCCCCTTGCATTGACAACGCTTTAGCTGCACATAACTCAACTGCGGTACGTGGCCTTTCTTGGAGTCCTTCTCCTCAGCCCACTACAGCAAAAAAAAAATTCTCTCTGCATTTCTTCACTTTCACTTGGCTGCGCACCCAATCCACACCAGGATTCTATAGGTGTAGCCACTCACGTTCCAAAATGGTGTCGCAGGCATCCATTCGGCATGTGCAAGATTTTAGTTCACACGACAGCTTGCCCTAGCGGACCCTCAAAGGCTTCAGAGGCCATCCACACTCCAGCTCCCATTGCACCAACTTGGCCTTCATTGGCTTTCCATGTAGCCGTGTAAGCCCCAACCTTTTCGCGAGCTGGTCGCTGAAGAATGAGTGCAACGCGCTATAATCCAACAATGCTTTAATCTTTCGGCAATTCTGGCGTCCCTCGTTGTCTGTAGAAGCAGCCAATGAGATTCTGGCTTTCACGAGGAACGCTCTTACTTCGTTTGTTCTACAGAAATACACTCCGCAGTGCCCTATTTGTCGAAGGGTTTTTGGGGCTGATGTTTGCTGATGCGGACAAAGCTAGCAACTGGTCGTCCGCCACTCACTGTTGGTTGTCGTTTCCCTTAGCTTCTTCTTGCAATCTTTCTTGTGGTACCCAGGCTTTCTGCAGATCCAACTGTTCCCACCACATGGTTTACTCTGCTACTGGTCTCCTTGCACTGCATCGATCTACATGGGATGAGCTTGTTGGTTTTGTGCTTGACGTTGGACATTCTCTTGCTTCTCACAAAAAACCCCTCGATGGTAGCCTAGCGTTAACACTCTCAACAGTAGCCACCATCGCCTGGAACTCCTTGATTCTACTCGATGCAAGCGTGCGCTGAATCTCCACCTTCAAACCGTCATGGTACTTGTCTGCTATCTCCACCTTGCTCATGTCATCAATCTTGGATCACAACGCCACGAAGCGGCGAGGGTACTCTTGGACCAAGCCAATGTGCTTCAGCTACTTTAACTTGTTGCATGCAACCATGGAAGCATTCACAAGATCGAACCGATCTTCGATGGTTTGCTCAAACTGCTCCCATGTTGTCGGCACTCGCGCTTCAACTTGCCCCGTGTCAGGCTGCCACAACACGGCATGTTGTAAAGCTGTGTTCCTACGTCGACCTCGAGTGGCCAGCATATTCAGCTGCCTCTACTACTCCAATGTTGCTCCACGTAGTAGTGTCGCCGCAAATGACACACGCACAACATCGTTCTCTGGAGGGTGATCCAAAGGCCCCAAAGTAGCTGTTCAAATAAAACAACAAGGTCCGTACGCTCGCACCCTCAGCTGAGGGATTGAACTTTTGGTTGTTGGAGATCCATAGAAAAAAATTGGCAATATTTTGGCAGCAATCGAAATCATTTTACAGCAATTTGGTAGTTTTGGGCGGAAATCTGACGTCTTCAAAGTACGTTGGAGTCACCCATCGTATCCCGTGCACGCACGGTAGGAAGTGGAAACGCTTTAGAAAAAAGGAAAAAAATCCCAAAGGTTGGCTCGTGTGTTAGCTTCGAAGTCAGGTCTCGCAATCTCTCTCTCAATCAGCCTAGATGTTGTCTGGCGTAGTCCGTGCCTTTCACTCGTTGAATTTGGTAGAGCTCCGGCAGCGTTTCCGCCCAACGCATGGCTCTGGCTTTGCTAACAGATGTGAGAGTGTGTTCTCTCTGGAGATTAAGCCTTTGTGTATGGAGAGCACAGTTGCAGCAGAAAGATAGACTTGGAGAATTTTGGAAGCCAGAGCTGGAAAATTACACGTTGATTACAATGAGCAATGTACAAGGTATTCATATTGTCTGGCCGGCTAGCTCTAGCCCTAGATTACTACTCTCCTAGCTTGCTTCAACAAGATACTTGCACCTGTATCCGATGCCCTGCTTGCACCTAATGCTAAGTGCAAGAAGTGCATGACCATCGATCATTCAGATCCACGGTCCATCTTGTATCTTGTGCTTCCGTACGATGGAGGCGCTTTGCTCCAGCAAGCCGCCGCCTGCATCAGACATCACCGCATATACTTGCCAGTGGTGAGTGTGGTCACGTTGGTGCGCATGCCTCTGGAAGTACCGGTGTCGCAATGGATCGCGTCCGGTGTCGGGGCTTTACCGCCAACAGCCCCTCGGCGGGTGGTGTAACCATTACTCCGCTCTTTGAGAGGGGGACATGCAACCTCGCGTTGCGTGTTTGGGATGTGCGCTGGCAGGTGTGAGCAAAACCCCCTTTGCACCTGTGTACTGCACACGCCGGCACGAATTCGCTCGCTCCTCCTCCTCCTCCTCCTCCTCCTCCTCGCATCAGCGGTCAAGTGGAGGTGAGCTCAACCGCTTGCTGGATTTCCAAAAATAAGTAAAGAAAAAGGCTCGAATGCCCCCAAAACTTGGACAAGGCCCCGAGTGTGCCAGAAAAAGATGGGCACCTCCTTACAGTACGTCTCCCTTTGTCTTAGGTTCCGAGGCAACTAAATTTGAACCCTCTAAAGTTCTTGCTATCCTAAGGGCCACACTTGTCTCCAATGTTGTTGTTGCCTCCACCTTTGCAGCAACTACACACGATGCTCGTGCACCTGTTAGCACTACCGATAGACGAGCCATTAACACTTTGCGCTCGATCAGGAGCAACTCGTGGCAGCTGCAGTTGCGTCGTTACACAATTTGTCGCCATAGCAGACACAGTAGCTATAGCTGGAAAAATGACAGCCACTGTACTATCTAATGCAGTGACCTCCATCCACACCTCCACGACACTCAACTCATCTACTCCTTCATCTACAAATTCTTGACACCATGTCCAGGTCCTTGTCTCTACAGCTGCATCCATCTTCATACTCATGGCTGTCATGTTGGCAGATGTTGCGTGTCTCATCGTCTCCACGTCATCCACAGTTGCACTCATCACTGCATTTGCAGTAGCGGCACTCCCTCCTCTCTTTGCACTCTGTTGTTAGACCTGATGAGCTTGGGACTCTCTTATCCTTGCTCTTCCTTTCTTACCGCTGCGTTGGCATGTTTGAGCATCCAGGTCTGGTGCCTTGTAGCACATCCTTGAGAGACTCACCCACCATAATTTTTCACGCCCACTAGGGGGAAGGGGGGAAACGCTGCGAGAAAATTTCGCGGGTCGTCGTCACTGGCATCATGCCCATTGATGATGATCAATATGTTGTATCACAAGCATAACTGCAGTGAGAGTGCACTGCTCTACAAGCCGATCTCACTACTGAGCGCACTACATAGGAAAAGCTACGTAGTGAACAAACCAATGAGGAAACCTTGGTTGATCACATTTCTGGCCTTGTTTTGAATCGTCTTCAACCAACACTTTGCACTAATCCCTCCGCTTCCGCTGCTGTTGGCCTTGCTTCCGTGTTTTCAACAGCCCCCACTTTTGCACCCACTGCCTTTGATTCTGTCTCCTCTGTCCCTCTCACAGTTGCAGCCGTCGCCGGCGTAGCGGTCGCCAAAGCTCTAGCCTTGCCCTCACAGTGCAAGCCAAACTTTGACTCGCATCCACTCCATGTCACCTCTTATCTTACCTTCTCATCTTGGGAGATTTGCTTTCGTGACTCGGTACATGGAGAACAGCTGTGGGATTACTACCATGAACCCAATCTCTTTGATATTCCTCCCTTCGTTCCCGTCAAGTACGCTGTTCAGACACCCATCTGCGATTGGCCCTATGATCTCACTGAGAAGATCGGATCCTATAACACTGGTAGTGCCCGTCACACACCTGCTCACCCTATTGGCGCATATGCCCTCATCACGAGTTGCACCACTGTCACTGGACATGTGACACAAAGCATTCTTACAGTACAATGCAACACGCTCTCTATGCATGCTCATGAGACTCTTGATGCCTACATGGCTTTTCGGAGGTGCCAAACCCCGTCTGTGGAGTCCTCCAACCTTGGAGGCTGGATGAGATAGATCTCTTCCATGAAATTTCTATGCAAGAAGGTATTGTTCACATCCATCTGGTGGAGCTCCCAATCATGCTGAGCCACTTAGCTCAGTAAGGCCTTTGTCGTGGTATACTTGCCAATAGGAACAAAGGTGGCATCAAAGTCCACACCAGGCACTTGGGAGAATCCCTTGGTCGTAAGATGGGCCTTGTACTGTTCTAGTGAGCCGTTTGGCCTCTCTTTTCTTCAAAACACCCAATAGGCTGATATGGCCTAACAACTAGGCAGGAGCTTTACCTTCTCATAAACCCCATGCTCTTCAATTGTAGCGAGTTCCTCGTGCATAGTTTTCTCACAGAGAGTTGCATCTAAAGCAAACCATTCTTGTTGCACTGTGTTTGGTTCATGCACACGTGTCGTGGTGCCACTCACAATGAGTGTGGTGGCCACTGAGGGAGACCAAGGCCGAGTAGATCTAGCTGCCGCAATGGCGCGGTGGAATTCATAAGTGATGAGAGAATGTCTAAGTGCGGTGTTAGGTTGTACCACGGCTGCCGCCAAGCCGAGTGCGTGAAGACTAGAAACAAGAATCAACTGTGTGGGGTCAACGACACCACCATGAATTGGATGGAGTGACTGCATGGAACCACAGTGGCTAGTCGAGGCTGTACGACTGGAAGGCGGAGCATAGTTAGGTGCAGACTGCAATGGCCTCAGACGACCGCCTGGCGCACAAACAAACGACGATGAGTTGGGAGGTTGCGAGGATACGACTGGGTCTCCTGGCAATGGAACCACAACCAGCGACGTAGGCAATGATGCAATAGGAGATGACGTAGATGGGGTAGGGATGACGTAGAAATTGACACATGTGCTCCAAGAGAGGATGCAAGCAATGACACAGATGCGATAGGAGAGGACGCAAGTGACGACACAGACTCGATAGTGTGCAAGTGACCACGTAGATGCAGCAGGAGAGGACGCAGGGGACGATGGAGACACGTTGGGAGAGGATGCAGGAGATGACGTAAATGTGACAAGAGAGGACGAGGGTGATAATTCATACACGACAGGAGGTGATATAGGCAGCGGCGCCGTCGCAGGGCATGGAGTGCTTCCATGACCAAAGGGCACTCCATAAACACCACCTCCCCTTGGACAAGAGAAGGGCACAAGCAACGGGACAGAATGAGCAATGTCGCGAGAGAATGTGCTCTTAAAGAAGACAGCATCGCGAGTCTCAACACCCAATTATGCTCAGAATCCCAAAGCACCAGGCTATGGACTGAGAGGAGATGCCAAGGAAAGGACACAGACGACCGCAAGGAGACAGCTTGCCATCACGTTGGTCCTCAGGGAGCCAAACATAGGCAATGCTGTCCCAAACACGAGTGAGGCAAAGGTCGGGGCAACGACCGTACCAACGCTCGAATGGCGTGACATGACGAGGCAAAGGGCCGTGGGGAACACGGTTCCAAACCAACATCAGATAAGACATGGTCTCGAAGGCAAACAATGGAGGGAGGCAAGACTCGACGGGTACGAACACCGTCAGCAAGAGTGTAGTTACAGTGTTTCAACACTCCGTTTTGCTGTGGTGTTTATGCAACGGCGGCATCTGTTCACCACTCACGGCCTTCGTTGAATCCCGTATCACAATCTTGGGAATCGCTACACTGGCACCGGTATCTTTGTGCCTGTAGCGGCAGCAGCACCAGCGACATCTGGCCATCTCTCACGGCCCTCTTCAGCTCTTGTCTTAGGCTTGCTGCAACATCCCCAATCTCTTTCTCTCTTGGTCAGTTTTCCAGCCGCTCCATCCTCCTCTGAAGGATCTTGCGAGTACGAGGAGGAATAGTCATGGACAATTGTATAAGAGAGTGCTTTCACACCGCCTAAATCCAATGCCGATCGCTGGATGGGGCCGGACGAGAACAACCCCAACATGCCCCTCTAGCTACGCATGCTCTCAGTTGAGTATTGACGTGAAGACATCCGCCATCTTGAAGAGGTAAGAGATTGAGAGATTGAATCTTTGCTATGCACTGTTGAGTGCCTTCCTGAGTCTCCTCCACGGATGCGACCTCCCGCTTCACAGCCTCCGCCGGATAGCATCCCTGACACATTTTTAGCCAGCATTGCCAGGAAACGTGAACTACCAAGATGTGTTCCTATGCTTCCCTTGCATTCTTACACACTCAGCCTCACCGGGATGATTCTTGACGCTGTAGCTGGTCAGCAGCCACATTCTCCGCCCCCGTCCGAGCTAGCATGGCTTCCACAGGCACGGCAGTTTGGTGGGCCACAACTTCTTACATTGAAGCAGCTCCTCGTCACTCTCTTCTGCCAGCTGTTGCTGCCAACATTACTGTTCAGGTAGCTGATGTATCATCTATCATTACTATTACACCTGTCACAACAACTGACGCCACCTCCGCCGCATTGAGGTCCACTTGTACAGCTACCAATACTACAGTCCTCAACTCTAGTGGAGAGGCCAAAAACTGATACCATTGGTGCAGCTGTTGCTAGCGCCAGAGTGACAAGATTTTTGTGCCTCCTAGTGGCTGTTGAAGCTTGGACCTCAGTGCTTGCCTTGTCTGCAGCGACGTTCCTTCCTCCACTATTCAATCTGCTCCTACGACGCGAAAGTGGTGAGCACTTCATTTTAACATTTTTCTTTCTCCATCCTCCATGCCTCTTCATTGTGCATTCTTCTTCCATAAAATACTCAGTTCTTATCATGCATGAGGCCGCCGATACTACAGAGGCCTTTCAGACTTGCCCTACATGAGGCTCAGGATCATACTCATCAGCTCCAGAAATATTCTCAACACCACGTCAATACCAAGACTGAGATGGCTAGTGTTGTAACAGACTTAGTCATGGAAGACCTTTGCTCCATGCCCTCCTTCACTGATGGTGTTGTGCATACTGTGGACGCTGGGGGTAATGGGGGAGCTGGAGGTGCTGTGGCTCCTGAAGGTGCTGTGAGTGTTGCCTTCAACTCTGGATCAACTACTGCTAGAGGTACTGCAAGGAACCCCACAACAACTCCCCATGGACAGGTAACTTCTACTCCTGCATAGTCTCGTCCCACTCTATCATAGCGACAAAATGAATTTGAAACTTCTGCACCTCACTTCACACCCAAACCATGGGGGATGTGCTTCAGTTCTTGGACAGAAGGTGGGCTCCTTTGGGATTACTAATCCCCTCCTGATCCTTCTATCACACGTCCTTTCACCCCCTCTCCAATTTGACTGGGAACTGTATTAAATGGATGTGAACAATGCGTTTCTCCATGGCTCTCTAGATGAGGAGATTTACGTGGCTCAGCCACCAGACTTTGAGGACGGTGACAAGATCTGGCACTTACACAAATCCTTGTACGGATTCAAGCAGTCTCCTCGGTGCTAGAACCAGCACATTACAAGCGCTCCAACTCGTGTGGCATATGTACAGAGAGGCAGATCCCTCTCTCTTTATCCGACGGTTGCCTGAGCGGTTCACCGCCATCCTGGTCTACGTGGACAACCTTTTAATCACGTCTCCCTCCATGGAGGTCGTGAAGGAGGCCAAGGTGGTCCTCCAGACCGCCTACAGGATGAAAGATCTTGGTTGCAACGGTGTTTCTTGGCATGGAGATTGTGCATCGGACACTTCTGCTGCATCAGGCCCGATACACACGGGTTCTGGTGAAGCGTTTAAGTGACCTCCTTGGCGCCGTGCCCACAGCCTCCATACCCCTTACACCTGATGGACAGGATGTCCTAAAGGTGGACGATCCCACAGAGCTTGGGGAGATAGTGGATGTGACCTTGTACCTCCATCTCATTGGATCCTTGATGTACCAGGCAACTACCACACGCCCCGGCATCGCCTTTGCTGTTAACCTCCTTGCACAATTCTTGCAGGCTCCACGTGCTAGAGCCCTTCATGCGGCTGTGCGAGTGGTGTGGTACGTGGTCTCTACACCGTACCTTGGACTCTGCTTTCATCGGCAGTGTTGGGTGGTTCTGGACGGCTACATCGATAGCGACTGGGCTTGGAGTCTAGATGGACAAAGTCGCACCGGCTACGTGTTCCTGCTCGGTGGTACCGTTGTGGCCTGGCGCAGCGCGAAGCAAGGCTGCATTGCACGTAGCTCATCAGAGGCAGAGTGTATTGCGCTGGGTGAAGGGGTTTTTGAGGCAATGTGGCTTCAGTGCCTGTTCCTTGAGTTGGGCCAGTCAGTGCCCGCCGTTGTACTTCGTTACGACAACCAGAGTTCTCTTGCCATTGCAAAGAACTCTGGTGTTTTTCATGCTCGCACAAAGTACATTGCGGTTTAGCATCATTTTGTGCATGATCTAGTGGAGCGACACGTGATCTCCGTCATCTAGGTCGGCACCGACATGCAACGTGCTGATATCCTGACGAAGGCACTAGCTCGCGAGAAGTTTTTGGTGGCCATTTGTTCTGTTGGGCTTTGCTCCTTGCCTGAGAGTGGTTGAGTGCGAGGTGTGTCTGTGTCTGTATCACGACCGTTTTTGCACTTATTGTTGCATTCATTTCAGTGCTGCATGTGTATGGACATGCGTTCTAACTGGTCATGGGGGAGTGTTGTGATTTGTGACGTTCCCGTCAACCTGTACAGTTTACTGTGACCACTCAGCTATGTCAATGCCCGTGCAGATCCCTGATGTTGACCCAGGTGGTGCTGGCGCGTTGTCTGGTAATAGACCACCTACTCGAAGTTGACCGACGATCGCCCCAAAGTCCTGGATGCTGTCTCAGACCTTTTACAGTTTTCTTACAGCCTGTAGGATTTTATCGGTGGACTGGCTGTGGACCCAATTTGCATGTTTTGCATTGTGTGTCCACTGTTTGATATCGGATGCATGCATGTGACCAGTCATTGCGTGCGGCTCGAGATCCTGCACGTTTCGGTTCAGACGGTGTAGCGTTCTGATTTGTCTGGGCAAAGTTCCGGCCAAAACATTGTTTTTTGGTTGGTTTTAGGACAGACCTTGCATTGCCGCGTGCGCCGCGGCGGCAGGTATTTATGCTGTGGACCTTTCATTTGTTATCTCTCTCTGCATTACTAAGCTATTGGAGCTTATGAGACTTTGCGTGTCTCCCCAGCTTGACTCTTGCTGTTTCTTTTACCTATTTGCTTGCTAGTGTGCCAGCTGATTGGAGAGTGCCGCCACGGCAGCTGCAGCAAGGTTAGGAAGCTTCCTAGCAGTTTCTCACCATTGAGGCCGCCCATGCTATGTTTGCCCTGATTCGTGCTGGGCCTCATGATCTTCTTGATGACATCGGCACTTACAATGGTGACATTACATGACTCACTCTACCAATCCCATCAGTGCAAACACTCTCATTTTTCGCTTAAAGTAATCATGGGTCATGCTACTTAGAGCGCTCTCACTTTCCTGTTTAACCAATTGTGCATACGAGCCAATGAATCTGCTGATGCTTACTGGGCACGCAATCTGCGTCTCATGCACGTCCTTGTCAAAGCCGCAATTGGACAGCTCTCTACTAGTCTCTCTATCATGGCTGGCTTGATTCCCGAGTTATCTGATCTCTACCTGCATGTTCTTTGCACCAAGCTTGAACGCCTTGCGTCGACGCCTATTCCACCAACTCACCTCCTGGAATTGGCACTCTGTACAAGTTCACAACTCGACATCTCATAGATTGGTGAAACAACCTACAAAAAAACGTGTCCGTTGCACCGCTTTGGCTGCTGTGACCACATCCTCCTCCTTTACTGTCGCCAAGTCCTCCTTGGCCTCAGCCACATCTACCATGTCCACAGCCACCGTACACTCTATCCAGGGTGCTGATCGTGGCGGTGGTGGACAGAGTCGAGGGCCAGGGCCGTGGACAGTGGGGGTGGGGCACTGGTCGCACCCAAATCCCACCAGCAATTACTTGCTGGGACTGTAGGGTGTCAAGGCATTTTTCTTCCAAGTGCCCTCCTCCTCCTGAAGATGTCCACCTTGTGTCCACCATGCCGGCCCATTGGGCTTGCACAGGGGTCACCTTCTCTTCCACTGCAGCCGCCAATACCACCATGGCCCCACCATCCTCCTCCTCTTCTTCCTCCATAGCCGTATCCTACTCCTACCACAGCTCCTCGCTGCAGCCTGCAGGACTAACACGCTCTTGGGGCTGGTACCACCACCCACGGGGTCCTCCTAGTATGGGCCATCCTCTCCTCATTACACACCACCAGCCTGGTCCCAGGCCGGTGTATTTTTCCCTTCGTCCCATCCTAGCAAGCGTCCATCTGACACTCTTCATGCTGAAGAGCCCGCTCAGGGGAGTGTGTCATGCGCATATCTCGATCACATAGCTGTGAGTCAGATGGAGCCCTTCATGACATTTTGTCTGGGGAGGTTCAAGGTGGTCTGCCTGGTAATTTTCCATGGATTGGAGACTGGAAATGCCCACAGTCTTGGGCTCTCCCCATCTGCTCGTGTTCCCCATTGTAGCACAGCCGCAGTCTGGCTTGTTCTCTACTCTTTACTTGTGTTGCTGATGATTCTGGATCATTAATTCGGGGGACATTCATCACATGAACTCCTGTCATTTGTCCTGCCTGTCGGCTCTATGCGTTGTGTTTGTACGGGCTCTGAGAAACTTCTCCCTGGTTGAGATGTTTGTGTTGTTGGTTTGACTGGACCGGGGGGTGATCTCTTCTTGCCTAAAATTCTGTATGTGCCAGAGTTGGAGTTCAGCTTGCTCTCTGTGACCACCGTGGATGATCAGGTCATGGACTTGGCATCCAGCCAACATCGGTACTGTTTCCATCTACTCCTCCGGCAGATTTGTGCTTTATGGACTTCACTGTAACCGCCTTTTTTGCATCTCTCTCTCTCTCTCTCTCTCTCTCTCTCCCTCTCTCTCTCTCTCTCTCTCCCTC
>SZWC01000675.1:72725-97193 GCA_023375785.1 Penium margaritaceum | reverse complement strand
CTCTCTCTCTCTCTCTCTCTCTCTCTCTCTCTCTCTCTCTCTCTCTCTCTCTCTCTCTCTCTTCCTTATACTGTCAACGTTCTTCTCCATGTGGGGTCCTCACGGTCACTCGAGTGCCCTCAAATCTTGCACCATGGCATTTTGTACATCCACACTGCCACCATAGCTTGCGTGGTGGACACACCGCCTACAACTGGTCTTAACACTGCCACGTTCCCTGCTCCATATTCCAAATATTGTCTCAACTGTGCCAAAGGCAAAATTCATTACTCGTCCTCTAGCACTGTAGAATCTCTGGCCTCTTATCCCCTTGACCTTGTGCATGTGGATGTCATGGGTCCCCTTCCCCATGACTTTCTAGGTGGTCTAAGTTGTTACGTCTTGTGTCTAACCGATGACTTTTCTCGCCATCACTAGGTGTTTGCTCTTTGTCACAAGAGTGGTCACTGACATTCTTGAGTCCTGGGTTCCTCAAGCTGATCTGGACTTCCATCGTCAGCTCTGTGTGTTTTACCGTGACTGTGGTGGTGAGTTCTTTGATCCCACTTTGCGCATTCTTGAATCCCAGGATGTTTGCATGGAGTCGTCTGCTCGTTATACTTGCCAAAATAATAGTGTCTCTAAACATTGGAACCACACTCTTGCTGACAGGGTACACTCTCTTCTTCCCGTCTCTAGATGGTCTCAACTTTTTGATTTTGAAACCATGTCGTAAATGTCTTGGGTTTAGAACCATGTTCCTCACGGTCCGCTCCCTCGTCATGTCACTCTCTTTGAACGATGGACTGGCCATTGTGCTGATTTGTGTCCCGTCCCTTTTTGGAGATTTGTTGTTACTGTGTGGATTCCATAAGACCATCATAAGGCAAGCTTTCACCTCGTAATATTCTCAGTACTTTCCTCTGTATTTTCTTCTCTTCCAAAGCATGGAACTTCTATAATCCTACTTGGCATCGCGTCATGAAGTATCATGATTTCCTCTTCTTTGAGGATGTGTTTGAACATAACCTTTCTGTTGACACTGGTGGATTTGGATGCACCCTCAAGGATACCTAGCCTTCACTGGTTCACACTACCAATGTTTGGGGTAGCCAATGGACACCAATGGTGAAGAGTGTGGAGCACAAGAATCACGGATGTGAGTGGGCAGAACACATCACATTCAATAGAACTGAATGAAGACACAATTCTATTAGTTAGAAAATAATTATGTTACATCAGATGCTTATAGCATGTGATCTAAGCCTTCAAACGCATCCAAGAATTCCCAAATAGGAGCAGTAGAGCCTCTGCTATGGCGGCCGAAGTGATCCTTGGTGGAGCCGCCACCAAGTACGTTGCGTTGCCTTTTACGCTAAGAAAGGGAAGGCATTTAGACGGTGACCCGTCGGAGCACCTTTTCTCACCCAAAAATCAAGGAGAAGGTAATCTTGGTCAAGGAGGTCTCTCTGGTCACTTCCTTTACGGCATTGGTGCATTTGGAGCTCATTGGAGACGAACTTGGATCACTGGGAGTGTACTATCCCGCCACCCATGGCGGGTACCAGATTCACCCTGCCCATCACCCGAATTTTGGGCTAGGCTAACTTTCTTAATACTCGCTCAAATCGAGCAATTCAAAGCTCGATACTTCATGGAAATATCCAAGGCATCAAAATCTAAAGTCAGATCAGGTGTTAGACCACCCCCCACTGGTTGAACCAGGAAAACGATCCATGGAATCCATGCCAAGGGGCACATAAATTCCAACACTGTCTCGTCTCTCAAATCCCTCTCTCTTGTCCCAATCTCTCGACTTGGAGGAAGTCCTTTGCCACCTGTCTCTACTACACCCTCGGCTTGGGTCCTGTCGGCTGGCCCTCCTTTGAGCCAGTCTTCTCCTGATTTGGCTGACCAAGTATGGTTTTCTCCATTGCCTCTTCTCTCTCTCTCTCTCTCTCTCTCTCTCTCCCTCTCTCTCTCTCTCTCTCTCTCTCTCTCTCTCTCTCTCTCTCTCTCTCTCTCTCTCTCTCTCTCTCTCTCTCTCTCTCTCTCTCTCTCTCTCTCTCTCCGCCAGCTGTTGCTCTGTCATCTCTTGCTCAGCCTGCAGCCTACTCTTCCTCTTCAGCATTTTATGCATCCTCTCCTTCCTCTCCGCCACTTCCTGTGCCCACTCCTTCTTCTCTGGAACTTCCTGTACCCTCTTCCTCTCCTTTTCCTCCAGCATTATCCTATCGAGTCTTATCAACAGCCTCCTCGGCAATCCTTGTGTCTCCCTACGTCCGAGGTGGTTGCCTGCATACCTTTCCTGTCTAGAGCTCCCTCTCATGGCTAGTCCTCTCATGATCGTAGTGCGCCAGCTCACACCAGTCTGAGTGATGAGCCGAGGCTCTGTGCTCGTTGTCCCAAAACATCTGCCGACTTACCTAACTCCTTGTTAGTCGTTCATCCCAGCACTGTTCTGGGGTATTCACTTGTTGAGCGTGAATTGCACCATGCCCTTGCCATTTCTGTTTTTGGATATGCGGCACATTGTTTTTCTGCTGCTGGTCTCTTCCCACTATCTTCAGAGCCTAATACTGTTCACGAGGCTAACAAGGTTGCCGACTCCACTCTGTGGGAAACAACCATGTAAGATGAATTCAATGCTTTGTCTGGACACTTCGTGTACGAGCTTGTCAATCTCCCACCTGGTAGACAGGTTGTCTTAGCAAAGTCGGTTCATCACATAAAGCTTAATCCAGACAGCACTTTTGAGCAAAACAGAGATCACCTCACGGCCAAGGGATTTTCATAGATCCCTGATATTGACATTGATGAAATGTTTGCTCCAGTGGGATTTTACACCACTAATTGAGCCCTCCTCAGTCTTATTGCTGAACATGACTGGGAACTTGAGCAAATGGATGTGAACAGTGTCTTCCTTCATGGTGGGATTGACGAAGAGATGTACATGATCCAGCCTCCTTCATTGATGGTAGGAACAAGGTGTGGTGACTGTCCAAGGCTTTGTATGGCCTCAAGCAGTCGCCACGGTGTCAGAATCAGGAGATCGCATCTACTTTTGAAAAGGGTGGGTTTCAAAGAAGCATAGTTGACCCTGCATTGTTTCTCAGTCACCCTCTACCTCACCTGTATCCATTATTGTGTATGTTGACATTCGGCTATTTGCATCTCCCAATTTGGTTGTTGTTCGGTTGATTTAGAAATGGATTCAGGAAAAAAATTAAGCATCTAGGCCCAGCTTGAGTCTTTCTGGCTATGGAGCTCGAGCATGACCGCTCAAAGTGGACACTGAATTTTCATTAGGCCACGTATGTGTGCAGCCTATGGGATTACTTTGCCTCCCTAGTTTGTGCAGTTCCCTCGGCTTCTATGCCGATTGTGCCCTCCGCCCTGTCAATCAACTGCCAAGTACCATTCTCTTCATGGGAGGAGAGCTCAGAATTTATGGCTCCCTCCCACTCAGCCCCATCCTTCCGCTACAATGCCTCCTTGACGGTCTCGGGCTCCTCTTGCACAAAATATGCCCAAGCGAACCCAGTCCAGATGCCCTCCGCGGCATCATACCTTTTTGCCATCCTCCTTGCGCGTCAGTTTCGTCGGGACTGCTGCTGTTGAGGCTGGTGCTGCTGCTGCCGCCGCTGCTGCTACTGCTGTCCTCTCGCGGCGCTGGCCTGCTCCCCCTCTCTCGGGGACCATGGAGATACGGGCTCACTCCCCGCCTCCTCGTCCACTGCTGTTGGTGCTTCAAACTCATTGTCCGACATGGCTGAATGCAAATCAGCCACTCCCCATCCCCCGGATGATTTGAGCCGGTTTGAGCCGCTTGGACACCACCCTCTTTTGCTTCCTCCGGCGTCTCCCCTTCGAGGAGTGGCAGGAACTCACCACGCTTGGAGAGACCCATGTCTTTGTCTGTCCAACGGCTTCCCTTGTCGAACATGACGTCATGACTCTTCACTATCTGCTGTCTCCACGGGTCAAAGAGACGGTACGCCTTGCTCCCGCTCTCGTACCCGACGAAGATGCACCGGCGAGTCCGCGGGTCCAGCTTACCCCGCCCCTCCCGTGCCTGCAAAACAGCATGTGTAACACAACCAAATGTGAGGAAGTGTGCCACAGTTGGCTTCCTCCCGTTCCACACTTCTTGTGGCGTCTTCCACACCTTGGACTCCCCGTCTTTTAGCGGCTTCATTGTTGTCAATTTCATGATGTACGCCGCTGTCCGTGTTGCCTCGCCCCAGTACCACTGCGCAAGGCCGGCATCGCTCAACATGGACTGGACCATGTTGAGGATGGTGCTGTTTGCCCTCTCGGTAATGCCAATCTGCTGCGGATAGTGTGGTATACTTTTCTGCCATGCGATCACCTTGCTCTTTGTCCATGCTGAGCAGCCCTCGTACTCACCGCCGTTGTCGCTCCGGAATGCCTTCACCTTCAACCCTGTTTGCCGCTCCACTGCCACCACAAACTTCTGCATACATGTGAGGACATCACTCTTCCTCTTGATGATGTATAGGTAGAGCTTACGGCTGTGATCATTGATGAAGGTCACAAAATAGCGAGCGCCCCCGATGGAGCTCTCGAATGGTCCGCACACATCAGTGTGGACCACCTCCAATTTCGCCAATAAACATGTCCCTTTGCCATCGAACGGCTGCCGTGTCGCCTTGCCGACCATGCACAGCTTGCACACGGCATTCTCGGCTGCGTTGAGGCTCTTGACCTCAAGACCCCGCACCACTTCCTTCTTCGCCATGTCCCTCACAGTTGAGGGAGCGATGTGACATAGGCGGCGGTGCCATAGGTCTAGGTTTCCTTTATCCTTCGTCACAAGGTTGACGACGTCAGTCCTTTTTGCATTGGTAAGAACCTTGGTACAAAGAAGGTACAGGTCATCCTCCCTCTTGTCACGTGCAATCACCTCGCCATCCCCCTTTTTCCGGATGATGGCCTCTTTCTTGTTGAAGAGTACCTCAAGTCCCTTATCGGTAAGGCGGCTCACTGATAGCAGGTTTTCCCCAAAGTTGGGCATGTGGAGCACGTCGTAGATGGTTCACTAAATGACTTTTCCGTTCACCACCAACTCGATGCAAACATTGCCTTCGCCTGCGGCCGACTCCGTTTTGCCGTTGGCCACTGTCATGTGCCGCTCGGTGGCGCCGTAGGTGACGAATGCTGCCCGGTTGCATTGTGTGTGGCGGCCTGATCCGGAGTTGATCACTGTGACGTCCAGATCTGTCAAGTTGGTAGACTCCCTGGCCATCATGACTCGGGTGCCCTTCTTTCCGCCCTTCCCGGGCTGGTCCAACTTCTTGTTGGGACGATCAAATGCGTAGTGGCCCTGTTTGCCACAGTTGTAGAACTCCCCCTTGTTGTCACCTCTCTTGGTGCCTTGCTTGGCACCCTTCCCCTTCTGCCTCCCCCTCCAACTTCAGGGCAGATGGCATATGTGAAAGTTGACGTTGCCCCGCTCTCTCTTCTGCCACGCCGCATACATTCATTGCGGACGTACTCAGCCACCTTCGGGTATTTCAGCTCATCGGCCGACTAGGCGGCCACGACGGTGATCATGGGGCTCCAACTGTCCGGCAAGGCCAGGAGGAGGATCATGGCTTGCAGCTGAGGGTCGACCTTCCATCCGGTGGCTACGCAGTCAGCAGTGAGGGATTCGATCTGTTGCAGGATCTCCATGATGTCGGCGCCTTCGTTGGCTCGGAGGGTGACAAGCCTCTTGAAGACAAAGAGCTGGTTGGCCAGGTTGGTGGACTGGTAGATGGTGCAGAGCTTCTTCCAGGCCTCCACGGCCTCCGTGCATCCTTGAATTAGTACGCGCTGCGGCGAGGCTAGCGCTTATACCAACAATGCAAGTGCCTTCTTGTTCGCTTCTTCTACTTGTCCACTTCCTCCAGCGTCGCGGTATCCGGAGGGGCGGTCTCTTTACCGTTGACCAGCTCAAGCAGGCCCTTGTCATCGAGGTTGACCTCAAACTGCCATCTCCACAAGGGGAAGCTGTTTCCATCAAACTTGGAGATGGCGCCAATGCTCTCTTGCTCGGTCGTTGCCATGGCGCACGATAGTAGCGTGAAAGTTGAGGAGCTAGGGTCCTTCTAGGAACGTGGGTCCATAACACTTTGTTGGCTCTAGTGGGTGTGGAGGCACCCTCAAGGATGCCTAGCTCTCACTGGTTCACGCTACCAAGGTTTGGGGCAGCCAAAGGACACCAATGGTGAAGAGTGTGGAGCACAAGGGTCATGAATGTGAGTGGGCAGAACACATCGATTCAGTAGATCTGAATCGAAACACGTTTTTGTTACTCAGCATAATGAGATTACATCAAATTCTTGTAGTCTGTGATCTACGCTTCCAACACATCCAAGCACGCCCAAATTAGAGCAGTAGAGCCCCTGTTATGGCCATCAAAGCAACCTTTGGTGGAGCCGAGCCGCCCACCATGCCCACGAACGGGAGTGACGGGAGGCGCTTCGATGGTGGCCTGTCGAAGCGCCATTCCTACCATTCCAACGTGGGGAGGGGCTTGCCCTGGTCGAGGAGACCATCCACATCCATTCCTTCATGGCCCATGTGCCTTCGGAGCCCATTGGAGACAAACTCGGGTCACTGGCGGTGGATTATCCTGCCACCTATGGCGGGTACCAGATTCCACACGCCCAACTCCCGATTTTCGGGCTAGGCTAACTTTCTGAATACTCACTCAAATCGAGTGATTCAAAGCTCGATCCTGCATGGAAAAACTGAAAGAATCCAAGGTGTTTTACTACCCTCCAGTGGTCTAACCAGGGAGTACGATCAACGGCACTCATGGCAAGGGGCACACCATGTCAATATGGCAAACGTTCACACATATACCTTTGCAAATGCTATTCTGTCTAATGTATTTTCTCCTAGAAATAAATTTGCAATGAATTGCGGCCCCTTCCCTACCAGTTGTTTTGGGGGGGCTAGTCAGCTGTCGGACATAATCTTTGATATTGATGCCCACGGCAAAAAACATGCGATGTTTATAGAAAAACTGATTCATGTCAACGTCGGAGATGCATTATAAGAACTTCGCTAACATAGATGTACATGTATTGATGGATGTGAATGCAACCATGAATGGACCCTGTTTACAAAACAAAACGCTTGATGGACAGAACACAGGTTTACAAACAAATGAAAGCAAAAACACCAACAGAACGGGACCTGTAGTGTCGTGAATGTCCAAATTCTTACAGCTGTCAGAACTTTTTAGGTTGCTCGAGGTCTCTTGAGCGGCAAACAAGTTTCTGCTAACGCTCAAGTTGTTCTCATGCTCTCGCTCATACACCGGATTTGCCTTCTGTGTTCAGTCTAATCACCTCTACACACAATGTTACAGTAGGTCTCGTAACGTAAATACTCATACAATCATTTATGTCTGGAAGCAAAAAACATGTCATTCCTTGCCAACGTTTTCTCAAAATTACGTAACACAAAACTTTGCATACATTTAAGTACACAATGTTTCCAGGAAAATTCCTTTTCACTCGGAAAGGCATGTAAAAGAAACTAAGTTTAGTACGGATTATGAAGAGAAACTTCTACCGCATCCCTTTGGAAATTCCAAGCGTCTTCCTAACATGTACACGTTTGATGTACACACTCGTATGAGTGTATCTTCTAAGGGTGATTAGTCATAAATGAGACAGTGAGTGCAACGGAATATCTCCGTGCGATTGTCTTACTCATGTATCTTGCCACCACCACTTGCGCAAATGTAGCCTTTTAAGTGACATTCTTATGCCCGTTCTCCCAGTGCCCTAGGATGTGACACATTGAGGTGGCATTACATGTGGTCCCATATGCAATGTCCACCCCACGCATAGGAATGTAATTCAGAGTGTAGCCTCAGTCATTATCAATGGTTTTACTGACAGTTACTGGGCTTATGATTGAGATGATCGCAGTTGCACAAGCTGTGTCTCCTCGAAAAGTGGCAGACAAGAGGATGTCACACTTGGTGCAGGTATGTCTGAGGTTGTCTGGCTGTGTTTCTTGTTTCAGCATCTACACATTCCCTTTTTTTGCATCATCCTATGCTTCATTTATCAAGAACAAAGGCCATGGTTGAGAATGATGGCATGCACCATTCACACATAAAGTACATCAATATTGAGAACCACTTCGTTTGTGAATGCATCACTGTCGGCATTGTTTGGGTTTTTTGGGTGGACACACATTTGCAGCAAGCTGATTTTCTCACAAAGGCACTCAATAGAAACTTATCCAAGTGCAATGTTCATGCTGTTGGCCTTGCCTGTCCCCATGACCCTGAGTGACATGTACTCCCTACGTCTATTTTGTATCTGAAATCGGCTCTTCGTGGCATGTGTATGATGTGACTGCAGGTCATGAAGGAGAGTGAAGCGACATAGCTGTGACAAATACCGAGTGGTGTTTAGAGGCTACAGCCCATTCAAGCATGCTAGGAGTTTCCCTTGCTCAGGTGATGTTGCCTCTTCCATTCGTGTAGGTTGAAGCTTGTCCCATTGGGCTAGTCAGCAACTCATGTGAATTTCTAGCATGGACCACATTGATTGAATCCTCAAAGTTACATTTGCATTCCCACATACACTTTAGGATGATATGGAACTCTCTTGCGTGGTTTATGTTTGTGTTGGTTAGTTTTTGGTTGCTGATCCTGAGAGGGTCATGCTGTCATAATTGTGCAGCACTAGCCGATCTCAGTTCAATCCGCGATGTCTGACACGACCTGAGGGGTGACACCAGTTTCACCTCAGGCATGACACACCAGGCGAGGCTAGCTTCACCAAGCAAGTTCAATTACTGCCAACTTGCTACCGCTTGTTACTCTTCCTTCTCCAATCTTGAGTTTCATTTCTTTGAATCCATGATGTCTCTTGCTCCCTCGCTCCCTCATGTTCTCTCCTTTAGACACTTCCACTTAATATTGGTATCAGATCATTGACGGGGATGTTCTCTCCCTTGTCCACCACATGCATTCTTGTGTGGTGGGTTCTTGAGACGTCGGACCTGGAGACACGGCTTCTTGGCCGCGGACCCACCACGCCATACTAGAGTCGCAACAGCCTACTTCATCAGCTGCTCCACCTTTTTAGCTGCTCTCTGCAGTTTGTGCTGTGTGTGGAAAAACGATTCTTGCCCTTCGTCCTTGCTTGTCGGCCCACAAAACCTGTGGCGACACATCACTCGGCCGGAGGCCTTGCTGCATTGGACCGGCGGTAGCTGCCTTGGTCCTGCTCTCTCCCCACTCCGCCTTTGACAACAAAGGAGCCACTTCTTGCACTCACCGGTGACCACGCATTGTATTTCACGTATCTGCGGCTGCTGCGTAGCAGCACCGCAGCCTGTGTCCTAGGCTGCCACGTCTTCACAGCAGCCTCTGTGGAAATCTCTGCTAACTACCCCGTGGCAACAACTGCATCCGGGCGTCTTTGTCAGGCATGTGACGCATTGTACCAGCACCAACGTCCAGCTCAAGATCTCCGCAGCCCCGAAGCCATTCTTGGCCCTATTGCTGCAACCTCAGCCAGTCTTTGCTTAGCTTCTATATGTACAGCCCCAACAGCAGCAGCAAAACTTGTAGTCGGTGACACCGCCACGGCCACAGCAGTCGTATCAGCAACAGCTGCAACAGCAACAGCAGCAGCAGTAGCAGTAGCAGCAGGTGCAGCCACAGCTACATCAGCCGCAGACACATCAGCCACAGCAGCAACAGATGTAATTGCGACAGCAGTTTCCTTGCAACAGTAACTGCCCGCCGGCTTGCTCTTCTGCAAAATCATCGCAGCATTATTCCGATCCGCCGCCGATCTGACAGTAGCACGACTTGCAGTCAACGAAAACTGCAGTTGTAACTGGACGCAACCTATGCCCACTGCAGTCGCTGCACTTAGGAGCAATAGCAACAGCCAGTAGTGTAGCTTTCGTTGATACAGAAGTTGAGCCCGCAGCATCCCCTCTTGTAACAGCCATAACAGCAACATTGTCGCCAACTTTGCAAACCTAGCTTCTCCCCCCGAGCCTCCTCCAATCTACTCGCTGTCAACCGAGGAGGAGGCTTCCGTGAACAAGGCATATGTGGCTCGCTACGAAGAGGTGTTGTGGCGTGATCAGCATTGTGAGTACATGGGTGAACGGTCTCTGTAGGTACCGGGAGAATAGGATCTCGACAAGGCTGCCAGCAAGAGGAGATGTATGGACAGGTATAGACTGCTGATGACATCTCAGCCAAAGGTTTCTTGAATGACTTCAACCCAGCTACAATATCCATGCAAGGATGATGGGTAAGAGCTCCCTCTACTCCCTCTACTGTTCTTTCTGTAGGAGGATTGCACGCGTAGCAACAGTTGCAGTCACAACCCAAGTAGCAACAACAGCATCAGTTGCTGCAGCAGCCATGTTAGCTGTAACTGCAGCCGCAACAACAGCTGCAGCCTACATCCTCTGCTTTGCTGTCCCAGATAATTCTTTGATGCATTAGGTCTTGGCACCAGCAGAGATGATCGGTATGTCTTGTACCATTCTTCATGCTTCAGCCACTGCTACTGCCACTTTTGCTGCCACCACCAAAGTATATCGTGAGTCTGTCTCTCAGTCCGTCTGGCTCATCGTCCCGTCCTGTCTCAGCTCCCTCTAACTCTTCTCTTCTCATGCCAGTCAGCGTCTTTTCCCCTTTCCTCCCAGTGGCTCACCAATCTCCTTTCACTGATTCCTCACCCGGTGCCAGTGTACCAGTCCCATTTTACCTGGTTTTGCCACTGTCCGAGTCGTGTACTTGTAGAGGTCGGCCTTGAGCCCTCCCTTCTCATAGTGACGTTGTATGTGGATATCCAGGGTTATGTGCACTGGGTCTCACTACCACGGTACTAGACGATCCTAGCATTGGAGTCATGCATCCTGGCACCGCTTTTGGCTACTCCCCCATCTCTGAGGAATTTCACAGTGCCATCCATACTTCTGTGGCTGGCTATGTTGATGCCTGTTTTGCTGCCGGTGGTCTTTCACCCTTAAAATCCCAGCCTACAAGTGTCCACAAGATTTGTGAGGCCACAGATGCCGCATTCTTGGAGACCTCCATGCAGGAGGAACTGTCTGCACTCCACGAGTATGGTGTGTAAGAGGTGGTGCACTTGACACCTGGTCGGAATGCTGTCTTAACGCGCTGGGTCTTCAGGTGCAAGTTGAAGCCTGTTGGTGCGATCGATCATTATAAGGTATGAATCACCAGTCAGGGATTCTCCAAGATTCCCGATGTAGACTTTGACGTGACGTTTTCATTTCTTGGGTGCTACATCATTGCTTGCACTCTCCTCGGTCTGGTGGCGCATCGTAGTTGGGAGCTCGAATGGATGGATGTAAACAACACCTTTGTACATGGCACGTCATATGAGAAGATTTACAGGCTGCATCCACTTGGGTTTGATGATGACACCAACAAGGTTTGGTGACTTGGTAAAGCGTTGTGTGTTCTGACGTAGTCTCCACCTCCTATTGGAACATGGAGATTATGTCCACCCTTGAAAAAGTGGGTGTCTGTCATAGTGTTGTAGATCCTGCACCGTTTCTCAGTCCCCCTCCTCACTTCTCCTTGCTATCCTCGTCTCTATTGATGCTCTTCTCGTTGCTTTACTGAATCCTTTGACTATCCCCTCAATGAAATCCCTTCCACAGTCCGTCTACAAATTGAAGGACCTAGGTCCTGCCCGAGTCTTCCTTAGCATGGAGCTCGAGGGAGAACTTTCTAAACGCCAACTCCACGTGCATCAGGCAACCTACATCCGCAGTCCTAGCAAGTGCTTTACTCATCTGCTTCATGTGAACCCACCTTTTCTCAATGCCCATGACCCCTTCCAGTCAAAGTCTTTTTTAAGACATGGGATGTGTCCCAGTTGGGAGGGGAGGAGTTAACGTCACCTACTTCTCATTCTCTCATGTATTTTACAATTACTTGGCACAGTTCTCTAACTGTCCACGTAAACATAAACCTGAATTTTCTCTTATCTTGGTGAGCTATGCACTCTCCACTGTGTGCGCAGGCTTTGGAACGCAACCCTACGTTTTTGTTGATGGTGATAAAGACAATGATTAGGCGCATGACTTTGATGCTCGTAGTCAGTCGAGATACATCTTCTTGGTCAGGGCCAATTTTTTGTCCTAGAAAAGTTGTAAGCAAGGGGATTTTGCGTGCAGCTCTAGCAAGGTCGAGTTATTATTTCTTGGCTCAGATACATGTATGAGTGCCTGGCTGTGTCGCCTATTGCAGTAGCTACGCGTGCTAGTTCACTACACCGCTTCATGTTGTGACAACAAAAGTACGAATGTCATTGCAAGAAACCATGCATTATTTATGCACCAAGCATATCACATTGAACACAACTTTAATTGTGGTTGTATTGTTACTAGGATCGTGAAAACTGTCTGGGTGGACACACGGTCGCAGCGCGCTCAGCTCTGACATGCTCAAGTTTGTTTTTCATGCTGTTGGTTTGACTTGCACACCCTCTGCACCTTACTGATGTTGCCACTTGTCATGCCCTTGTAGCTCTACCGTGTCTATACCTGTGGCCCTCTGTGCACATTGTGTCCTCATATGTTGCATGAGATGTTGCCCATCTGCGGGCCAGGGGGTATTGGTTTTGGTGTCCATGTATTGGCTCTCTCATACAATAACCAAGTCCATTGGCCTCCCACTCACACGTATCTCTGTACAAGAGTGAAATGATATAGCTGCGACACATATCGAGTGGTTTATACCATTCAAGAATGCCTGGTGTTTCCCTCATTTGGCTGAAAATGCCTCTTCCATTTGTGTGGCCTGAGTCTTGTGCTGTAGGGCCAACTAGCAGCTGTCACAAGTTTCTAGGATGGGTCACATTGATTCAATGCCCACAACAAGACTTGCATGCCCACATATACTTTAGAATGATGTAGAAATCTTGCATTCTTTTGTGATTTGTAGTTGTGTTGATTTGTTGTCGGTTGCTGATCATGCTGGGATTACGCTGCCAGAAAATTCAGCCAGTAGCCGCTCTTGGTTTAATCCAAGAGGTCTTGCTCGACCTTAGAGGTGGCGTTTTTTTCACCTCAAGCGTGACGCACAAGGTGATGCTTGCTTCAACGAGAGAGCCTAAGTACCACCACTCTCCTCTCTTTTTTATCTAAGTTTGAGCTTTGCTTCTTCATAACCATGGTGTCTCTTGCTTCCTGAATACCCCACAATCTCTCCCTCACACACTTCCACTTACTACATGATGCACGTGTCAAGTCAGTTTGCCCCATGACTGGGCCAAAACCATTTTTTTGGCCATAACCCACTGCACATGTATCCGATCATAGTACAATCTCAACATCTGGATCTAAAGTATTGAGACGGATGCAAAGGTTTGGTCCAGAATTGAGCAGTGGTTGATAACAACGATGTGGGAATCCAATGACTTGCAACCCGACAGCTACAATCCATATTGTGGCGATAGAAAGTCGCAGTCCCGGGAACTCTTGTCTCCAATAGAGATCGAAGTTGTCAATCAATGCAGCTAATGGTTGTGTTAGACTTGCACAAAGCCATGTCACATCTTGCACAACTGTTTGAAGCGGCAGCTTAAGGCCAAAAAGAGGGCAAAGTCACAAAGAAAAATGAGGAGTCAGGATACAGAAAATGACAGGAGGAAATGGCAAACCTCCTGTTTTTCTAAAGACTGTTCTCTCAATGGTCAGGAATCCAAAGTTCTCAATGTCACAGAAGAGGGTTCCTAAAATCGCAAGATTTGAGGAGGTATACGGGGTGACCAACTGGCAATACTAATACGGGTGCAACAGAGCGGTCATGCAAGTCACAAAATGGTACTGGCACTACTAGATGCAGGAGCTATACATAGCTTTGTAAGCATTGAGATGGCTCAAAAGTTCAATGTGCACACCAAACCTGGATGTTTAGAGAAAAAACCATTGACGGACAATCGCAGACCCGACGACTTTGCGAACCACTCTAACTGTAAAACGGAGATCTACACGACATAACGGTCTGGAGTTATTGCCCAATGAGCACCCACAAAATTATCCTTGGATGATACACCATGTCCCGAAACAATCTTAAAATGGACCAGAGCAGCAGTGCATTCTACATCAAAATTAATGGGAAAAAATGATACTTGGCTTGGATCGAGTGACCCACAACGCAGGTGCAGTTACCGGAAGCATCACAGAAGGAAGCAGCAGAGGAAGTTGCAAAAATTCCAGGCCAATGCACATAGCTGATGTAATCAATTGTGGCCAAGTGCTACCTGCAGTGAGGAGCACAAGCGAGGCTAGCCGACGTGGAGTCTAAGGAAGCAGAGGAGATTACAGTAGTGGAAGCAACAACATCAGCCTTATTGGCCTCAATCACCTGGCAAGTTTGCAATTGTTCCAGAGGAGTTAACATCAATATTTGAGGAGTTTGAAGGGGTTTTTCCTGAAAAATTGTCCTGCAAACTACCTCTAAAGTGTAACGTAAACTGTGAAATACCCTACTACCAAATGATTTTGTTACAGATTTTTTCTTTTGAAAAACAGATCAAAACATCTGTGTGCGTGAGCAATATGTTTGTGGCTTTTTTGTGTGCACTTCATTATTTCTCCGTGATCCATTTTGACAAGAACAGACTCTAAGGTGCACTTTGTCGCTTTGCGAAGGTGGCTGCCGAGGACATTTTTGGCCGAGAATCAAAGTTTTGAAGTGCACAGTTTTTGAGCATTTGGACACCCTCCATGGAATTAGTATGCGGTTTTGACCAATTTTGTTGTATCAGTGTGCAAAAATATTTTGCTGAAAGAAATTATCGTGCACCTTGAAAAATATTTACAACAATGAAATTATCAAGCACTAGGATAGACCTGAAGTTAGATAGTACACTGACGGTCAAAGGAACGTCTCGGATGAGCGACCATTAGCTGACCGATGGAAAAAAACTGTTGGATCAGATGCTCAATCAAGGGTTCATTAGGCCATCTACGCTACTGTAGCACCTGTACTTTTTTTGAAAGAAGACAAAAGTGGCAAGATGCATATGTGTGTGGACTATGGGACATTGAAAAATTTTACCATCAAGAAACTGTATCCCCTTTCGTGAGCATACAAACGTTTTGACCAACTTAGTGGTATAAGAATTCTCACCAAAAGTGTCTTTTGCAATGGCTATCAACAGATCTGCATATCTATTAAGGACATGAAGAAGGCGGTGTTATGCACCAGATATGAACACATTAAGTTCACGGTCATGCCTTTCAAACTCGCAAACACTCTTGCAACATGAATGGCTTCCATGAACAGTATTCTTCAGTCTCACCTTGACGAATTTTTCATCGAGTATCTTGATGACATCTTGGTGTATAGTTGCACCCCGCGGGGGGGGGGGGGGGGGGGGGGGGGGGGGGGATCACGGAGGAAATCTCCAAGAATTTCTTTAGGTTTTACAGAGAGATAAATCTGTCACTCACAGCACGACCTTGCATGCATCCTTTGGCTCAAGCCCCGAGGACCTAACGTATGCCTCACTGTGATTTTCGTCAGTGTGTATATGTACTCCAATTACTCAACACTTTTCATTGGAGTACACTTACTGCTTAATACAATTTATCCATTTGTCCCAATTCCTCCCATCATCTATTTCTCTGCACCTCATCCCTGAGAACCACCTACGTTCCGTCCGGCGTAACACTTGGTATCAGGGCACAGCCGAGACATTAACTACCAGGCAACAGCCTTGCACAAATCTTCAGCACATCTCTACCGTTCAGAAGATTGTAGACCTTGTGAAAAAATGGTGAACGGCACAAGAGTACCCTGTGACAAGCAGCAATAACCGGTGAACACTCCGTTGATGGAGGATCAGCAGCACATGAATAAGGATGCTCTCCAAATAAACAACGAAGGAGCGGCAACTTTTACGAGGAATGGCACAGCACCAAAGACCTGATGGCCAACCCGGTGATGGACCCCTTGAGCTCATTGAATCCTTTTTCCCCGTCATTTCCAGCCGGAATGACATCTGGCACGATGGGAGACACCAGCCGACAAGCTCACGTAAAAAAAAAACTTATGCCAGATTCTTTTGGGACTCGAGAGCATCAACACCCATCTGCTCCAAAACTCAATATGGTGAAAAAGGGACTTCAGATTTTCCATGCGCGAGAAGCAGAGCTCACTGAAACAAACATCCAACTCTCGAGTGAACTCCATTCGCAACTGGTGCTTCCTGAGGCATCTGATCCTGCAAATTTGCAAGGACCAACAGTCAGGATGTGCCTGAGGAGTTTGGAGGTGTAATTCACCGCTATTGGCGTCAACAACAACAAGAAGAAGATTTACCTCACAGACTTGCTTTCACGTGGCAAATCTTTAAGTTGGTGTTCCAATCCAAAGATCATCCAATGTCAGCAGGAGACTGGCAAGTTAGATGAACAACTCACACGACTGCTCTCACATCGTCGACTGCTGGCATATTACCTCGTGAGCACATACATTCATTGTGGCACAACTGCCTCACAACACTGCAAATGTGGAGCGACTTCCCAAGTGTTTTATCTACTTATTTTGGGAAAATGAATGAGGATTCTGACGCATGGTACATGTTTCAACACCTGTGTCAGCAGTCTAGCACGGTGGAGTACATATGGCATTTCCGTGAAATCATGCCCGATAGTGACCTTGCCTCTCATGAACTCTGTTTCTTCTATTGAAAAAACCTCGAGCAAGATATTCGGTGAGAAAGAACTATCTTTGACATCTAGGATGATCTTCCACAAATGATCGCAGCAACTGATTACGTCTACAGTGCTGACTACAACACTCACATGTGGGGATCCAATGGCTGGCAACCCCAGAGCCACAGTTCCTACCGTGGCAGAGGAAAGTCACAGCTAGCGGAAACCTCATCTCAGATGTAGATTGATGCCATCGATCAATGCAATCAATGCCTCTGCTAGACCTGTAAAACGCCGGGCCATATCTTGCTTGACTGTCAAAAATAGCATCAACAGGCCTAAAGTGGGAGGAAGCGGTAGAGACAAAATGAGGACTCTAGAAATAGCAAAGAGCAGGACTATACATAAGGCTCCTGTCTGGTCACAAAATTCAGCGTCGGCCAATTGCCCATCTGAGCGGCTCACATCACCGCAGACAAGGGTTTTTGAGATCGCAAAGTTCGACGAGGGATAACTGGACAACCAACCAGGGACACTGCTACGAGTACAACTGTGAGACTGTAAAAGTCCTAGAATGGTACCAGCACTACTGGATGGAGTAGCTTCTCACAGTTTTGTAAAAAATGACATGGTTTGGAAGCTGGGCTTGCAAACCAAACCAGGAATGTTTGAAGGGAAATATATTGACAGAAGAATGCAGATTTATCGACTTCCCGAACCTCTCCGACTCTAAATTGGAGATCTGCACAACATAACAGTCTGGAGGACTTGCTCAATGAGCAACCACAAAATCATCCTCAGACAAGATTTCCTGTACCATCACAATCCGCAGGTGGAATGGAGTAGCGGATAAGTCTACGTCAGCATCATGGCAGAGAACAACACATGCCTCTGGTCGAGCCACCCACAATGCAGCGGCGGTTACGGGAAGCAGGAAAGATAGAAGCAGAAGAGGAAGTTGTAGCAGTCGTAAAAATCCCACTGATATCTTTGGACATGGCCAAGAGATATCTGTGACACGGAGCTCAAGCATGGTTAGCCTACATGGAGACCGGGAAAGTGGAAGAAATCATAGCTGCCAAGGCGCTCACAGCAGCCTCGACACGTGAGAGGTTCACAGCCTTTCCGGATAAGTTTGCCTCACTCTTCAAGGATTGTTTTAGGGATTGTTCACAACAAACTGTCCCGTGAGTTACCTCCGTAACGAAACGTCAATCACCACATAGACCTGAACCTGGGAAACAGATGGTGAAAGGGACCTATCAGATCAACAATCACGAGTTGACCGAACTGAAGAAGCAGATGGATGAGATGAGATGCCCAATTTAGGGATTCACCAGACCCTCCACGACACCCTATGGGGTACCAGTAAAATTTTTAAGAAAAGAAAAAATGGGATAGTTTTGGATGTGTGTGGACTACAAAGCGTTGAAAGAAGTCACTATCAAGAACTGCTTTGCTCTTCCGCAAGAAGATAAACTTTTGGACCAACTGCTTTGCTCCACTATCAGATATGTGGACCTCATGATAGCCACTGCGTAGGTTCATTCTTGCAAAAAACTGGGCCCAGTTTTTTGCAAGAATGAACCTACGTAGTGGCTATCATGAGGTCCACATATCTGATAATACATTGAGAAGACAATGTTTTGTACAAGATACGGGCACTTTGATGTCACGCTCATGTCATTTGGACCTACAAATTCCCCCGCAACATTTAAGACGGCACTGAACAACAATTTTCGCCCATACCTTGACAACTTCGTTGTGGTAAAACTCAGCAACATCCTGGTGTACAGCCGTACCCCAGAAAACCACAATGGATATCTTCGAGATTTTCCTGCGATTTTACAAAGAGGTAGATTCTACGGAAAACTTGCGAAGTGTGACTTCAAACACCGTTCGACCGAGTTTTTGAGCCATATAACCGGCAGCGGATGGATCACCATGGATCCAAAGAAGGTGGAGGTAATTGCTAATTGGCTGACACCAACGAATGTTTGGGACATCCAGATATTGATGGGCTCCTGTAACTACTGCTATCAATTTGTAAAGGACTACGTTTGAGTGTCCTCACCTCTCTCCGATCTCACTCAAATAACCAGGAAGAAAACTTGTGGAGACATCAAACAAGAAGCGTTCAAATCCCTTAAATGCTCTTACTTCGTGCCAGCCTTACTATTGGACGATGCAACGGTGGACTATATCACGGCCACCGACGTGTCCGATCGAGCAATCGAAACCATTCTCCTTTAAGACAACAGTGGTAGAGAACACCTGGTGGCATACATGTGGAGAATGTTATGTGGGTCGGAACTCAACTACATAGTGCACAAAAACAACATGCTCACAGGTGTACATGCGTTCAAGACATGGCAGTGCTACTTTGAATGCCGGCGATGCATCGTCCACACCAACTATTATGTACTCAAACGTCTCAAGACTTAGCAGAATTAGAGACGTCGACAAAATTGATATGTATGGAGTTCCTCAAGTCCAACTTCGACTATGACATTGAGTACCAACCTGGGAAAACAATTTTGGCGGATTTCATGAGTCAGCGACCAGATTTAATGGCCAAGATCAACATGCTACTCGTCAAATTAGACCCGTACCTTGGTAGGTACGCCAAAACTAAGTTATTGTTCGACGATCCCTACTAGCAATGGTTATTTGCTTGCCAAGTCATCGTCCCACCAAATGAGGAGCTACAAAACATTCTATGGGAGTAATGCTACAAGTCCGGTCCAGGTGGACGCTCCTGCAAGGACGACGCTAAAAAATCTAGCAAAGTATCACAGGTGGGAGAAGATGCTAATTGATGCGTTAGCTTTCTGCAAATCATGCCACACCTGTCAGCGGTAGAAATCTTGTTGCACGAGACCATCCGGTCTATTCCAACCACTCCTCGTTCCAAAAAAAAGAACATTGGTTGACATTAGTATGGACTTCATGACAAGACTACCCACCACTCCAGATGGATATGACTCCATCCTTAAGTTGGTGGAAAGATTTGTGAAAATTTCACACTTCATCTTGACAATGACCACAATCATCGCAGAAGGAACAGTGCGGCTATTCTTGAATCAGATTGTACAGCTCCACAGTGTGCCACATACCATCATCAGTAACAGGGGCGTCTGTTTCATTAGCCGTTTTTGGCCCGAGTTGATGACGCGTTACTGCACTGAGATCCAGCTATCAATGGCAACCCATCCTTAAACCGATGGTCAAATCAAGCAAGTCCGAATCTCAAACAGCTTCTCTGTACTTTTTACGAGCCACACGGCATCGATTAGGCAGCCAAACTGCCGACCGCCAAACTCACATACAACAACGCCACTTTCGACACAACAGGTAAAACTCCACTCGATGTGGTCTACTTTAGAATTATCGCCACACCGGCATGACTCTTGAGCCAGAGCAACATTCCCGTGGTTGGCATCCATCGCAAGAAATTCTCCAACATTTGGGAGGAAACATGATAAACCCTTGAAAAGACACTGGGAGCTACAGTACGAGCAGCTTAAAAGCATCACAGCAATCATGTGTTCACCTCTGGCGATCGTGTCCTACTGAGCTTGGCAGATATCAAACTCCGAGGACAGGCCTTTGCAAAGCTCAAAACCAGGTGGTTGGGCCCATTTGAGATCGAGTGAATGAAAATCCTGGTCATTTCTCGCCTTCGCCTACCTGACAGCATGGTGATCCACCCTGTCTTCCACATCACCAAGCTCAAGCACTACCAGGACCCCAGCATGAACATCTCCTACAGAGACGTCGCACCCCCACCTCCTGTTCAAGTGGACTTGGATACAGAGTATGTAACTGAAGATATCCTTGGACATCGACGCCGTGGAAAGATGACGTAGAATCTAGTCAAATGGCACAGCTACGATGCTGCACACAATAGCTCGGAGTCCTGCGACAACCTCAGGGATGTCGATCTGATTGACGGCTACTACCGCCGTCACCTGTCTACGTCTGCTTACGCACCGGGATCTTGTGATTAAAATGGGGGGGGGGGGAGGGGGGGTATGTTCCTGACACACACGAGTCCCTAAACTCCATGATTGGGAATCTCTGTCCTCACATTTATGGCCCACCGTGCATCGACCTCAGGATTTTCACCCTGATTGGCCGAGGACATGTTGGTCACCTGCCCTGACCTCCGGTGTTCTGTTCCAGAAGTATCTGGCAACTTGGACCACTTTCCAGAATGGTCGACAGAAGTGTCGTGAACATTATTGATTTTTTGATACTTTGCGTTTGCCTTCTCAACAATGCTGGAATTTCATATAACCACGCGTCAATGTTCTCAAAGCCCCCTGTATTCTTGGTGAAGCTTCTCGAAGCAAGCACTCACGGTGTGACCTTGCACGCGTCGTGGGGCTCAAGTACTAAGGACCCAACATATGTTACATCCCTGATGTACACAAGTCCCTAAACTCCGTGAGTGCGTATTTCTGTCATTTCATTTGTGGCTCAGCATATGTCGGCCTCGGGATTTTTACGCTGTTAAACTGAGGGAGTATTCACCAACCGCTCTGACCTCCAGTGTTCCGCTCGAGAATTTCTGACAACTTGAACACCTTCCAAAAGGGTTGACAGAAGTGTTGCGAACTATATTGATGTTTCAATTTTATTTTGTTGACTTCTTGATGGCGCTAGATCTTTATGAAGCCACGCCTCGACATTCTCAAAGCCCTTCAACTTCTCTGCAGGCATTCTCGAAGCAGCCACTCATGGTGTGACCTTGCACGTGTCACTCGGCTCAAACGCAACAGACCCAACATATGCCTCATTCTCATTCTCGGCATTGTATTCAAGCAGCAGCTGCGCAAGCACGCGCTGCATAGCAGAGCATGATGGCATGTGTTGCACGTGCACAAAGGAAGTCAACATTGAGCATCATTTTGTACGCGAGTACATTGCATGTGGCGATGTGTCTGTCGTGGGTGTTGACACCCAACAACAAGTGCTAACTTCCTCACCAAAGCGTTGTGCAGCAGCAAGTTGAAGTTTGCGGTGCGCAATGTTAGGCTTCTCGCGTATGCTACTGCTCCTACCTGATTTGTACCCTGCTCTTACTACTTCCTCTCTCTGTCAACAGTTCTTGTGTGGTCATGTCTTGTGCCGCTTGCCGTGCACTGATGTTGCCAAGGTCTTGTGATCCTTGCTTCTCTGTGGTGACTGGAATCTACGGGTCATGGGGGATGTGTTGGTGTGTGAGTCACGGTTACCTCTGGACTTGTACAATGGCTTGCTGGTTTGCCGGGACACCCGACAGCTATGTTGACAGCGTCAGCACCAGTCGGCACGCCCTCATGTGCTCTCCAGCCTTTTCTCAGTGACCACCTCCCGGGGTCCATTTTCTCAGTGGCGCTATCTTTGCTCATTGATGATCCAGTTATGTAGATTTTCTGATTTGTACCTGACGCTTCTTTCGGTCTATCATTTGAACAACCAAGGAGCCTGTATATCTGTCGGGTTCTCCTCTGCTATTTGGTTTTAGCTTACAACCAGGTTAGGCTGTTTTGTCACTGGCTGATTGGACTTGTGTGCCTAGTTGCACGCACGTGGGTGAGACTATATCTACCCACTTGTTTGTTTGTTCCAACTCTAAATTCTACTCATCTATGCGTATTTTTGCCGTCTCTCCACCAATTCAAGCATCTTCTGTCACGTTGCGTTTACCACAGTGTGATCTCTCACATAGAACATCGCTAGGAGGGATTTCTCATTCCCTCAGACACGACACGACAGGACACGACATGAAACGACACGACACGACATGACACCGCACGACACAACACAACACAACACAACACAACACAGCACAACACAACACAACACAACAAAACACAACACAACACAACACAACACAACACAACACAACACAACACAACACAACACAACACAACACAACACAACACAACACAACACAACACAACACAACACAGCACAACACAACACAACACAATACAAACACACAACACAACCCACCACACCAAACCACACCACAACACAATGCAATGCAATACAACACAACAGGACACAATACGACACGACACAAAACGACATGACACGACACAACATGACATGACACAACACGACACGACACGACACGACACGATACGACACGACATGACACAACAGGACACCACACGACACGACACCACACGACACGACACGACACGACACGACACAACACATCACGACATGGCATGACACGGCATGGCACGGCACGGCACGGCACGGCACGACACAACACAACACAACACGACACGACACGACACGACACGACACAACACATCACGACATGGCATGACACGGCATGGCACGGCACGGCACGGCACGGCACGGTACGGCACGGTACGGAACGGCACGGCACAGCATGGCACGGCACGGCACGGCACGGCACGACACAACACAACACAACACAACACAACACAACACAACACAACACAACACAACACAACACAATGCAACACAACACAACATAACACAACACAACGCAACACAACAGTACAACACCACGGGGTTGGGTGTGTTGTTATGTCCTTACGGTGACCTCTTGGCTCACGTCCATTGCCTTGCAGATCCCTGAGGAGGCAGAGAGTACGGGAGACTGGGGGAGCAGACGCGAGTCCGGCAGCTGGCAAGCAGCCTCTGTATACACTCACGTTGTCACTACTCCCCTCTTGGAGATCTCACATCTGCCCTCAAGACAATCCACTGTTGTGCCTGCTTGTCTGTGAACTATAATACCTTGATGACCTGGTTTAGTCTTGCTTGTGAGATTGTGTTAGTTTAGACAGGCACTCGTTAGGCCGAAACTCAGGTTATGGGCAGATTATGACATGGGAAATTTTCGCCTTTGAGATTCTTCAGCGAGCGTGGGCGAGCTCTCTCTCGCCAGCCGATGGGTGGACTCGCCTAGCGAGTTCCACCTTGTAGGTAACTCACTCTCCTCTCCACGTGTCTGACGTGTACTCCTTGCGCACTCGTCCATTTTGGACGAGGTCAGTTGCGTTCTGACCACAGTGTCGTGCTCCACACAGCAGTGTAAGGGAAGAGGGTGAAGGGGTTTCTGTTTCAGCATCAGACCGGACGAGCCAATGCTCTTCGCATCCCGCGTGAGAGGCGTGGAAAGATCCTGGGAGGGCAGATCTGCAGTTGTGCGGGTCAGCAGTGGCAGAAGAAACAGCAACAACAGTCACAAAGCAGCAGCGTGCAGTGGTGTGAGGCAGCAGCAAGTAGCAGCAGCTGCAAGCAGAGGCTGCATTGGCTTGGCTGCATTGCCCAAGCCGCAGCACCCCTGCCTACAATTGTGCGGAGCAGCGGCAGCAACGAAAGCAGTGGCAGTAGTGTGCAGTTGCGTGCGGCAGCAGCAGTCAAGGGCCGCAACCGCCGTCCGAGGCAGCAGCGACGGCCGCTTAGCCGTAGCTGGAGCAGCGCTTGGCAGCCACAGTGGCACAGCCGCAGCACCGCCAGCAGCTGCGCAAAGAAGCAACTGCAGTTGCGAAGGCGTGCAGGAGGGTGCGGCAGAAGCAGCAGCAGCAGCAGCGGTGGTGGCAGCAGCAGCCATTGGGTCCCCTCTGGTCTACTCTCCCCCCTTCTGGCTGGGTTCACCTCTCTTCAGGGTTGGGTGGTGGTGGTTCAGGTACATAGACTACCTCAGGGCATCTCCCTGACTTCCCACGTCCACTGGGACGGGGAAAATGCTGCCGAAATTTTTTCGGCAGCGTCGGGGAGGAGGGGGGGGGGGGGGGGGGGGCC
>SZWC01000675.1:0-20224 GCA_023375785.1 Penium margaritaceum | reverse complement strand
GGTGGGCCCCCCCCCCCCCCCCCCACTTTTTTCACATGGGCCGACGGCCAAGGAGGAGGAGAGGGGACGTCTCCCACTCTCCCCTCCCTCTCTTGAAGGCCGCCAGTCCGTAAGGGGGAGAAAAGGGGCGTTTCCCCCTTCACCCTCTCTCACGCGGGCCAACGGCCAAAGGGGGAGGAGAGGGGATGTCTGCCACTCCTCCCCCCTCCCCTCACATGGCCGACGGCCCAAGGGGGGAGGAAATGAGGCGTCCTCCCTTCACCCTCCCTCAGTGGGCTGACAACCCAAGGGGGAGGCGAGGAGGCGACCACTTTCTCCTTTCCACCCCCTCTCACAAGGGTTGATAGCCCAAGGAGGGAGGAAGCGAGGTAATTTCCTCCGTCTTCCGCACCACCAAAAGGTTTAGCCCCACACAACCGCACAACACCGTCAGGAAAAATCTTTCTTTAGATGATGATGTGCGTAATTAGCGTAGTGGAAAGAGTTGCGGAGCCTTGATGGTCAGAAAGTCAACTCCACTACTAAACCAGTAGTATTTTTGTGGCAAGAACTTTTCTCCTGAGAGAAAAGTTCACGTGTTTTGAACTCGGCTGGTCCAAATTAGTCTGAAAGATATTTCTCACGTTTGGCGACCATTTTAGGCGGCGTAAAACCAGTTTGAAGTTCAACTTGAGCTCCAAATTCTCTTCAAATCTCAGGGTACCAGAAGCGCAAGAGTCGAGGACAATTTGCTTGATTGAGCTCGGGATTGATCGTTTCGGTCATTGCGATGCACAATATTTCTTTTTTTTTTCTAAAGCATTATGAACAGAAATCCATTTCTCTGTAAATGGAAAAAGGGAAAAATCGATCATTTCCTCTGTTGTAACGGATCGAACCTCCGGCTCCTACACTGAAGTCGTCGTCGGAGTTCGCAGAATGGCATACTCTGTCTGTCATCAACGAGCCAGAGCAGGGAGACTCGAATGTTTCGAGTCTCCGGAGGCCCATTTCCATTTTTAATCTTACCCCTGGTTTTGGGACCGAAACCCGGGATTTTTACCTCGAACTCGTGTGTTCGCACAAGTTATTTCGTTGTTTTTATGTCAAAGTTCGTCGCAAACAAACTTCGAATTACGTTTTGACGTTCTGGCGTGAAATCGTCGCGTGCGAGGCACGCAAGCGATCTTGTGCCAGTTCTCTCGCCTCTTGTCCCTCGTCCCCCTCCCTCGTCCTCGCTTGCTCGCTTGCAAGGAGAGCAAGCATGGGTGAGGGCACGAGGCCAAGAGGCCTCGCCCTCGAGGCCCTCGTGGGCCCTCATCCGCCGATCGGGCTGAGGTCGCGATTGGCGGCTAGCGGCTGGCCGGCCGATCGCTTGGCCGGCCGCCGGCCATCCAGCCGGCCGGCAGCGAGCTGGCCGGCGGCCAGCGAAATGCTGGCTGCCGGCCAGTACTCGCTGACACGAGGGATGGTGCGCAACCACCCCTTGCTTTAGCGAGGAGGGAGGGCGGAACCGGCCCTCCCGCTACATTCCTCCCCACTTATTATAATCCGTCTCGGTTCATGAACAACAAGCAAGATTGTCAGTTAGTGAGTCATCAACATTATAAAACAAAACTAATAGTTTCAATCACCAGCTAGACATGAACACGAGCATGGTACTTGGACCTAAGCTGCAGCTTGTAGGTCAGCACGGCTAGCGGCCTCCCCCCTTTAGGCTGGAGCGTCCGCACGACAACCATGTTGTGCGTTCCCAAACTCCTATGGTCGCTATCCATGAATGTTTCCCTGTGGGAATGCTATTCACTCTTTCAGCGTTTAGGTGGTACCTCCTGCCACGCGTCGATGTGTGCGAGCTGCAAGCTTGCTCCAGTACTCGTTGACCACCCTTGTGGGGAACGTGATTCGGGATCCCATAAATAATGTTCAGGTCCACAACCGGCCCAATGAACGAGGTACTCCCGAACAACGTGCGACTGAAGAGTACGCTCTCGGTGCTGGAGTAGGCGAAGGACCTCGTATTGGCCATCGGCAGCAAGGACTGCTGGAGGTAGCTGAACAGTTCCGTATGCCGTTTATGGAGCCAGCAGACTCACATGAAACACGTATTGTATCTTCATACTCGGCGGAAGTAGCAATCGGTATGCCACTGGCCCGGTGCCACAATGGGAACCGGTCCAATCCACTTCGGTAGCAGTTTTCTTACCCTTGGCGACTTCAGCCAAAAGTTTTTAGTGCTAAGTGCTGCTTACAGCATTTTGTCACTGATGTCAAATGAGACCTCCCGGCCATCTTTGTCGGCATATGCCTTTTGTCGCTGCCAAGCTGCTTGAAGGTGACCCTTGGCCTCCTGGAACAAGGAGTCGATGCGCTCGGCAAAGGCTTGAACAGAAGGAACCTGCCCTTCTGTGCTCCCACTCTTCACCAATGAAGAGGGTACCACTGGATGCCGACCACTGTTCAGTACGAACGGTGTGAACTGTGTGGACTCATTTACCGAGTTATTCACTGCAAACTCTGCCGGTGCTAGGAATTCGTCCCAACCATGCATGGCAGGGTCCACGTACATGCGGAGCATCTGCTCAAGAGTGCGATTCATGTGCTTTGTTTGTCCATCAGTTTGAGGGTGAAATGCTGTCAACATTTGCGACTCACTGCTGAAGTACTCGTGCATCTTTTTCCAGAGCTTACAAGCAAATTTTTGATCTCAATCGGAGATAATGCGCAATGGCAAGCCGTGGTTCTTTACGACACCCTCAAGGAAGAGACAGGCGGTCTCCTCTGCGTTCACGTCAGTGGTTGTAGGAATTAAGTGTGTCATCTTCGTCAAAAGATCCACAACCACTAGTATTGTATCGTGGCCACGGGCCGTGTCCGGAAGACCAGTAATTAAGTCCATGCTGACGCACTCCCATGGAGTCCCAGGAATGGGAAGCTGTTGGAGGATTCCAGCAGACTTCTAGTTACTATCCTTATTCCAAAGACATGGGTCGCATGTCATGCAATACCTACGGTCATGGACACTCCATCCTGGCCACCAATAGTGGTCCGAGAGTGTCTGTCCGGTCTTTCGGGGTCCCGCATGATCTCCAACCGGCGGGTCGTGGAACTAGGAGATAATCTTTGCTCGAAGGTCTCGTGAGTTTGGCACAACAACTTGTTCTCCATGCTAGAAGATTCCTGCGGCCTTCACCAAGTCGTACTTGTCCAGATTTCGAGAGTCTTGAAACCAAGAATCCACACAGTATCCCATAGGGATCCTGTTTACAAAACCGTTGTAATGGATAATCTCTCATGGTGGTTACCGCACAAGTGCAGGGGGATGTGATGATTGTATTGTTGCTGTTGCAATGGCCATAAAATACCCACCGACCTCAGTGGTTGCTTTAACTTCCACAGGCTGTCGGCTTAGTGGATTGGCCACATTGATGCGTCCTAGCTGATATTCCCACGTGAACGAGAATCGGCTCAGGTATTTGCTCTAACGCGCCTGTCATCTTGACAGGTTCGGTTGCGTTTGGAAAAACACCAATGGATTATGGTCGGTCACGACCGTCACACCCCCTTCAGCACCCTCAAGATAGCAACGCAATATCTTGAAAGCGTGTACTACCGCAAGGAGCTCTTGATCCCCAATCTTGTACCGCGTTTCTGCGGGGATGAGCTTCCGGCTCTCATACGCAACTGGGTGACCGTTCTGCATGAGGACGGCTCCGAGTCCTATTACCGACACATCACATCGCACCTCCCACGGTTGCCATGGATCCGGAAGAGCTAGGACGGATGGCATGGATAGAAGCTCTTTGACTTTGAGAAAAATGTTCTTGTAATCAGATGTCCATTCCCAATGCACGTCTTTTCGCATGAGCTTGGTTAGTGGTGCTGCCAGGGTCGAATACCCTTGCAGAAACCGTCGAAAGTAGTTTGTAAGGCCGAGGAGAGACCGAATCTGCCCAACATTTTCGGGGCGTGGTCAGCCCACAATGGCTTGGACCTTTCGTGGGTCGACACGGATGCCGTCCTTCCCGACGATGTGTCCAAGGTATTCGAGCTCATCTTGTGCAAACTTGCACTTGCTCACTTTTGCATAAAACTTCTGTTCCTAAAGGATTGCGAGAACTTCGCGCAGATGTTCTATGTGCTCTTCCATTGATTTGGAGAAAACCAGGATGTCGTCCAGGTAAGCCAAGACGAACTGTCCGAGTTGCTTGGCGAATGTTCAGTTCATTTTTCATTGGAAGGTTGCCGAGGCATTTGTAAGCCTGACACATAACACTCAGAACGGATAGTGTTCCATGTGCGTTCAAATTGCGATTTTTGGCACATCATCTTCCGTAATGCGGATTTGATGGTACCCTTGAGACAATCCAAGGACAAAAATACTTTTGCGGCTTGGACTTGGTGAAAAAGGTCCTCAATCCGCGGTAAGGGGAATCGATTTTTCACCGTCAGCTTGTTCAACGCCCGATAATCCACGCACATGCGTAAACCACCATCCTTTTTGTTCACAAAAAGAATCGGTGCACCTTACGGTGAGCTAATGGGCTCAATCCACCCTTTGGTGTTCGGCCTTTCGCCTTTCTGTTGGACTAAGGAGATACATGGGTCTTAACGGAGGAGTCGCCTCCGGTTGCAGCGGAATCGTGTGGCCCATATGTCTTTCTAGTGGAAGCCCAGCCGGTGGGTCTTGGAATACATACGAGAACTCCGCCAATAGAGATTTGATCTCTTGTGGCGTGTCTTCCTTCACGTCGTCCTCCATTTTCTACAGCTGCGCCAAGAAGAATCAACAACCTTGTCGAATACGTCTCTTGACCTGCATTGCAGACAAGCTGGCATGGACTTTTAGTTGGGTTGGTGATAATTTTGTACTCAGAAACAATGTGAAGTGGTGCTGTCCTTTTCGGAGAATCAAACGCTTTGATTCAAAGAACATTAGAGCCTTGTTCTCACGGAGCCAGGGATTGCCTAGGACCACATCAAACGGGTCAAGAAGGTTGAGTACCTTCAATGTGACACTCTGTGTGTACCCTCACTTTACAAGTACCGATCACGGGTACCGTACGGTAGTCACCGACAACAACTGCGCCATTCGATGGCTTGTACTTTAGGCCAACATGTTGGATGAAGCCAAAGCTAACAAAAGATTCGTCTCCTCCAGTTTCAGCAAGTACGTTCACAGGAGCACGAGCTAGGTGTCCTTTAAACTGCATCGTCATGTTGCCTCTACTCTTTTGAGTGAACATGCTCGATGTCGGCAAGCCGCGTTTGTGGTAAACACGGAATCTGTGCGACGGACTTCGCAATTCCCATGATTCAACCACTTGAGTCCACATCTTGTGGGCACATGTGAATTCGGCTAGTACTTTCTAATCTTGAAATTTTACTGGGTCAAAATCGTCGACTGAAGGTACCGCGAACATGATTGAACTCATTTTTTTGAGGGCATTTGCTTCAATCACTGTGTCACACAACTCTTGCATAGTGGTCGGTGTTGCCACCACTAAGCATGTATGATCATGCATCTCGTCCGGAGATGCAAGGTTTAGTGGGCAATGTCGGTCAGCAAGTGTAGAATGCGGTTCAACAAGAGGAGAGAAAACAACAGAGAAATTTGAACTCGTCAAAAACTCAAATTGTTTAACATCCTCATCTGAAAACATGAACCCACATGGCCAGCGGCTGGCCGGACGGTGGCCGGCCGGTTGCTTGGCCGGCCGCCAGCCGTCCAGCCGGCCGGCAGCGAGCTGGCCAGCGGCCAGCAAAATGCTGGCCGCCGGCCAGCCCTCGCTGACGCGAGGGGTTGTGCGCAACCACCCCTCGCTTCAACGAGGAGGGAGGGCCAAACTGGCCCTCCCGCTACATCTACACACCACGAGGTCTGGATTTCAAAGGAAAAACTTGTTCTACACAATAAAGTGGCATTTGGAATGCAACAAAAGTAAAATACTTAAACGTGAGAATTTTAGCACCGATAGTGCCAAAATGTTCTAGACTAACCTCAAAGTTTTGGGTAGATTGTGAGAAAACCCCGAAGTGGTGACGGTTGAAAGCCATGACATGGCTGAATGCGGGTTGGACATGCGCTAAACAATTTTTCCTGCGTCGAAGGGCCATTACTGTATACACCGGGTTGCAAATGTACAACGATGACGTGGATCAAGATCAATTCTCGATGAAAACTATTTTCAGCACCAAACATGCTGCAACCCCTCAAGGACTCATCCACTTACCGCAACAATGCAAAACGTTCGGGCTGCACAAAACGAGTGCCAATTGCACGGTTATACTGGCATCGACCACATCATTGACGGAAATGCGGATTGTACTACTGGCAACAGCACAAGTGCTGGTTGAAGAATTTTTGTCGGTGTCGAACACACCACTGAAAAATCGCCAGTTGCACTTTAATCACGGGTTCCGAAAGCATCTATATTGCTAGTGCCGAACGCACGGCTCATGGTTCACGGAGATATGACCAAAATAAAATATCAGTTGAGTATCTATGTGGGTGTCGATTGCACCAAGGATGCTGGGTATTTTAGTTTTTGTGAGTGCATATTGACAAAGCAAGAATGTGGGTGCCGATCGCACTCAACACACAGACGATGCTGAAAATCCCTGCACGAGGGTCGAGCGCCCAAAATTGACAAGTGCCGGTTGCACTTGGAGCATGACCAACATGAACAATTCAATAGGAGCATTCACGCGAGTGACGAACGCACAATTACCATGATGTTGAATGCATGGCCAATGAGTGTGTCGGTTAGATTATTGACAGGAGTGTAGAGTGCACCATTGTCATAAATGTATATTGCACGATTGGCAAAAGCTACGGGTTGCACTTTTGTCATGGGTGCCGAATGAACCAATAATACATGTGTCGAACACACTATGGCCGTGAGTTTCGGTTGGACTTGTTATGCTAGTGTTGATGGTACAACACGTGTTATAAGATGCCAATTGCATCGATAGCATAGGTGCTCATTGCACCCCGTTGCATCCAGTAGGAAGAACTAGCCAAGGCTTTGCCTAGTCGTGCTAGCTTGCGGTAGACCACAAAAAAAAAGGATACGATCTATGTGCGGAGTGGTTCTACGGGCAAGTGCATCAAGCACGTTACTTGAATCGTCTGAAAAATGCCGTCTCAGATTTGAACGGAATCTCGACGAAGTCGACGATGGTCATGCTTTCAAATTCTTCGAATAGAGAACCGACATGCATGACTAGGAACAATCACAGACGGGTGTGGTGATCAAATGTATGCCCAAACAGCGTAAAATAGAGCACAACAATCTCGGTCGTCACCAACAGTGACGACCATTTGAAGTTAGAAACTTTGCCCTGTCGATAGTGGTATGGAAAGATACTTCCGAGTGAAGTATGGATCAAATTTTAACTGGTAAATCATGTGTGTGACAAGGACGATTTCCTCAAATTTAGACCATGCTAAAGGTGGATGCACTCCTCCGTATCCATAGATGGAATGTGGTACAAAAGCCCCGTTGGTTGACCACCAATTCTAAAACATCCACGGTTTGCATGACCGCAAGGGGTCAAAGAGCATGACCAAGTGCCGGAGACAACCCTATTTTCAATGGGCCAAGGTATACGATTCATACCATGGTACTTGAGCCACGTGAAATTGGGTACATGGCATGCATGGAAACCATGTACGAATTTAAAAAAAAAAAACCTTATCCACTAACTGTAGGTTCGTCGATCACGTCATCAAGCTGTGGATAAGTTATCCCGACAAATGATGACAACGGTTTTGTGACATTTGAACAAGGTGACAATATCAGATGATGTTTTGGATAGAAATGCGACACAAATTCACCAAACAAGTGGTTTGGTGGGCGTAGGACGTGCTCTATGACAGTCGCACGTCCCATTGCGCTACAATACTCAAAGATAGATACGATCATTTCATGACCAAGCCTGTGTCATGAATATGTCATGAGATGTGAAACATGCCTGGGGTGTTAGCATGCCGACTTCAATCCTCGAGGATTGACATCACATTGCCTGTACACAGGTTTGTACCGGATGCATCGGTACCTTTCGGATGTTTTTTTCCATCATTAGTCATGGCTGATGCAAGCATTGGTTCGTGATTGAGCATGTCAAGGATGATACCCTTGAATAAGTTATCATTGGCATAACCATTGATACCCTATCACTCAGTGGGTGATGGATGCAAATGTTGGCACCCAACTGGTATAGACGATGAAAAGGTACATGAGTGTACCAACAAACCTGTTCAAAAGACAAGGATGATTGTCAATGGGGGGTCGTAAATGCACCAGAGAGGGGCGAAGGTTCATTAATGGGTCTTCAATAGTTTAAAATGCCACAGTCCGGTGGTTGAAGATCAAAAGAGTCACTTCTGGCGTATGGCAAGGTCAACCAAATATCCAAAGTGAACAAGTTTGAAGGCAAAACCTTCAGTCTATCATCTCTCGGTGAGTGAACACGTCATGGAAATTGATAGGAAAAAGTGCATAAACCAATGTTGGTGACATGATTTCATCCACTGTTTGGTGAAAATCCATTGAAGAGAAAGCAAGCGATACTCATTCTTTACTAATGGTGCTCCAGAGTGTTATGACGATCTCATATATTTCTAAAAACCAACTACGACATAGTTGGGATCATGTCAAGGTCTAGATTTTGGGTGCAAACTTTATGACCGTGGAGACGATCTACAAGCTGAAAGCTTTTTTTTAATAGTTCTCTAGCGCCTACATCTTGGTGGTCCAACCGACCACACAGGTCATGATCAACACTCAGGCAATGACGAGTGTGTCATAACCAAATGTTGATGAAAAAGGACTCTTCAAGATGAGCTTTGAGGAATGATGTTTCTTGTTAGATTCTTTTGATGTTTTGAGAAACGTCTCAATGTTGAGGAAAACGTGGCACGGTATACTAGTCGGGTATGTCATGCTCTTCAAGCATCATGCGGATGGATCCCGATCATACCAAAGGCAGTGTACCACTGGCTATCCAATTTTTTGGAACAAAACCAATCTTTGAGAGAGATCATATTGATTACGGTGTAGTCGAACCACGGTGTGATGTCCCAAAAGGTCATGGTAAAGCGAATGAACTCCCTTGGTTCTAGGGATGGTTGAATTGAAGTGCATTGTCGAATGCAAGTACAGTATGTTTTGGATGTCGCTTTGGTGGTATCCACAACGGTGGTCCGTTGTCGGATGTCTTTGATGAGGGAGATCCCCTCCACGAGTGCCTCGGGTGAGGCATATGGAAAACACTCGGTTGAGTGGAAGTACCGAATGTACATAATAGAAGACGTTAAAGCAACATGGATTTTTGTGACTTGGCAAACACAATCCGTTGACTGGTTCTCAAATGGCACCTTAAGACGTGATAACATAAGCCTAAAAAGGATTTTAGAACCAGTTGTTCTATGATCACTTGATGTGATTCGAAAGTGTTCGATCACAATCACATGGAATTGGCACTCGAAATGTGTTCTTCCAATTTGTACTACAATGATTGTGATTATGGTGCACGTGCTTGGTGAACACCATACGATGAACACTTGGTTTGTGAATAGATTCCATGGTTATTTCCATTGGTCATCTCACCTAACCTAGTTAAAAGCAAAGTGATTATGACAGGGATGTGAGCGGCAACCTCTGGTACCCATTTCAGACATGAATGAGGGGATGATTGCTGAAACCAAGATCGTCTAGGTCAGAGCGTTATTGTGTCTAATGACGAACATTGACGACAATTGCATGTGTTAGACAACCAATGCCGCCTCCTTCAAAGATGAGTGCAATCTTTGAAAGAAAAAAACAAGTGTGCTCAGCAACCATGTCTTAGGACATTGGTGCCTCCCAACCCTAAGATAAAGCTAGCATGCGAGTTGCATGGGCTTAGTGAAGCTTGGTTGGGTTCAGCCAACCAACCCACACGTGCTGACAGAGGTCTAGTAGACCTATGCGTGGTCATGAACACGTGGTTGTAAATCAAGAGGACTGATGTCCGGATCTTGGATTGCACGGATTGACAATGTTGTGAGGAGGTACCACCTCGGCAACAACCCCTCGGAAGAGATCATGTCCGAAGGACATGTGAAGTGTTGTGTGGACATGTGCATTTTTTCGAGGGGACTTCTGGCTAACTGGTGGTATGGACACTCCTTGCAAAGGGGGAGGAGGTGTCACCACAAAAGCTTGTTGAACACATATCACACGGAATGTGGGAAAATTCATCCCACGTATCCTCTTTCAAATTGGCAAGACATTGCTGACAATGTACGTCCCAAAAGGCATCAAACATGCCACCGATACACATGTGTGATGAGTCTTTGGTGAAGACTCACCAGCAATTATGAAGAATTTACAAGGATTGTACGTGTCTCATCTTGGTAAGAGCCAAGGGATAACGCAATCAACACTAGATGTTGTACGCAAATGACCGTAATCACAAAAATCACAAGTGTGTGGTTGGTTGTAAGTGAACATGACGCAACCGTGTTGCGGACAACAAGAGTTCACACTTGTGATTGATTACGCTTCTTATGGCATGGTTTGCATCATGAAGTACGCGATGATCAAACCTCCGTGAGCAAAGAAGAACCGGGAAGGTTTAAAGCGAAGGGGGAGGAACTTACCGTACGAGCCATTTTAAGGATTAAAAATGGCAACGAATAATACTTCTCCGGTTTTGGGGGCTTGCGACTGATGTCACGAGAAGTCAAAGCCCTGAAAAATATAGTGGGCTAAAGTTTAGTTTGACTCTAGCCTTCAAAATATCCTCTGGCCGGAAGTTCTTGAGCCAACGAGTAAGAACACAACGTCGCGTCACGCGAACCACCAAAAACTCAAACGGGTCGACCGAGCCTCATTTTCTTGTACTCGCCATTTGTATATACGTTGCCGAGTTTTGGCACTTACGACAATGAAGTATACTTTCCACTTTTCAAAAATATCCAACTGTTCCCACTCTCGGGAAAATTGACAAGCCCCGTTTTCAACTGTGAACCACCTCACTTCCGGCCGGCGTAACACTTGGTATCAGAGTGCATTGGCCCGGGCGGGGCACAAGACTAATTTTCACATCAACTTGAGACTTGCACATGTCTTCAAGAGCATCTCCACTGACGAGAAGTTCGCAGACTTTGCGACGAAATCGGCACACAGAGCAAGCGCACTCGACGACAGTAGCGGTAACCGGCGAAGACACCGGCAATGGCCAAAGGTACCCCACGAAGGACCTTCACCCTCATGGAGGGCAATGAGCGGATGATGGCTAGCACCTCGACTGGCGCGACCAATCCAAAGTCTGGCATGCGTGACATGCCAATTCCACCTGCACCACCGACCAATACAATCCCTTCATCGACACGAGACAAAATCGCGGAGCTAACTGGCCGGCTGGCGCAGATGGAAGCATTTCAATGAACGCTTGTCGAGCAAGTGCAGCAGTACACTACCGATATCTGTGACTCAAAAGCACGAGAAGCGGTACTCGCCAATTGACTCAGCATGAGTGGGTCCTCAATTCGTCCAAGGCACCCTGAGCCATTCGATCCAGCAAATTCCAAGGGACCGACGGTCAGGATCTTCCTGACGAGTTTGGAGGTATACTTTACCACTGATGGGGTTCACTCCAATGAACAGAAGATGAACCTTGCAGCCTCGCTTTTGCGGGGCATGACTTTACGTTGGTGGGCCAATCTCATCGCCATCCAACGGCAGGAAGTAGCCGAAGGCACTGATCCAACGGCTACCGCATCATCGGCACCAGGCGTATTATCTCTCAAGCAGGTTCACCCGACTTGGAAGTTATGAACAACACCCCCATCCAACTGGTGTGAGTTTACCGAGGCACTCGTCGCTTGCTTTGGCAAGCTGAATGAGAAAAGAGAGGTTCGCTGCAACGACTGAAGCAGCTTTCCAGCGTGGCAGCGTATGCGCGCCGTTTTCACGAAATCATCACGTGCAGCAGCTCACAAAGGACGAACTCTGTTTTCACTACAACAACAGCATCAAGCAAGATATTCAAGGAGCACTCGCGATTTACAATATCACCAACAATTTGCCGCAGATCATCGTTGCCGCTGAACGCATCCACTCGTGGTCTTCAACTCAAAGTTCAACGAATCCCACAGCTGGCGTCCAAAACATCAACCACATCAGAGTAGCGGGCATCGGTCACAGAATTCGGAGAACTCAACTCCAATGGAAGTTGACGCCATCAAACCAAAAGGTGATGGACCTGCTACAGCTGCGAAAAGATCGCACACATCGCGCGGAACTGCCCCAGGCAAAATCAGAAGGGCGGAAAGCAGCAGAAAAGGAAAAAAGGGAGGAGAGGAGTTGGGAAATGGCTGAGGGTAGGAGAAGACGCCTAAACTCCTGCCCCCGCTGAAAAACCTGCGCCAAACGATCTCCCGCCCAAACAGCTACGATTGCCTAATACGGGGTTACCTAAGATCAAAAAGTTCGACGAGGGATACAAGGACGACCAGCCTGCGATACAACTGAGAGTACAGCCGAGGGGTTGTAAAAGTCAAAAAACTTTACCAGCGTTCCTTGATGGAGGTGCATCTTACAATTTTGAATCCAATCAATGGGTGAAAAATATGGGTTTGAAGTCCAAACCTGGAGCTTTTGAAGGAAAAACCGTCAACGGACGATTTCGCATCCGCCGACTGAAGCAGCCATTACGATTGCACATCAGGGATCTGCAGACCGTAATCATCTGGATATCCTGCCCAATGAGCGACTTCAAGGTGATCTTCGGGAAAGATTTCCCATACCAGCAGAATCTGCAAGTCGACTGGAGCTGCGACACTGTATACATTGAACGCGACAAGCAGCAGATTTTCCTCCCGCTCGTACCACAACCAAAATATGGCCGACGTGCACCAAATAACGTAAAAGCGGCAGCAATGACCGCACGTAATCAACGAACACCAGCTATGCCGAATCTCACTCAACGTGGCAAAGAGATACCTGAGGAGAGGGGCCTTGGCGTGGTTGGTCCACGTCGATCTGAAGAGCACGTACAACAAATCGGTCGCCGCAGCTGGCGCATCAACCTCATCAGCCTCATCAGCCTCATTGGCATCAAATTTCACGAACGTACCAGAGGAGTTCACTCCGCTTTTGAAAGAATTTGAAGGGGTGCTCCCCAACAAATTACCGAGCGAAATCCCTCCCAAGTGCGACATCAACTACCGAATTGAGCTCAAACCCGGCAGCGGACCAACCATCAAGGGGACATACCGGATGAGTGACCATGAACTCACGGAGCTCAAGCAGCAGCTGGACGACATGCTGACTCAGGGGCTCATCCAACCTGCCATTCCCCGTACGCCGCACCAGTATTGTCCGTACAAAAAAATGGAAAACTGCGGATGTGCATGGATTATCGGGCATTGAACCACATTGCAATCAAGAACCGCTACCCTCTACCTCGAGCGGACGAGATTTTTGACCAACTACGTGGAGGAAGAATTTTCAGCAAAATCAATCTTTGGAGCGGCTACCACCAAAATTGCATCGCTGACGAGGATGTTGCAAAAACTGCATTTTGAACATGTTACGGGCAATTTTAGTTCAGTGTCATGCTGTTTGGAATCACAAATGCCCCCCAAACATTCATGGCAGCAATGAACAACATTTTCCACCAATACCTTGACAATTTTGTCGTGGTATACCTCGACGACATCCTCGTGTACAGCCAAAACCCAGATGATCATAGACGACATCTCCGACATGTACTCTAGGTCCTCCAGTGGGAGATGTTCTAGGAGAAGCTCTCCAAATGTGACTTCGTTCAGCGCTCGATCAAGTTTCTTGGTCACATCATCGGCGGTGGACGTATATCCATGGACCCAAAAAATATGTCCGCGGTGGCGGACTGGCCAACTCCAACAAGAATACGTGATGTACAAGTTTTTCTTGCATTTTGCAACTATTATCGAAGGTTTGTGAAGGGTTATGCCTGCATGTCAGCGCCTCTTTCCAACTTCATCAGCAAAAATCGCGAGTGGAATTGGGGAGACAGCAAACAAGAAGTTTTTACGTTTTTATGTAAAACTCTGACCTCGGCGCCGACCCTTCGATTGGCGGATCCAACGGCCGCCTACATCTGGGCCACAGATGCCTCTGATCGTGCAATCGGGGCCGTCCTCCTGCAAGAGAACGGTGGAGGAGAACAACCCCTCTCGTAAATGTCGCGGAAGCTTCACGTGGCGGAGCTCAACTATGCCATCCATGAGAAAGAAGTGCTCGCGGTTATCCATGCCTCCAAAATCATGGCGCTGTTATTTGGAGTGCCGCAAATGTGTGGTTCAAACAGACCACCAGGCCCTCAAATACCCAAAAACGCAGCCGAACCTCAGCCGAAGACACACTCAATGGATGGAGTCCCTTGAGTCCAACTTCGACTATGAAATCAAGTATCGGCCCGGGAAGACGAATCCAGCTGACGCGTTTAGCCGCCAGCCTGATCTAGCGGAGGTCAGCGCACTACAGATTCAAGTAGACCCGTACGTGTTGAAGTTAATCACACGTGGCCATGAGGACCATGGAGCCTACGACACAACGGAGTTCCACTTTGCGGGCTCCAATTGGCGCAGAAAGCAAATGAAACAAATCGTCGTCCCAGAAGTTGAGGAGCTACGATGCATGCTTATCGAAGAAGGCCACGACACCGGTTGAGGAGGCTACTTTGGAGCCAACAAGATGCTGAAGAAGCTTGCAAAGCACTATTGGTGGGACAAAATGGGGGTTGACGCCGTAAACTTGTGCAAAAGCTGTGACCTTTGTCAACGACACAAGAGTTAACACACCAAACCCCTCATACTACTACAACCATTACCAATATCAGAAAAACCGTGGACCGACATCTCCATGGATTTTGTGACTGGTTTTCTCGTCACACCACAGGGGTTCAAGGCTATACTCATCGTTGTCGACAGGTTCTCAAAGAAGAGGCACTTCATTCCGACCACTACGGATGTAACCGCCGAAGGAGCAGCAGGACTATTCCTTGACCAAATCGTCCAACTGCATGGGGTTCCGTAGTCAATCACGAGCGATGGAGATGCGCGGCTCACCAGCCAGTTTTGGCAAGATTTCATGCAGCGGTATGGGAGTCGACTTCAACTTTCAACGGCGTTCCATGCGCAAACCGATGGACAAACCGCGTGAACCAACCAAACACTTGAACAACTACTTCGAACCCTGTGCGAACCTTACAGCACTGACTGGGTAGTGAATTCTCCCGTAGCCGAGTTCGCATACAATTCAGGGACTTCTGTCGCAACGGGGAAAACACCATTTGAGGTGGTTTATGGAGCAGAACCAACCACCATGATTGATCTACATACCGAGAGTAACATCCCTGCCGTCGAAACTCATCAGCGAGAATTTTCGGCAATCTGGGAGGCATCTTGTCAAACCCTGAGCTAGAATTGGCACAGGAGGATCTCCGTACTTGGGAGGCCGATACGCATGTGGCTGAGGTGGTGGTGCAGCGGGTTGTGCAGCGGCTGGTGCATCGGGTCGTGCAAAGGGTCGTACAACGTGACATGCAGCGTGTGGTGTAGTAGGTGTTGCAGCGGGTCGTACAGCGCGTTGTGCAACGGGACGTGTAGCAGGTGGTGCAGCGGGTGGTGCAGCGGGTGGTGCAGCGGGTGGTGCAGCGGGTGGTGCAGCGGGTGGTNGTGGCTGAGGTGGTGGTGCAGCGGGTTGTGCAGCGGCTGGTGCATCGGGTCGTGCAAAGGGTCGTACAACGTGACATGCAGCGTGTGGTGTAGTAGGTGTTGCAGCGGGTCGTACAGCGCGTTGTGCAACGGGACGTGTAGCAGGTGGTGCAGCGGGTGGTGCAGCGGGTGGTGCAGCGGGTGGTGCAGTAGGTGGTGCGGCGGGTCGTGCAGCGGGACGTGCAGCAGGTGGTGCAGCGGGTGGTACAACGGGTGGTGCAGCAGGTGGTGCAGCGGGTGGTGCAGCGGGTCGTGCAGCGGGACGTGCAGCAGGTGGTGTAGTGGGTGGTGCAGCGGGTCGTGCAGTGGGTTGTGCAGCGCATGGTGCCGCAGATCATCCTACAAGTGGTACCGCAGGTGGTGCAGCGGGTGGTGCAGAGGGCGACAGCTCGGCGGGTGGTGCAGTTTGCGGCGCCACAACCACGCCAGTGGGACGCCATCCTGCCACCATTGGTGGGTTCGGCCGTCCAAGGTTGCGCCGCCTAGGGTCTATAGGACCAGACAGAGTTGTCGTGCTTCTTGCCAGTGAGGCCACATGACGGGGAGGTAGCGCTCGTGGCACTCGGAATGGAGACGCCACGGGCAATCCACCCTGGCCAGCGGAGATTGCCCATCTTCGTGTAAGTGGGCCTAGCGGATGTGAAAGCGCTATTTTTGTAGGACGCAGTGCCTCGGCACATGAGAGGGGTGGGCGAGACGGCGGCTTTGTGGAATCTGTACGCACCGGTCAGGTGGAGGCAGGAGCCTCTGCCCTCCGGGCATTATCCCGGGTCTGGGGCGCCATTGCGCGAAGAATGGGTACATCGACATATTCTGAACTTGATATATAGCTCATGTACCCTGCAACTCGACTCACCTTGCTTGATTAGAAAGAGTGCCATCTTGACGCTCCATCGCGAAAACACTAATCCCTGGCATCTTCGCAATTCGGCACCGGAGAATCCGAAAGTGAACGAACATTGGGGGGGAGGGGGGGGGTCCCTACCCAACGTCCATGCTCACGCGGAATCTGACATTCGCCTAGGAATGTCATGGACTATTACCTCGTACATGGACGAGTAATGCAGCCAATCCGTATTCACTACACACGTGCGACACGGGACGAAGATCACTGGAGCACCTCGGTTTGCGCACATGCAGGTTCGGGAGCCAGGCTGGCATCAGCGCATGCAGACCATTTTTCATCTTCCGTATTGTTTACGTGTGTAACTAACATCAGCATGGCATACAAGAAGCATCATCGAAACCACCTGAAGAACTCTATTGATACAGAAAATCACATACCCCTTGCCTTCGTGATCGAGAGGACCGCCGAAGCAATTACTTTTGTATAAATGTGTACACATTCACTGTCTCATTCAAGGCCATTCAATGTCTCATTGTACGTACTGCGGAAAACTACACGCGAAAATGGAGAAGAAACGGAAAAACGTATTAGCGTGCCCACAGTGCAACACAGATAACGCAGGTACCGGTAGTCCTTGATGAATGAAAGTACCATGGGTGGATGATTGTTTTCCAAGAGAGCGACGGGCGGATGGTTGCTTTTCTTCCGATCGACGGGCGGATGATTGATTTCCTTATGTTCAAAGGGCGGATCGTTGCTTTTCTTCAGAACGATGGGTGGATGAGAGTTACACTTTGCATTTCATGGGTATCTGAGTTATTTCGCCCAAAACTTGTTGGTTTGTGTGGCTTCCACCCGTCACGACTGACGCTGTTGTATCATCCATATAACCATGTTGGCGGTATATGGTAGAGGAGGGCGTGACGACACAACGGGCCTCCGGACTGTACAGAGACTTCTCCAGCACCTACGGCAGCACCGGCGAGACGCGGTCAATGCGTTTCGGCAGCCCCGTAGGCCTCTCAGGAGCTAGGAGAGTTTTCTCAGTGGGTTGAGACCCGTGCACCCGGTGGAATGTACCGGTGCAACGAGGAGACCCGGTGGCTGTACTAGCGCTTCCGATGTTTGGAAAGCTATTTTGGATGTCTGGACGCTGATTTCAAGATTTTCTAGCACTGCTCGTAGTTTCTCAGCGGTCGAAACCCGGGCACTCGGAGAGCTGTTCCGGTGCCTCGAGGAGACCACCGTTATTGTTATAGTGGTGTATGCAGTGTGTTCTCCCCGCTGACTCGCTTGGGTTCAGCGGGGGTGACGGGGCCCGGTGCGGCTTGCTGCCAGTGTCCCTACTTAAGCCCGCTAGGGGCTCATTTTTACTCTCTCCTTGTTCTTTTATGTTCAGCGTTCCAGACTTGGCCAAATTCTTGCCGTCTTGCATTGCACTCACACACAGAGCTCATGTTCATTTTTGCATGGGCCCGCACACCCTTGAATAACTTCCAATTTGGTATCAGAGCACAGGGGGGCATGTAAGCAGCAGAAGCAGAACAGTGGACGGAATGCAAAGAGAACGCGCCACGTGGTGCCACGCCGGCAGCAGCGTGAGACCTTAGTTGGATAGGAGATGAGTGTGGTTGACAGGTGCAGATTGTGGTTTGGCATACATCATTGTTCCATGCCTTCGTTCATTTGCTTTTGCGTGGACGGCTACGTCAGCCAGGGGGAGTGTTGGTTTGTGTGGCTTCCACCCGTCACGACTGACACTGATGCATTATCCATATACCCACGTTGGCGGTGTATGGTAGAGGAGGGCGTGACAACACGACGGGCCTTCGGACTGTACCAAGACTTCTCCAGCACCTACGGCAGCGCCAGCGAGACGCGGTCGATGCGTTACGGCAGCCCTGTAGGCTTGTGGAGAGCCAGGAGAGTTTTCTCGGTGGGTTAAGACCCACGCACGCGGTGGACTGTACCGGTGCGATGAGGAGACCCAATGGCTGTACTAGCGCTTCTGATGTTCGGAAAGCTATTTTGGATGTCTGGATGCTGATTTCGAGATTTTCTAGCATTTCTCGTATTTTCTCGGCGGTCGAGACCCGGGCACTCAGAGAGCTGTTTCGGTGCCTCGAGGAGACCACCGTTATTGTTATAGTGGTGTACACAGTGTGTTCTCCCCGCTGACTCATTTGGGTTCAGCCGGGATGACGGGGCCCGGTGCTGCTTGCTGTCGACGCCCCTACTTGAGCCCGCTAGGGGCTCATTTGTACTCTCTCTTTGTTCTTTTGTATTCAGCGTTCCAGACTTAGCCAAATTCTTGCCGTCTTGCATCGCACTCACACACAAAGCTCATGTTCGTTTTTGCATGGACCTGCATGCCCTAAAATCATTTCCAATTAAACTAAAGGTTCCAAATGCTCCAGTGCCCATGGTTTTGCCAGATTTAGCAGCGTTTTCCATTGTTGAAATCGACATGACAGCGGTGCCCATGTTTTAAAAAAAGTGACCAAAAACGGGTTCAACTTCACTCTCGAAGTCGGCCGTCGCCGAGTTCAAGAGCGAAGTCAACGACTTCTGACACCGGCCTCACCGATGTCAGAAGTTGCAATGTCGCGAGTTATGGAGTTCGCAAGTGCGAACTGCAAAACTCGCGACAGGGTGCGTCGCATCTCGCAACCCCCCCAATATCCGACAAACCCCCTAGTGAAATTGGGGGGTTTTGGTTTTGTTGTTACAATTGCCCGGGCATCTGTTGGGCCCCGCGGTAGCGGGGCCCAGCAGATTCGGCTAATTCCCAGGTCGCTCCAATTATCGGGCAACCATGTCTGAGACGCCCCCATTCTGATAAAGATGGCTAGGTCACCCCCATTCCGAAAACAACTGGCTAGGTCGCCCCCATTTCTTTTATTAGTTTCGCAGCTTGCCCCCATTCGGAGAATTATGGCTACGTTGCCCCCATTTATTCAACGAAACATCGAGGGTTTACAAATGTCGACATCGGCAGAGACCTGCGAGGACATCATCGTTTGGTCGTGCGGTATCACCGAACGAACGAGACGCCCCCCCCCACCCCCATCCCCACCCAACAAACAAGGCGTCATCGTTCACAGGTCCCCCCCCCCCCCCCCCCCCCCCCCCCCCCCCCCCCCCCCCCCCAGGGCACCCAGCACGCCCAGACCCCGCGAAGAAGTACAAGACGCGATACCGCTACGAGAAGAAAGCGTGAAACGTCCTTTTCTCGCGGCGTATGACTATCATACTACAAAAGTATAGAACAATGCTTCACTACCTGTGCAAATACACATACATACATGTATACATATACATATAGTCATGCATATACGTGACACCTGGCATATGCAGATAAATGTACATATACATATGCATAAGCATCTACATCTACATATACATGTATACATACATACAAATACAAAAAATATACACATATACATATACATCTACATATACATATACATATAAATCTACATATACATATACATATGCATATACATATGCATATACGTATACATATACATATACATATACATATGAATATACATATACATATGCATATACATATACATATACATATACATATACATATACATATACATATACATATACATATACATATACATATACATATACAT